>CM057833.1:94833314-95265814 GCA_030068075.1 Paguma larvata
TGGAAGCCGAAGCGACTGAATCGGCACTGAACCCCCGAGAGGCCGTCTGCCTTCCGAGGTGGGCTCTTCCAGCAGTTGCCAGAAAACTGGCAGGGGTGGAGAGTGGGGGGCAGGGATTGCTCTGTCAGAGGAGAGGGGAGAGGGTCGGCTGTGGGTGTCTGTGTGTGTGTGGTTATTTGTGGGCTCATTTCCTGGGCTGTGTGTGAGTGTAAGTGTGAGTAATGTGTATTGGTTGAGGCGTGGGTGTATATGAGTTATTTGTAGCTCAGTTCTTGGAATGTGTGGACAGGAGAGTGCGTACGTGTGTGTGTGCGGGGGGTGGGGAGAGGGTCAGTCCTTGATGTGTATGAATGTACCCGGGGCTCCGGTGAGGGCAAACAGGCTTGGATTTTGTGCATGATTGTGACTGTGTGTGTGTGTGTGTGCGTGTGTGTGTGCGCGCGCGCGCGCGTGCGCACGTGTTCGAGGGTGCAAGTATGTTGGGGTGTGGGGTGGGGTTGATCCTGGGACATGCGTTGACGGTGTATGAATGAGTGTGAGAGTGTGTGTGTGTATGGGTAGGTGGGTGAGGTCAGTCCCTGGGGCCCGCGTGTGCATAAGTGTGCGCGTGCGCGAGTGTGTGCGTGCAGCGGGCGTGGAGCGACCCTGGGGGCTCGGGGCGGGGCCTGGAGACGCCGGCCGGCCCCGCCCTCCGCTGCAGGTGGGCCGGGCCCGCGGCGAGGCCGGCCGCGCTCGCTGCTCTTGGCTCGCGGCCGCGCCGGGCTCGCAGGGCTGGGCTCGGGCTGCGGGGCGGCGCCGGGACAGGAAGCGGAAAGCGGCAGTGCAGCGGCGGCGGCGGCGGCGGCGGGGCTCTGCCTCTACGGGAGCCCAGCGCAGGCCGCAGAGCCGGGGCCGCTGCGAGCCGAGAGCGCGGGCCGCGGAGCCCGCACGGCCGGCGCGGAGGTGAGTCCCGCGAGAGGCCGGGCGCGGGGTGCAGCCCCGGGGGCGCGGAGCCGCTCCCCGCCGCGGGGCCCCCGCACCCCCCACCCCGGACTGGTGGACCCCGGGTCCCCGCCCTCCTCGCCACCGGCCGGGAGCCCGCTCCCCGCCTGCGCCCCCGCACCCGGATCCTGCCTCCGGGATCACCCTCCTCTCCCAAGCCCGGGAGGTGCGCCCCTCCTGCCCCGGCCCCCGCCCCGCGCTGGCCGCCGCGCCCCAGTGCCCCGGCGCGCCCTCCCCACGCCTCGGACGCCGCCTTCTGCCCCGGCCGCACTTTGGGGTGCGCCCCGGGGTGCGCGTTCCGGCCGGCCGGCGGGGAGCGGCCGGCGTGCCTGGGGCACCCGGGCGGCTGTACCGGCCCTGCGGGCGGGGGACCGGGCCGCCCTGCGCTCCCGGGGAGCCCGGCGCGCACCGCGGTTCCCACCCTGCCGCGGGGCTCGACCCGGCTACCGCCAGCGCCCGGGGGCCGCCGGCCCCGGGCCAGAAACCGGCACAGAGCCGGCCTGTGTTCACACCTCGCTGACAAAATTGAGCCGGCCCCGGAGGCCTGGGGGGCGGGGGCGGGGGCGGGCGAGTCCGGTTGCGCCCGGGAGAGCGCAACAGGCAGGTAGGAGTTTACTTTCAAAAAACGCCGGGGTGGAGCAGAAGGCGTCCGGCGAGTCCCTGCCCAAGGTGTCCCCGTTGGAGGAAATCTCACCGCGCCGGGGCAGCCTTCGCCACGGGCAGGACCTCGTTTCCTCCTGCAGCCTTTGAACTGCCCCAAGCAACGCGCCCGGAGAAGTGTGAAGCTTTATAAAATTTTAAACGCGTCGCGGGTGGAGGCGGGGGGGGGGGGCGGAGCCGTGGCCTGGCGTTCCCGAGGCGAGCGGCGGAGCCTCGCAGCTGAGCAATCTCTGGCTCAGTTTTCGCGTCTGCAGACCAGGTATCGCGGCCCCGCCGAGGAGGTGTCGGGAGCCCGTTTAGCTCCTCGTTAAGAGATGTCAGAGCGCTTTATTCTGACGCTTGTGTGGCTGGCGCGTGCATTCTGTTAAACCCCCTGGACCGGGCTGTGGTTGGAAGTGCACGTATTTTTAGACCTTTATGCCCGAAACCGGCAAGCTCCGAAGAATCTGGCCATTTTCACTGATCTGTTTATAAATTTTACAGAGTTGCTGGAAAATATTATAGCTCGTGTCACCCATCAACAAGGCTAATTAGCATTCCTCCTCCTGGGGGTGGGTTGATTACACAGCTCCTAGGCTTTCTAAGCGACAGGGCAGAAACTGCCTAAAACCAGGGAAAAGTAATTAGCCATTTTATGTAACCACTAATTAGAGTTTTTAGAGTTGAATGAAATCAGCGCGATCTAGCCGGGGCTTTGATTTGTGGCAGGAAACTTTTATCCTGCAGTTCCGAGAAAAGAGCACTCTTCACCTATCCCTGAGCCTTTTAGCATTCCCCAACTTGGTGTCTCTCAAGGTAATTAGCGAAAACCGAGTGTGAAATTGTTGGCAGTGTGGTTGCAACTTAATTTGTAAGTAAGATGGGAGAAGAGTTTTGAGGTAGCGTATTTGCAAGGACTGCTTGCCGGGCAGTACATTTTGACTATTACGAGTTTGAGCAACAGGACAGAATCATAAAGGAACCTTTCCTTACCAAGCACCAATTCCATGTCACCTCAGCATATTGAAGAATAAAACAGGCCTTGAGTGAGGAAGGTAGTCTCCCCTCCATCCCCCAACACACACAGACACCCTGTTACCCCAGACCTCGGCCCCAGTTTGGGGTTACATGGGTGCTTATCACATTGCATTTTAATAGGCAGTTTCTACCTTTGGAGCTACAACCCTTTCTGACTCTTTTCTCCCGGACTCTCTGCAATGCTTGGGGACGCCGAACCTGTGAGCGGGAGTTGAAATGGCAAAATTCTTTGCGGGTTATATGTGGTCTGGGACAATTTATGATGGTCGCCTGCCCTCCGATGTGTAAATAAACAATTCTGGTAGTTGCTGTATTGCTCTACGTTTTCCGTAGCTCAGCGCACAGGTTCTGGAATCCGATTCTCCGAGTTCAAGCCTGGGCTCCTTCGCTTCCTGTGACCTTGCTTTCCTTACCCGTAACATGACATTAGTATCTGATGTCCTTTATGTTCTTGTTCTGAGGATTGAGATCTTGCACGCAAATGATTTAAACGGTCCCCAGCACATAGCGAGCACACAAGGAATTATAGTCTGTTAGACTGTTCCTGCCGTGCCGTCTCTCTGTAAAGTAACTAGGTAAGATTTGAGGACTAGCCGTGTAGGGGCATGTGATGTGGGCATCGTGCTGTGCCAGTTTCCAGAAGGTGGACGAGACCCGTTTCAGCGGACCTGGGGCTGACCATGTTTTCTGTCGGCGGCTTTGGTCTCGCCTGCAGCCTGATGAAGAGGTGCGTGCTGCTGTCCCCGTCAGTGCCTTTCTGAGTCCCATTTATTGGACAGCAGTCATTGGACGGAGGCACCATGGCGTTTACAGAGGAGGCCATACGTGTAAAATCTTTTTTTTTAAATATTTTTGATGTTTATTTATTTTTTTAGAGAGACAGAATACGAGTGGGGCAGGGGCAGAGAGGGAGAGGTAGACACAGAATCCGAAGCAGGCTCCGGGCTCCAAGCCATCAGCACAGAGCCCGATGCGGGGCTCCAACTCACAAACTGCGAGATCATGACCTGAGCTGAAGCCGGACGCTCAGCCGACTGAGCCCCCCAGGTGTCCCTCAAATCTACTTTTCGAAGCTAAAGAATCTAGCAGGGGCTAAGGCGGTCCCTGGAAAACAGGTACCCATCGTAGAACCGCAGACGTGGTCACCACTCACAGCTCTTAGAAATCCACACCCGGCTGCTGGGGGTGTCCCAGGGGTGCTTAGGGACTGGAGCCAAGAGTGGTTATTCTAGGAAGGGGAGCTGAAATCGTTGGCAAAACAGGTAAAGTGAGGTTGACATTTTCTTTGCTTGTGTGTGGTGGCCCAGACTCATCCATTTGTCATCTCTCAGAGGTCCGACGTAATGAAAATATCTATTGGGTTTGTCACCAATGCCATGGCCCTCTCGTCCCCCCCATCAGTGACCCGGAGGGTGTTTTATGGTTTAGGGAGCACAAGTTCAGCAAAATGTTTTGCAGAGCTTTGCCCTCCTCTTCCCACCCTCCCTTACCTACCACCCCAAGGCCCTCCGGATAAGCCCAATGGAACACACGGTGTTCTCCGACCTGGGACTTGTAGAAGGAGGCCCAAAGAACAGAGCGGAAGTCACTAAAGTACTCAGCTACAGTTCATGGTGATTCGCTCAAGGTAGAGGAGCACTGACCAGAAAGTGTACCCGGCGTGTAATAATGCACGTGATATGCAAGTCTCCTGCCGTGTCAAGGTATTCTTCCCGAGGAAGAAGGTGTTCTCTCCTTGAGGCGCCTGGGTGCGTACGACTTCCGCTCAGGTCATGATCTCACGGTCCATGAGTGGAAGCCCCGCGTCGGGCTCCGTGCTGACAGCTCAGGGCCTGGAGCCTGCTTCAAATTCTGTGTCTCCCTCTCTCTCTGCCCCTCCCCTGCGCACACTCTTTCTCTCTCAAAAATTAATAAACATTTACAAATAAAATTAATCTGAAGAATAAGGTATTCCTTCCTAAGGAAGGGATTTTACTTTACTGATAAATAATAACGCCTAACAGTTATGAGTACCTTTTATGTGCTAGGCACCATTCTATTTTTTTTTAACATTTTTATTTATTAGAGAGAGAGACAGAGCATGAGCATGGGAGGGGAGAGAGAGGAAGAGACACAGAATCTGAAGCCGGTGCCAGGCTCTGAGCTGTCAGCACAGAGCCCGATGTGGGGCTCGAACTCACAAACTGCGAGATCGTGACCTGAGCTGAAGTCGGACGCTTAACCGACTGAGCCACCCAGGTGCCCCTAGGCACCGTTCTAAATGACCATGAATTCTCTCCTTTGAGACCAACCACGAGCCTGTAAGATAAGTAAAATATAATTCTCTTGTTATAGTCAGGGAATCAGGCACAGAGAGGTTAAGTAACCTGATCTGAGGTTGTCCAGCTGACCCGTACCAGAGCCAGGATTTGAACGGTGAGAGTGTTCACTTGTGCTCATTGCTTCTCCTCTGTCCGAGAAGAGCTGGCTGTGAGCAAAATTCCTTAAATTGACGGTTTCCCCCAAGTGCCATATACTTGAAAATGGGCACCTTGAGAAAAACGTGAGCTGCAAAACACAATAAAAATGATCATTAAAAGGGGCGCCTGGGCGGCTCAGTCGGATGAGCTTCTGACTTCAGCTCAGGTCGTGATCTGGCAGTCTGTGAGTTCGAGCCCCGCGTCGGGCTCTGCGCTGACGGCTCAGAGCCTGGAGCCTGCTTCAGATTTGTGTCTCCCTCTCTCTCTGCCCCTCCCTCCCTCACGCTCTGCCTCTCTCAAAAATCAACTTAAAAATCTTGAAAAAAAAATTAATGGAGTAAACCCTTTAGCATTCTATGTGCGATAAAAAGTAATATGCCCGGCATACATAAACACAACTGTACCAGAACCTTCTTTCCTTGGAAATCCATCTACTGCAGAAGGCTCTTTAAACGCAGTGTGTCTCCGTACCCCTCACAAGATAACTTTCTACCCTTCAAACCCGAGTTCCCTTAATGGCTTAATAGCTGTAGGCAGAGCCATTGATGTTTTTATGATTTCCTTCTCGTCAAGGTTAACTTCTGTTTACCACTGTCATTACCGCACTGTATCATTTCCCTCAGACAATTTCTGAACGCTGTGTTTTTCATCTAAGTGGCAGTCAGGTATTTTATGTGGGTGGACTTGAGGGAAAGATCCTCTTTGAGGCCACTGACTTTCGATTTGTTTTTTATAAAGCATGGCGAGGGGGGTTCTCCCTGACGTTTTCGCCTGGGAATCCCAGAGTTTAGGCTGCCACCACGCAGTCAGAAGGGCCCCGCGCACCTGTCCCCACGCTGCCCTCCTGGCCTTCGTGAGATGTGACCTGGCCAGCCCCTCACCCTCTCCTGGTGTGAGCCTCTAGCTCCCACCTGGGCAGTACCTGTAGCTGGTGCTACAGGGGTGAAGGGAGGAGGGCGGGCGGGAGGGGGCGGCCAGGGTGCTCGTGGGCAGCACCTGCTCCGCGCGTGTGGCGCAAGACCATTGCGTGAGCAGAAAGCTGGCGGTTCTGACGTCGCCGCTGGCGTAATCTCTGCGGCATTATCCTCTTCTGTAAAACCGAGCGCGTCAACTCGACCATGGCCAGGGTTTCCACAGCGGATCTGAGGCCTGCCATGGGAACCCTTACTCAGCACACGCTTCCTGAGGGCCTGGAATGTTCCAGGGGCTGGCCAGACGGTGACGAGCGTGGGCCCTGGCCGCATGGCGCTTAGGGTCTCCACAGGAGCCAGACCTTAAGTAATCGCGCAGCATGTGATTGGAACCTGTGACATAAAGGAAAAAGTACAGGATTCTCTGAAGGGGCCGCATGCAGCCTGGAGGCCAGAGAAGGGGCTTTTGGAAGAAGCAGTATTTGTTTATTTTTAAATTTATTTATTTAAAAAGTTTTTTGTTTACATTTATTTATTTTTGAGAGAGAGAGAGAGAGACAGAGTACAAGTGGGGAAGGGGCAGAGAGAGAGAGGGAGACACAGAATTCGAGGCAGGCTCCAGGTTCTGAGCCGTCAGCACAGAGCCCGATGTGGGACTCGAACTCACAAACCATGAGATCATGACCTCAGCCGAAGTCAGAAGCTCATCCGACTGAGCCACCCAGGCACCCCTGTTTATTTATTTTTTAACGTTTATTCGTTTTTTTGAGAGAGAGTGTGTCAGCAGGGGAGAGAGAGGGGGGCAGAGGATCGAACGCGGGCTCTGTACTGACAGCAGTGAGCCTGATGTGGGGCTCGAACTCGCAGACCGCGAGATCATGACCTGAACCGAAGTCAGAGAGCCTGGTGCCCTGAAGGGCCTGGAGCTGGAGGAGGAGAGTGCAGCCTGGGAGGCGGGCAGGGCCGACAGACTGAATGAAGGATTTGTGTTTTATGCCGACCGTAGTGGGACCCCACGGAATGGTTTCAGGCAGAGAAATGACATCCACGTTGTGATACGGAAGGTCGCTCTGGGTGCTGTGCCCCTGCCCCGCGTGGGTCATCTCCGGGGCCGGGATGCTAGAGGGACAGTTCCAGATTCCAGGATCCATATTTTTACTTTTTTTTTTTTTAAGTTTATTTATTTTGAGAGAGAGAGGGAGTGTGTGCAAACGTGCAAGTGGGGGAGGGGCAGAGAGAGAGGGAGATGGAGGATCCCAACCAGGCTCTGCACTTGTCAGCGTGGAGCCTGATGGGGGCTCGATCCCATGAACCGTGAGATCATGACCTGAGCTGAAACCAAGAGTCGGATGCTTAGCTGACTGAGCCCCCCCAGGCGCCCCTGTATTTGTGCCTTTATGTGACTGTCCTGTTCAGGCCAGCATCGTAGCCTGTGTGTTTATTACCCCAGGAACCGGATTCCTTTGCGTTAGTTTATTACCTTCCTGATAAGGCATCCCTCTGACCTTGTTTGCGTCCGCTAATTTCTCGTGCATATGCGCGAACTGTCTCGTAGACGGATCATTGCCGTGATAAGCTTCCTGTTCCCTGTATCAAAGCTCTTCCCTTGGCCCGTAAAACGGGTCCACTCTGGATTTTGTCCGCATGCCTCCCTTTGCTCATGCCGAATCCTGCCTCAGGTCTCGGACAAGAGTAGAGAGCTGAACTAGAAGCGGCGTGACTTAGGAGAAGGAGCCCGAGCTCTGTGCAGACCGGATTCCGTGGGGAAACTTCCAGACTTTGTAATACGTCAGCCCACTGTCCTCAGAGCCTGGAGGAAGCGGGAGGCTGAGCATCAGGAGAGTGACGGAGGCTCCGGAGGACAGATGTCGGCACTTAGTGACCGCAGGATGTGTGAGAAGCACAGGAAAGAGGGTGTCGGAAATGGCACGGGGCTGGATGTGCGGGGCCGGCGGGGTGACTGTGCCCGCTCTGGCAGAGGAACCTGGGAAGAGTAGCCCAGGACGGTAGATGACACTCAAGGGGGTGATGATAGCCCCAGGTGGAGCAAGAGGGAGCCGAGCAGGGGATTCATTCGTTCAGTGTTTGTTGAGTACCTACTATGTTCGGAGTGTCTCGGTGCAAGTAAATCACAGCTCCTGTCTCCAAGGAGTTTGTGCGAGAAGAAATCCACGACGACGACGAAGAAGAAAGGGCGAGTTTTGAGATTTAAGGGATAACCCGATGGGGGAGAGGGAAGGCGTGTTGGAGAAATAGTGGCATCAGTGCTGTCAGATCCGAGGGTGACAGGCAGCAGAAAGCTCTGGGACGACAGGCCCCGGGGCCGCGTGTGTGTGCTGTTGTCACTGCCGTGTCCCGGCGTTGCTTACCGGGTCTCCCGTGGCTGCTTGCTAAATGCAGAGGTAGACGAATGCAGAAATGGGGGCAGAAGGTCTAGGGAGAGGAGGACAAGGCCGTGACCTTCGGATTTGGCCCACTTAGAACTGGTTCGGTGGGGGGAGGAGGGTTGGGGTGACCGTCGAGAGTGTGAGTGGCAGCAGGCACAGATCAGCCCTCCGATGAGTACAGGCAGGACTTGGGGGAGAACCTGGACGTGGGTGCTGGTCGAGTTAGGTGAAGCCCGTCCCCGGAGGGCACTCGGGAACCCCGGAGTTCCTTTGAGGGACATGCCTGGAGTTGTCCTAATGGATGGCCAGAGGTTTACCGAGGACTTGGAATGATATCCTCTCGCAGAGGGAGGAGCGCAGCGAAGCCTGGGTTACCGTGTGCCTTGCGCAGGGAGCCCGGTTTAATGCTGTCACCAACCCTAGGAAGAGCTCCTGTTAGGTGGCCTCATTTTATGGGCGGAGGGTAGGGGCGGGTGAATAGCGGCGCAGAGACTTCACAACTAGTAAGCCCGAACAGGACCAGCCCAGGTCTCAGGGCCTCAGTCACCTGCCTCTGAGAGAGGCCAGCAGCATTTAGCCCGAATGAGCAGGAAGTGGGGATGAAAGGGGTGTGAGGAGAGAGCCTGGCAGGGAGAGAGGCGCCCTCTGGGCAGGCCCAGGGACCTTGGCTCACCCCCCCAACCCGCCCCCCCCCCCCCCCCCCCCCCCCCCCCGTGCAGAGCAGGTAGACCGGCAGCAAAGCAAAGGTGCTGGAAGTCACCGAGATCGCTGGCAAGTACAAGTAGGGGGCGGAGGAGGGAGAAAAAAGGATGAGCGGGCTGAAGTCTAGGAAAGCGGGGCTGGCCCAAGAGCAATACTAACATTCTAAAAAAATATCACTGTTTGTTTTCACGTGTCCTCTTCACAGTCACCTCACAGATGTGGCGGCCTCGTCTGCATTTTACAGGTGGGCACCCGCCTTGCTCCGGTGCACGGCTAGTTAGCCAGCCCGAGGGGCTGAGATGCCAGCCCGCGGCTCTCTGACTGTGGGCGGGCTGCCGCGGGGAGGGCCAGCAGGGCACCAGCTCTGCCCCGCTCCTGTCCAAGCTTCTCTTGCCGAGAGAACCTGAACTTGCAGCTTGCAGCACCTGGACAGGAGCACCGGTGGGCACGACTGTCACTTGCCTGCTGCACCTGCAGCCGGTGCTGGGCCCATTCCCATCTGTAGCTTACGGGCTTCTCACAGCAGCCCTGTTAGTCACATTTTGTTTTTAAGTTTATTTATTTAGTTTGGGAGAGAGGGTGCGCAAGTGGGGAAGGGGCAGAGAGAATCCCAAGCGGATCCCGCACCACCAGCGCGGAGCCCGATGTCGGGGGCTCGAACTTACGAACCGCGAGATCATGATCCGAGCCCAAGTCAGTAGCTTAACCGACTGAGCCGCTGCCCAGGCGCCCTGCCCTGTTATTCACATTTTACCGTGCAGGTACCGAGAGGTTTAGTAATTCGAGGTTACGGAACCAAGAAGCGGGTAAAGCCTGGGATTGGAACCCGGCTCCCAATACTGATCTTGTTTACATTTTCGGATCAGCCCTGTGAGGACCGGGGCCGGTCGATTTATCCCAGCTTGACAGATGAGGAAACCGAGGCTGACCTCAAGGCCAGTGGCTCCTCCCAGGTTGTCCTGGACAGTGAAGAGCTCTGGCTGGAACCCGTGTCTCCCCTTGGGCTCTTGATGGCAGAAGAGAAATGAAAAGATGAATCAGGACAACCCAGCCAAGGGAGGCTAGCCCGGGGTCCCAGCCCCTGGAATTGAGTTAGAGCGAATGCTAAAGGCAAATGCATCCTAAGCGGTGTTTGATCGTCTAGGTCTAGATCGGCGGGTTCCCTCTAGACTTGAGGGTCACTGCCTCGGCAGGGATCCTTGAGCCCCTCCTCTGGTCATGGGGAGTGGGGGAGGGCGTTGGCATTTGCAGCTCCTTTGTTTTCTCTCCACACTTATCTCACTGGCTTTGTTTGTAGTTTTCAGCTCCCAGGGGCACTGGGAGGAGGAGCCCTGAATGGGCGGAGACCAGCTCTGGGGTGAGGGATGCAGCAGGGAGACAGACTTGTGGCCTCTAGAAGTCAAGGTTGAGCATGTAGGGCGCAGGAGTGTACTTGGAAATGTTTCCAATGTATCTTTATCGCAAAGCAGTATCTAAGGAGAATGTGGAGAAACACCCAGGAGCCTGCAACAAATAAATCACCTACTTCCGTTCTGATGTTCCCTCTTGATCTCTGTGTTTACATAAGCCTTTTATATGATTGTAACGGTGACTCAAATTCAGGATGTATCTACAATCCTGTAGTCTGCCTTTTATTTATTTTTATTTTTTATTTTTAAAATTTATTCTACATTTATTTATTTTTGAGAGAGAAAGAGAGAGAGACAGAGCATGAGAAGGAGAGGGGCAGAGAGAGAGAGGGAGAACAGAATTCAAAGCAGGCTCCTGGCTCTGAGCTGTCAGCACAGAGCCCAGTGCGGGGCTCGAACCCACAAACCGCGAGATCGTGATCTGAGCCGAAGTTGGAGGCGTAATCGACTGAGCCACCCAGGCGCCCCTGTAATCTGCCTTTTAAATTTACCATTATATTGTAAGACTTTCCATTCTTCATAATTATTTTAAACAGCTCTATGATATTTCTTTGGGTGGATGGATGAATGTTTCCCTTACCTCTTCCTCTGCTTTGGGGGCATTTAGATTATTTCTTGCTTTCCACTGTTATAAACAATGCGGTAGTAGTTTTGTTTTTTTTTAAATTAGTTCCCTAAAATAAATTCTCAGGTGTTTGGATTCCTGGATTAAAGAGACCAGATTCCTCTCCTCTTCTCTCCTCCCCTCCCCTCCCCTCCCCTCCCCTCCCCTCCCCTCTCCTCCAATTTCTTTCCTTCCTCCCTCCCTTCCTTCCTGGCTTTTAGAAACTGTGAGCAAAATCCCTTTAAAGCTGCTTCCCTATGTATCGTTGAAGCGCCCAGCAGACTGGCCATGGGGGCTGGGCACTGTCTAGGCTGTGGGATGGGAGCCACTTCCTTCAGCCTGAACCCATGCGGCGAGGCCGTGTCCAGGAAATGGCCAAGGGCTGGGTCTCCCCCCTCTCTGGTTTGCCCGCTGCTGTGGGAGGGGGGTTGGCCTGCCCCGCACCTGCCCGTCTGCCCCCCAGACGCCTGAGCAAGCTCACTGCTGCCCGAGGAGTGCATTTAACACTTCTTCCTTGCTTGCTCCTTCCGTAACAGAGACCCCAGAGGACATGCCTGCTGTCGTATACGTTCCAGAATCTTTGGGCTGCCTTTGAAAGTAGATCTTTTTTTTTGTTTTTCTCTCCGCTTTTCCCAGGATTTGTTCCTGTCGAAGAGCGGCTCCTGGATTTCCAGACCAGTGTTAGGAGTCTAGTAGGTGAAAGTCTCCACCTCTGAGGAGAAACACTGCCAGCTCCCTCATCAAGAGCAAGCACCCCATTGCTATGGATACCGAATCCACGTACTCTGGGTATTCTTACTATTCGAGTCATTCGAAAAAATCTCACAGACAAGGGTATGTAAGCTCCGGGTTGCTTGTTCCGCATTGCCTTTTGGGGAAACTGGTAGGTGGGTCCAGGTTTCGAGGCTCCCTTTTCAAATGGCAAAGCCGGGTCGCAGGGCCAGCGATGGCCGGAGCTTCAGTCCGCGGTGCGGGAGACGCGGGACAGTAAGAGCATTTAACATGCCCCGGGTGTACCTCTGCCACCAGCTTCTGTTTTATAGCTGCCGTTAGGGCTGACCACCCTGGTTTTTCACACTTGATTTTAAATTAAAGTTTCTCCCTGCAGTGAAGATCTTCTTCACTTCTAAGTGCTTCTCACAGAGGACGGCTCTCCCAAAGCTCTCCCAAAGCTTTACCGAGAATGTAAATGAAAGTTAAAAAAAAAAAAAGTGTTAATTTGTTGCTTTTTACCCAAAGCTGCCGACTCACTGACTCACTGTCCGTTAGGCATTTGCTGTGAGGTTAACACACTAGGTAGTGGGATTGGCCTGGTGCCGTCTCTCTCTCTCTGCCTAGTTTTTTCCCAGCACACAAGCCCAGCTTATGAAAACGCGCCACCCGAGGCGATGGGGCCGCGTTCCCGTCCTCTGGGCAGAGCGCACAGGTGCGTGCTGGTGTCCGCAGAGCCTGCGGTGGTACAGACCCGTGGAACGTTTGGGGAGTAAAGGAAGGAGGGAATGAATGAAGGGAGAGGTGCCACTGTAACTGGTTAAGAATACAGTTGCTAAAGTCGCAGTGCGTAGTGCTGCCTCTTCCTTAGACTCCTCACCTGTGAAATGGGTATAGCGATCCCCTTCTTTCAGGGCAGTGGAGAGGACTGAGTTAGACTGTGCGTGTAAAGCATTTAACACAGCTTTACATGGTGGGAGGGCCCTCTCCGGTGATTGTGTTGTCAATGTTCTTAATGGCCTCGGCGTGTCAGCATTCCGTTCAAAGGTCCCAGCTGGCCCCAGCCCAGAGGTCCAGCTGTGGTCACAGCCCAGTGTGGGCTGGCAATAGTGGTTGAGGTCGGGTTTCCCTGACCAAGCAGTTCCTCGTGCAAGCAGCTGAATGTCGAGCGGGCTTTGTTTTGTGAAACAGCAATAAGACGTGTCGGTCTAATTGACGAATTTATTCGCGAGCCCATCTGGGTACACACCGGCAGCGGGAGGTCTGGAAGGATATTCTCCGAGCTGCCGGCAGCGGTCACCCACAGGAAAGGGGCCAGACACGAGATGGTGACTGATGGGAGTTTTGTTTACGCTCTAGCTTCCGTGCCCATTCGGTCTTGCCCGAGGGTGGGTTTCGTAATTAAGAAGATGAACGGAAAGAAAGAAGATAAAACAAAAATCTCCAAAGATTGTTCGAGGACACAAGACCATGTTTATGAATCTGTGTTACAAGAAAACAGGAGGCAGATCTTTGTGCGTTGCAGTCGTTACATATGCTTAGGAGAAAATGATCGGTGACGTGATCGACGATGCTTGTCCTGTTTCTGAGGACAGGGTCATTAAGACTTTGGTTGGTTTTTTGTTCTTTGTTTTGAAACCTCCCTTATTTTCTAAATGTTCATGCGTTGGTCTTATAAGCCTGAAAAGGTGGGGCAGGGGTGTGAGCGAGCTTGCCCCAGACTCTGGGTAAGGCTTTCTGGAAGCCTGCGGAACAGAGGCCTGCCGAGTGACGGCTCAGGTACCCCAGCAGAGCCCAGACGCCGAGAAAGCCAGAAGCCCTCCGGTGATCAGAGATTCGTCACAAATCCCAGCTGCCGGGTACACGCACTGGATGAGTTCTAAAACACCAGAAGCAGCTGGTTCGGAACATCCCAGCTTCGGCTCTCACTGGAGAAAGCCGTTCCCTTGTCGGTGTGCCAAGCTTCCCTTTTCCACACGGCGGTGACGGAAGTAGGACTTCGGGGCTCCGTTGGTGCTTCCAGACGAATCGGGGTAGACGCGTTACAGTATTCCAAGTAGGAACCGTCTCTGGCCTCCCCTGCCTGCACGCGTGTCCCGACGGTCACCCTTCAGGGCTCCAGGCTGCACTCTGCTGTTTTCTCCGGCCTCTGGCGGGGGTGGGGGGGGTGGGAAGAAACTGATACAGCAGCGCTCTCGTGGTGACTTTAAGAGACAGTAACTTCCAATTAAAACAGCCTGCGGAACTCTCAGTGCCTTCTTGGACCTGGCGGAAAGTGCTTGGTGCATGATAGCACAGACTGAGACTTTTAATAAAGCAGTCGAGGAATGTTCCCGAATGCCTATCAGGAAAGCTCTGGGTGAAGGGACGGCCGTGAGAGAGTCCATGGGAGAAAACAGCACCCACGAGAGGTGAATTCTCTGAGAGCCCCGGAGGGCGTAGTCACTGACGATGGGCCCTGTGGTCTGCGGCTGGTGGACCCATCCAGGGAACCCAGGGCGTTCTTGGTCCGGGCGTAAAGAATGTTAAGCGATAATAATACCCCTCACGGGCACATAAGCAGGCCCTGGACCCAGCCAAGGGCATCGTGTCCCCCAGGAGTGTCCCTGTGAAGGCTGCTCTGCTCAGGGTTTTGTCAGGAATTTGAATGGAAAAGTAGGAAAGGGGAGGGACCTTGCTACTTTGGTCATTTTAGTAGGCCCCCAGCTTAGGAATGATGAAGCACACCAAACTTGATATGCCCAGTGACCAGCTGATCATCTCTGGGGCACTGGCTGGGTTCCCAACGGATGACAAGCGACTCTTTCCTCACAAAGAGGGCAGTGGTCTGGTTTTGTGCCGTCTGCTGTCTCCAGAGGGTGTCCAGTTAACTTGCTGGGAGAATGGTGCGGATTCGGCCGACCTTGCCTTACCTTTGGAGTTCCCGGAGTCACATGCAAGAGCTGTCACAGTGATGCTGACGGGCCCTCGGGGGGGTGCCTACTGGGACCCTCAGTCGCCGTCCCCCGTCCTCACTGCAGTCCCAGAGCCGTGGGAGGTGGGACCCCCATTCAACAGGTGATAAAACCGGGGTGCCGAGAGGCGGTGTCATTTGCCCGATGTTACGGGGTTAGCGGGCGCTCTCAGCAGGTTTCAGGCCGGCCTTGTTGGTCCTTTGGAAGCCCAGGCTTTCCCCCCACTGGGCCGTGCTGGATGGAGAGGGAGCGGCAGGAGTAACTGGTAGGGGAAATGGAGGGTAACTCACATGACTCGTGTGCATTGTCTGAAAGAGGGCTGCCTGCGCCGTGAGGGAGTTGGCACTTTTGTTCCCAGATGGCCCCAGAGTCGGTCTGCCCTGTGCCCGGCTTTCCTGCCCCAGCCCGCGCCGAGCGGAAGCAGCCGGCCAGCCCCGCGGTCGGCCCAGGAAGGACAGGTAGTGGGTGGCGGTGGAGGAGGAAAGGGAGGAGTGACCGGCGGGGCCGGTTTTCCCCAAATAGAAATAGACAAACAACAGACCCAGAGCGAACCAGTCTTCCCAGGAAATGCCGGCTGCAGTGGGAAGGGAACAGGAATCGACGGGGGTTCTGGCTCGGGGCACGGGCACTTCGGGCTCGGCTCTGGAATTGCCTCGGCAGATGCGTTTGCTCACGCATGTGCAGGTACAGACGCAGGCCGGGGCCGCCTCCGTGCCGTCGCCGGCTCTTCCCTGCTCTCGCTCACACGCACCCGAGGACAAATACGCTGATCCGGACTCTGAGGGGCATATGCTGCACGGAGACGGACTCACAGGTCAAGATACAGATCCCTGCGGCTGACACAGCCACCACGGAGGCAGAGCTGGAGACACTCCCTAGTGTGCCTGGCTTTGTCCCAGCCCTCTTGTGGTTTGGTGGCCTTACCCACCCCACCCCCCCCACCCCCGCCCTGCTAAGAGCCTCCCGTTTCCACTCTTAGGTCCCAGAAACACTGGGGGGCCCTCTCCCAGAGTGCTCTTGGCACAGCATTAGGAGCTATCGGGACGAACACGTGGGCACCTGCTGCCGTGAGGCAGCCACCCCAGGACTCGCAGCTCCGCACCCTGGACGGCCCTGATGGCAGTGTTTTTGCTGGACGACTCCATCCAGGACTGGCTCAGACACCTTCCTGGAGCAGTAACACACAGAAGCTGTGCGGCCGGTCTTGGCGCCTTGAGAGCAGGGACCGGCGCAGGGTTGGGGCACACCGCTGCGGGCGCCGTGTCCCGATGCGCCGGCCTGAGCCTTTTCCCCAGCCTCGTCCTCTTAATGCTCTTTTACTAAAGAAGCCACGCTACCCCTCAGCATCGTGCAGCCGAGCGCGGCACTCACGGCTCCCATTATTGAGCCCCTGTTATATACAGGCATGTCACGAACCCCCAGACTGCCGAGCAGTCACCCCCAACCACCCTCTTCCCAGGAGCGTTTGGGGGGAAGAACCTTGGGGAAAGTCTCCTGGACCGCCCGCCTCCCAGTCACCCGGGGTGCTGGTGAAAAATGCAGATCCCCCGTTGTCTCCCTGCCAGAATTCCCTAGGGGTGGGGCCAGCGACTGCGCGTCTCTCCCACCCCGGTGGTTTCTCTGCATGCTCAGGTGTGAGAAGCACTGGCTTAGGGTTTCTGGCTCCAGGGGATGAGAGACCTTCCCGGGGTTATCGGACGGTAGGCTCCTATCTGGTTTACCTCCGACGTCGCCAGGGGAATGGTGAGGCTGCCGCTTCTCCTTTGGGTGCTGTGGGGCCCTTTAAGAGCCAGGCGCGGGGGTGGGAGCTGGGGTCTGACCAACGGCTGGCCCTGGGGAAGCCGTTTCCATTCCTGGGTGCCTCCCCATTTGCTTTCTGCCTTGGCAATGTTCGGGCTCCCGCACTTGGCACTCAGTGAAAGAATGTTGATTTCCAGTAGAATTTGTGCTGTCACAGGGTTTGACCCCTGGGCCTCGTGAATAGATAGATGGGTGAGGGCAGCAGCGTGGGACTTGGCTGACGGCAGAAAGAGGGATGGGTGGGAGAGCGGTTGGGGACGAAGGAAGCAGGAGGGAAGAGGAGGCCGCGGCTCTGGCTGATGGAGGCCCGAGGGGAGCAGGGGCTCGAGACTCCGTCCGCACCGTCATCCCGAAGGCGTCTCGAAGCGATCGTCTTCGGCAGCCCGGAGTGCCGGGCCCCGCGCTTTGTGCTGTCCATCTTCACGGTGCGTTCGTAGCCCCGCGGGCAGATTTCACGGCTCTAGTAGTTCATCCAGTAGAGCGTCAGGACGAGCATTAGGGACATTCATGCCCCCGGATCTTCCCGATCTGCGCCGCATAGCGTGTGCGGATCGCAGAGGTGCGGGCGGACCTGCGTTCACGTCCGGCTCCGCCACTTAACTGCGACTTTGGGAAGCCAGCGAACCTCCACGAGCCTGCGTTTCCTCATCTGTAAAATGGGAACACGACCACCAGCCTCATACAGTTGTCGTTAGGACTGAATGGAAACAGTGAACTCAAGCACAAGTACAGTGCTCTCTAAACTGGAGCGGGAGTGCAGTGATTGGCGTCGCTAGATGTCTGGGTCAGCGGGTCTCTGTCGTTCCCCCGCCTTACCTGCTTAAAATAAAACGCCCAAGTCGGCCGAACACGTGTGCTTCTAGACTCTAATTTAGCAACAGGTTGGGAGGATAAGAAATCAGAGAGGCTGTCACTGAGAATGTCTGAGACCAAGAAAGGCTCCCTGCTCTTTGAAGGATAAAACCAACGCTTATCCGAGGGAGGTGCCAATAAAGGAGGCTCGTGCCCACCGGAAGTCTGCATGTGAGTTCATTCAGGAAGTAGTAGGTTAACAGGAGACCCTGTGGAGGGGGAGGAGTCGGGTTGGGTGTTAATCGCTCCTTTTACATCTCCTTCTCCAAGGCCCCCGTACTGAGCTCCGCACAGGTTCCCTATGTGGTATTGTCGTCATCCCCATTTCACAGATGAGGAGACTGAGGCTTTTCGGAAGTTCGATAACTTGTGCAAGGTCACACATCGAGTAGGGGCAGACGTGAGATCTGACTGTTGTCCCCAGAGTCTGTGTGTGCTGGGCTCTGTCCTGCCTGGGGAGCGGGGGACCTTGGGAATGAGAGCAAGTGTTTGAGGGAGGACCGATGTCAAGGAGGCGCGACAAGACAGGAGGTTGAGGGAACTTACTCGGATTCAGCCGGAGCCTACGGGAATGACTCTCCGTTTGAATTTGTAGGAGCGAGAAGTAAATGGTTGGTTTTTTTTGGTGCCGGTTTAGAATTTCCTTTCTTCTCGTCTTATGCGAAGGTGTAGGGTGACAGTGTGTCCCAGATTTTTTTGGACCGCCCAAAGCGTAAACATTTTGCAGTGTTGTCCCCGCCAGAAAGTCCTAGAAAATAAATCTAGGCAGATTGGAAGCAAATCAAGTCAGCCATTTTCCAGTGGAATGCGCCTCAGCTGCAGAAATTCTAAAATTCACAACTTCAGGCTTTGAAAAAGTATGGGATTTTTCAACTCCGCTGTTGAGGGTGGAGTGACAGACAGTCTTTGGTTTGGGTCTTCAGATGGCAGGAGGAAATACTAAGTAGGGAGTAAAAATGAGCTTCTTCCTTGCAGGGGGCGCGGCTCGGGTGGCGATCGGCTGTGTGTGTGTGTGTGTGCGTGTGCGTGTGCGTGCGCGTGCGTGTGTGTAGACTTTCCCTAAGCGCAACACGAAATCTGTAATATACTTTAATGAGAGGTGATTCGCGTGGTATAAGTGTGCCGGCTGGTGATCAGTCATTTTTCTTCTTTTCAGGGAGAGAAACCGAGAGAGACACAAATCGCCCCGGAGCAAAGATGGCCGAGGGTCAGAGAAATCTGTCACCATTCAGGCTCCCACCGGGGAGCCCCTGCTGGCCAATGATTCTACTCGCACGGAGGAAGCGCAGGTAAGGATCAAAGGCAGTCTGTAAGCACGCTGCCGCTTGATCAAGACTCTTTTCAGTAAATGTTTTCCTAAGTCTTGTGGCAGTAGGTTCTCTTGGGTCTTTATCTTTATTTTTCTAGCATGGTAATTAGTTTATCTATGTCTCGTGGTTTCTCCTCGGTCTGAGGACAGCCTGCCCTGCCATTGGCTGCCTCGGGGATTGTTCCGAAGTGGGATTGGTTGGCCTGCTTTGAATACGGGCCTGAAGAGCAGCCAGCCGGGCTGAGGACAGGGGCGGAGGAAGGGAAAGTTCCAGGCCCCGGCGTCTCCGGAGACTCGCTCTAAAGTGGAACAGTACCACAGGGAAGGAAATGCCCTGTCTCGTAGCCCCGAGTGGTGTGGGGAAGAGGAGGTTAGGAGGGCCCAGGCCGATCGCTACGAGCCGTGTGACGTAAATCAGGGGCTGGACGCTTAGATGCCCGGGAGGAAAGCCCGGAAGGATGAAATAGGCCCTGAGTCCCGGAGGAGGGGCAATCCCGCGTCAGGCGGGCCGGGGGCGGGGGGCAGCAGTCTGTGGGGCACGTCAGTGTCGGGGTGGAGGCCTGGAGCGTTGGGGTCTGTGGCAAACTAGAGAATGGCCTTCCTCGGTCAGAGGGACGGCAGCTCCCCAGCTCCGGACACCTCTTACTGTCCGGGGGCGCCGGAATTCGGCGTTTCCGGGTGTCGGTACTGGGGTTTAGGAAGGATTTCATGTGAAATCACTCAGTTTTTAAAGATTGGCAGTGGATTCAAAGACACTGTGTGAGTTCTTCTCTCTGGGGCCTGACTGTCTGGCAGCCCGCCTGATTTAAATAAACATCTGAGCTGGACTCCGAAACGTGTTTGCGGACCCTCCGCGGCTCTTAGAATATATGCGCGTACAGCCTTGGCCCCCAGTAAACCGACGTGTGCTCACACCTGCGGACACACACATAGGCGCATCTCTAAGCAGCTAGAGGGACTGAAATTGGAATCCCTCAGCGCGCGCGCGGTACCCTTAGAACCCAGTGCTCGCTCAGCCGTGGGATGAACGTGGAGTTTGTCCAGTGATGAGTAAATGTCGTTAGTAGGTGCTGTCGCGCTACCTGCCATGGCTCCGGGAGGGGTGGCGGGATGCTAAGATCGGACCCCCCCCCAAGTGCTGCAGGGCGCCCGTTTCCTTCCGCGCGTGGATTCCCAAGTGCTGGCGGTCCACTCCGAAGGCAGTTCTCCTTTGCAGCGTCTCTGCGTCTCGGAGCTCCCTGGGAAGCTGCGTTGGGAAGTTCTTGGTGTTTAGGCCAAGTCGATGTGACGGGTGAGGCCTCGACATGGGTTTTTGGAGGCTGTACTTCTCAGTCGGTGTGTGACCCTGGGCAGTCATGACCTTCGTGGGCCTCAGGCTCTGGAAGTACCAGCTTCGAGGATCTTAGATCCTTTCTGTTCTGAGAACCCCGAGCTTCAGAGGAGCCTCCAGACAGCTGCCTCTTCAGGCACAGGTGCGCAGCCTTTCTCAAAACGGGCAGGGGGTTTAGTTAGCGACGCCGGCAGGAAGAAGGGTGACTGGCTAAACCGTAGCAGGGTGGCCGTCAACAAAATGACCACAAGATACTAGGAATAGTTAATTCCACACTGATTGTCAGTCGAATATTAGGCCCAATACAAAACATGGAATCCAGTATTTCCCCTTCACTCTTTCAGAGTGTTAGAAAGTAAGTTATTTTGTGTAGGCTGTGAACTCACCTTATGTTACAAATTGTTGTTTTTTTTTCTTTTTTCTTTTTTTATATTTATTTATTTTCGAGAGAGAGACAGAGCGCGAGCAGGGGAGGGGCAGAGCGGGAGGGAGACAGAATCTGAAGCAGGCTCCAGGCTCTGAGCTGTCAGCACAGAACCCGACATGGGGCTTGAACTTGGGAATGGCGAGATCATGACCTGAACCAAAGTCGGATGCTTAACCGACTGAGCCACCCAGGCGCCCCACAAGTGGCTGATTTTTGAAGTTGTGGCTATTTTTTCCTCTTACTGATAATTTTTTTGATAATTGAAGGAAGTTTACCAACAGAAAGGAACGGATCTGAAGTGTACAGCTTGAGAATTTCAAACAGCTGAATAAACCCACAGAATAAACTCACGCTCTTGATACATACGTTTTTATTCCTCTCCAAAGTTCTCATGTTCTTCCCAGTCAATTCCTGTCCCCACCCCCACCTCTCCAAGACAGGCCCTGTTTTTTTTTTTTTTTTTTTAATTTTTTTTAATGTTTATTTTTGAGAGACATAGAGGCACAGCGTGAACAGGGGAAGGGCAGAGAGAGAGGGGGAGACACAGAATCAGAAGCAGGCTCCAGGCTCTGAGCCGTCAGCACAGAGCCCGACGCGGGGCTCGAACTCACAGACCGCGAGATCATGACCTGAGCTGAAGTCGGCCGCCCAACCGACTGAGCCACCCAGGCGCCCCCAGGCCCTGTTTTGATTTCTACTGCTGGAGATTAGTTTTGCCCCTTTTAGAGTTTAATATAATTGGGATCATACTCTTCCGTTTCAGACTTTTTTCAGTCGGCGTAAGAATTTTGAGATTTATCCATGTTCTGGTGTGTTTTAGCAATTCATCCTTTTTTTTTTTCCGCCGAGCAGTGTTCTGTTGTCTGAATATACCACAGTTTGTTATCCGTCCCCCTGACGATGGATAGACTTTTGAGGTGTGCCCTTTGGGGCTATCACGAATAAAGCCGTTAAGAACATTCTTACATGGGTCTTCTTGTGGACGCATGTGCTCGTTTATTTCGGATAAAACCTGGGGCGTGGCATCGTTGGGTCATGCGGTTAAGCATGTACTGAAATTTGTATGACGCTATCGGACCCGTTGTCAAGAGTGCTTGGATCATTTGATATTTCCCTCAGCCGCGTGCGAGAGGCTTGGTGGCTTCTGGCTGGTGTCTTAGAGACACGTTTCTTTCGTGGAATGTGATACTTGTAACCTCCCGAGTTGAAGACCTGTTCGTTCATAGGTCAAGACCGTTGCCGCCTCCCACCAGTCCTTGTCACAGCCTGTCCATTCACAGTTTTCTGATCGTTACTAGATCTAAGGTTGTTCTTCAGTTATGAGCTCTCTGTCTTGTTGATTTCAGCTGTCAACTCACACTAGATTTCTGCGTCTTACCCATGAATTTCACCCAGCTTGTCCCTCCATCCGACTCTTGTTTTCCGAGGTAAATCATGTACACAAATCTCTGAGGCCGAACCTCTTTGGACCCCCTGTGACTTTTCATTGCCTTGGTAGTGAAGTCAGGCTTGCCAGCCAGATCACAGGATTGTTTGAAAATCTTCACGACCGGATCTTGGTAAATGAAGAGCCTTGGTTGCTCCAACTGGAAACTGCCTCAGAGTTTAAAGAGAGAGAGAAGGCAAGAAAGACAAAGACACATTGCAATAGTCTGGTAGTTCTGAGCCCTTGATATCCCGTGTGTCGGTGAGAATGTGTGTTTCGGGAGGGAGTTTTGAGCTGTCCTGGCCATCCGTGCTTGAATTTGCTTAGCTCGCTCGCTGGGAAACTTTGTCAAGAGTGCTTGACATTGATACTTATTGAAAAAAAGAAAAAAAACAGCAACAGTTGAGCTGTGATTTGTACATAGGAGTGAAGGCCCCTCGTTCTTCAGAGCTGCTGGAAGGTATTATAATACCTCACTTCCAGAAGTTGGTCTTTGCGAGCCTTTATAAATCCGGCCACGAATTGAGGGGAGAGCACAGAGTTTTCTTGTGCTGTAGGTGAGCCCCTCACGTGTTAGTCTCAGCGGAATCAGGAGATGCCAGCACGGGAATGAGAGTCAACGTAGTAAGAATGAATCACTCAACAAACACCCCAAAAGGTGAGGCTATGTTTTCTCTGTTTGAAAAGGTCATTATCTGTTATACTTTGAAAAATCCCAATGAAAACCGTTCGGGTTAAAAACCCCTGTCTTGAAAGAGTTAAGCTTCCATTTTCTAGGGCGCCCACGGTGTGGGTTGGTTCAGGGAGGAGGGGCCTCCTTGGTGCCGTGTCTCCACACGCTTGCTGCGTGACTTTTACCAGTGTCCTGCCGCCTGCGGCCCTTCATGCTCCCTGTTTTTTTTCCCCCCCGTCAGGATGACAACTGGGGCGAGACCACCACGGCCATCACGGGCACCTCAGAGCACAGCATTTCACAGGAGGACATTGCCAGGATCAGCAAGGACATGGACGACAGCGTGGGGCTGGACTGCAGGCGCTACCTGGGCCTCACTGTGGCCTCGGTCCTCGGACTGCTAGTGTTCCTCACCCCCATCGCCTTCATCCTGCTGCCCCCCATCCTGTGGAGGGACGAGCTGGAGCCTTGTGGCACGATCTGCGAGGGCCTCTTCATTTCCGTGGCCTTCAAACTCCTCATTCTGCTCATCGGGACCTGGGCGCTCTTCTTCCGCAAGCAGAGAGCTGACGTGCCGCGGGTGTTCGTGTTCCGGGCCCTCCTGTTGGTCCTCATCTTTTTTTTCGTGGTTTCCTATTGGCTCTTCTACGGGGTCCGCATTTTGGACTCCCGGGACCGGAACTACCAGGGCATCGTGCAGTACGCGGTGTCCCTAGTGGACGCCCTCCTCTTCATCCACTACCTGGCCATCGTCCTGCTGGAGCTCAGGCAGCTGCAGCCCATGTTCACGCTGCAGGTGGTCCGCTCCACCGACGGCGAGTCCCAGTTCTACAGCCTGGGGCACCTGAGGTAAGGGCTGCCGACGGGCATCGTGCCAGGAGATGGCACGTGAGCGGTGAGGACAGGGGCCAGGACCAGAGTCTGACTCCTTCCTGAGGTTTTGGGAAGACCCGTGTGTGTGTGGGGGGGGTGGGTGTCGGTGTCACGTCCGTTGACTCTCCTGACTGCCGGGCGGGGTGACCCAGTTGCTTCCTGTCATCCAGGCCGTGCTGGTGGGCCAGCTCTCAAACATGGCAGCTCCCAGCAGTGCTGGAGGAAGGGCGCCTAGGGCTGGCTGCTGGCCTCGCCCCTGGCGTCGGCCCGTGGACAGTGGACAAAGTGGCCAGCACCTCCAGTCTGCTCAAAATGCTACATCCCCCCGCCCCCCTGTCCCGGTGGAATCGCTCATCGTTCCTTGATTTTCCGCTCTCAGAGGCACCCCGGTCTAAATTATTTGGCCACCTGGTGACCCTCCAGGAGAGAAGCAGGTGCAGGCGAGAGACCCTGAACTTGGGAGAGCTGAGTGTTGTGGAGATGTGTATACATGGGACAAAGTTAGCAATACGTTAAGACGCGACGCTTTAACTCTGTGTGTATGGTCTGTTTGGTGGTTAACTAGAAAAGCGATGGTTGTGTCTCAGATCATTTACTTTATTTTTATTTATCCCGGGGTAGGCACTTTGTCGCGTTTAGTCCTCGCAGAACCCTTCGATGGAGGTATTCTGCATCCCAGTATTACGGATGAGGAAACGGGGGATTCGGGCATCCACACGGTTTGCGGAAACCAGGAGTGGCTGGCCTCGGCCGGGAGTCACCCGGCTGTCGTGAAGCGGGGCTTCGGTTAGTGCCTGCGTCGTGGCGTGCCTCACTTTGTGTGTACGGGACCAGTTTTCTGTCTGTTTCTTCCCACGAGTTGAGGAAGGGGCTGAGCACGGGGGCCGTGTCTCCCTCTCATTGCGTCCGCAGTGGCCGGCCCGGAGCGTGGCATACGGCTGGCACTCACGGGGTCGCCGGAGAGCGGATGAGCCTGGGATGACTGCTTTGGCTGTGCCGTTGGGCTCTCCTGCCTCCTCGGGCGATACTCGCTGATGTGTGTTACCCGCCTGGCACGCGGTGTGCACTCCGTTAATTGCGGCCATTATGGCCCGTGATCGCGTAGCTGGCAAAGCAGCCGGCGCCGGCAGGGGCACCTTCGTAGGTCTCAGAACAATGGGCTTTGTCATGGTTTTGGCTGGGACACAGGAAGGTGGCCCAGCCCTGGTGTGGAGCTCGGTCATACTGCCGAACCGTCTCAGTGTTGGCACACACCCTCTTTCGTTCCTCTGGCTTCGCCGGTGCCGCCCCAGGACTGGGGTGGAGAGTGGGGGTCAGCATTGGGAGCTGCTATCACCCTGACCGGTCCTGGGAGGGAATCGGTGTCTGAGCCACACGCTCTGCCCAGCAGACTCCCATGTTTCGAATCCCTCACAGGTGCCTGTGGGGCTCTGAAGGCAAGTACGCCCCTGCTGCTGCTCCTCTCGGCTTTCGTTCCCCCTGTTTTGCGGTGGAGAGTGACCGGCAGACTTGCATTAGACACCTGTCTGCGCACAGCCCAGCACCGGGGGCTCCTGACGCACGTGGCTGCCCATGGAGCTCTGTCGCGGTGCTCCTGGGGCTCACGGTCCCCTGGCGAGAGGCCAGCACACTGCTGTGCTTGGACAGTCGCCGACACCGGCCCAGGCACCGGAGGGCGAGGCAGTGGCAGCAACAGAGCCCGGCAGGAAGCAGTCTGTCCCAGGACAAGACGGGTTCGGCCCAAGGTGTAGGGGGTAGAGAGCAATCTAGGTCTGGTTACAGGAGAGGCAAGTGACATTCGGGACCCTGAATGCAAGTGGCAAGACACTGGCCTCGGCCCTCATTGGCGTGAACCCCATCTCGGGGGTGGCAGAGCTGAGTGGATGGTCTCCCCTTGGGTCGCCCAGGTGGCAGGGCTGACTTCCCCTGCACAGCCCCCACCTCGCCCCCGTCCCTCCGAGACTGGTTGCTGTGCCCATCGGATGGGGGTGGGGGTGCACAGTACGCCCGCGCCGCGTTCAGAAAATCGGCAGCAGCCCTGGCACCTCGCCACCTGGCCGGGCTGCCGGGGGTGGACCTGGGTGGGAGGGCAGGACCGCCCCCGCTGTATGGCCCGCGGGCTTGCCACACACCCTTCCTGGTTGTCCTCACCATGCGCAACAACTGCCCAGCCTTTCCCTGCCACCCCTGAAGCCGCTGCCCCCAGCCCCCGGGGTGACCCGAGGGTGGCACCTTGCCAGCAGCCCCCGGGGAGAGCGTGCCGAGGTGAGTCCCTGGTCTTCCTTCGGCTTCTCTCCAGGCCTTTTGTTTTCCTCCTCTCCCGCCTTCAGTAAGACCCTCTTCGTCCTCGCGTGGAGACCCTGCTTATGGGGTGGAAGGGTGGCTGGGGAAGGGGAGATGCCTTTCTTCACAACCAGAGCCCCCAGGCAGGGCCGGCCGCCCCCGTGACAGCCAGTCTGCGAGAGCTGGAGCGGGCTTGGCACCTCTCCCTGCTGGCACCGTGTGGGCTCAGTCACCCGCCGACTCTTGGCTAAATCTGGTCTGAACCCAGCGGTGGCTGGAAGAGTCACGGAGCCAGAAATAGAACTTCTGAACCCTTTTGTGAAGTGTGGAAACAGGAGGGTTGGGGGAACCAGAGAGACAAAGAGCGAGTCCGGGGTCGGAATAGCAGGTGTTCCTCAGCTGACGCGCGGGCCGTCCCACCTTCCCTTCATGTAAGGCCTCGCCCGCGGCAGTGACCCGGCGGGCTTAGGCGCAGGGCCACGGTGAGTTCTTAGCTTTTGCTTTGTCCTCAAAGGTGATTTTCTTGAATCCACTGAGCTATTTTTGAGACTTGTCGAAAGAACGCTATTCTTTCGTTTCTTGAAGCAAATATGCTTCTCGTTAGCTCTCGTAAAAGGTACGGTGGCCCTGCTGGCTGGCAGGACTGGAGCCGTGGGCGTATTTGAAAACTTCCAGAAAGATAAAAGATTATCGTGGTACAAAGTGAGATACTGTCAGTAGACTAAGACATGTACGAACCCTTGCCCAGGACCTTGGGGACAACAGGGGGCTTTATAGATGTCTGCTGTCGTTTCCCTCTCTTGCCCTGTCAGGGCAGGGCAGGAGGCATGGGGCCACCGCCTTCTGCAGAGGAGAGCCTGGGTGGCTCAGTCGGTTAAGCGACTGACTCAGGTCGTGATCTCATGGTCCGTGAGTTCGAGCCCCACATCGGGCTCTGTGCTGACAGCTCGGAGCCTGGAGCCTGCTTCACATTCTGTGTCTCCCTCTCTCTCTCTCTCTCTCTCTCTCTGCCCTTTCCCTGCTTGTGCTCTCTCTCTCTCTCTCTCTCTCTTTCTCTCTCTCAAAAATGAATAAACATCAAAAAAACTTCAGAGGAGAGCCCGAGCCGCAGGATCAGGGACCCACGTGCCTTCCTGGGGGCCCCACCCCCTCCCTGCAGCACCCCGGGTCTCAGCACATCTGCTTTGCAGTTCTGCTTGCACACCTCCCTGGTCACTTGTTTTGACCCCATTCTCACAATGAGTTGCCGACTTTTCCAGGATTTCACCAAATATTGGGAAGTTGCGATCTGACCATATTCGGGGAGAAATCCAGAAGAGAGACAAATGGCGTTTGATGATCGTAATTAATAATTTCTCGGTTTTGAGATCTTTAAAGCTAAATACTGTGAATACTGGAGCATAGAAGCCAGTTGAATTGACTGAGGCTGAGGTGCAGGACAGCAGCTACAATGAAGCCTTCGGGTAGCAATGACCTGGTCCTTACCGCGTGTCAGGCTCCGTCTGCGCCCCTCCCGTAGAACTCGCTTAACGTAAATGGTCCTGGGCGGTAGGCACTGTCGTCCTCATCTTCAGGGGAAGGGACCGAGGTGCAGAAGAGTTAAGCAGGTTGTCTACTTGTGATCGTGGGAGCCAGAGTTTGAGACAGGTTGTCTGGTTCCAGAACGTTCTCAGCCTTTGCACCGCGGTGCCTCTGGAGAGATGTGTCCGAGTTCACATCACTGCTTTGAGAACACGGGAATGAGCTCGGAAGGAGTTTTGAGTTGCTCGCCGTGGGCCAGGCTGGGTGCTGGCTAGTTTTTTAAAGGTGTGTGATTCAGCCTCAGGGCTGGAAAGGAGAGAAGGCAGAGAGGACTGTCAGAGATGTCCGGCTTCGTGAGGGTAGCTAGACTCCTTCCCAGGGTTCCCAGGAACACAGAAGCCTTCTGAGGCTTGTGTCTGGAACTAGCCCAGCCCGGCTTCCCTGCAGCCTCCTGTTAAAGCCAGTCCGAGCCCCAGCCCAGACTTCTCGGAGCTGGGAGGGTCGGTTCCGTGGGTTCCACGACGTAGCAGACTCCCAGAGCCGCCTCGGCCTCTCGTTCTCAGAGTCTGCTCGTTCTTACTTTGCATAGAGTTCTAACATTTAATTACCGACTTCTGTGCCTCAAACAAGTCCACAAGTAACATATTTCAAGTGAGAGCTGCTGCCGGGAGGCATGTGAGCATCAAGGAAGGTGGTAGCCAGCAGTCATCCGCAGAGACACTGAAGCCACAGAAGCAGGTAGAACCCTTGCCTGTTGACATCAACCCGTGTTCTGTGAGATACTCACCCGGCTGAAGCTCCGTTGTGCCTAATTCGGCCAGCAGGCTGTAACCGGTCGGGCTTCTAGGCATGCTTCATTTGTTGACGTGGAGAGTATCTTTATAAATCAGTACTGAGCCTGCATCTTTTTATCAGGGGTCTGGCCACGGACTGTAGAACCGCCTGTGCCGTGGAAGAGATGATTCGCGGATCGCTTTTCACACAGCGCAAGTTTGTGGTCACGCACGATCATGGCATTGCTGCATTGAGAGGAGCCGTGGTGGCCCGCCCCCAGAAATCCTAGGTGGAAATGAGAAACGTCGTTGGAGAATGGCGAAGAGACCATCCTTGTCATAAAGCGGCAAGGAACTTGGCTGACCTCTGTTCGCGTCCCAGTGTTGTGTGGCAGGGAGACCTTGTGAGTGACGGAATTGGATATTTAGCCGAGGAAGTTTTTTAATAGTTTTTTTTTAAACGTTTATTTACTTGGCATGCACGCGAGCGCGTGAGCAGGGGAGGGGCAGAAAGGGAGAGAGGGGATCCCAAGCAGACTCTGTGCTGTCAGTGCAGAGCCCGACACGGGGCTCGATCTCATGAACTGTGAGATCATGACCTGAGCGGGAATGAAGAGTCACTTGCTTCAACTGAGCCACCCAGGAGCCCCGATGTTTAGGTGAGGAATTTCTAAGCAAGGCGTTACAGATGAAGTTGGGGTCCTCCCACAAGAGGGAGATGCGTTGCAGAAGGAAAGGTCGTTAAGCAAAAGGGAATCGAAACTTGAAGATTTGGAAGAAAAAGGGAATTGAAACTTGAAGATTTGGAAGATTCTCAGCCTACCCATTTCTCAGAGAATGACGACGTGAGAATACGAAAAATACGAAAGAGAACACCAAGGGTGTGGGCACACAACTGTTTGACGTTTTCTAAAGTTTGTTTATTTGTGTGTTTGTCTATTTATGAAATCTCTACACCCAACGTGGGGCTCGAACTCACAGCCCGGAGATAAGAGTTGCGAGCTCTACCGACTGAGCCAGCCAGGGGCCGACTGTTTGATTTAACCAGGATTTGTTTAGCCATTCCAGCCGAAGCCAAGAATAAAGATGGGAAGATACGTTTGTCTCCGTAGAAACACTGTCACCTGGGACCAACGGACACAGAGAAGGGGGTGTAGAATGAAGGCAGGCTGCAAACATGCGTTATCCTCAAGAATAGAGAAGAAGGACCCCAAAGGTGATCCAGAGATCACCAGGCCGCCACTCCCACTGCAGCCTCGGGGGCCAGGTTGCTTCCTCATTGGCTTCAGAGGTTGGGTCCCCCACCTCGGAGCCACTGCCAAGAGCTGGTTGGGCAGCGCCAGCCCTGAGCCCCAAGGACATCGTGTTGAACCCAGGAGGATTGTCCTTAAGACCAAGATCTTGAGCTCTAATGGAATTGCCTTTGCTAGGTTTTTGACTCGTTTGGGACCCATCAACCCTTCCCTCCAGTTTCTCCCTCGTGGGATGGGAATGCCCAGCCTATGCCTGTCTCGTGAATGTGTCGGAAGCACAGAAGTCGTCTGCCTCCACGGGTTCGCAGCTGGAGTGGAGTCTTGCCTCGTGTGGGTTATACCGTGGATCTCGGCACTCAGATGAGACTTTGCGCTTAGAGCTGGTGCCGGAATGAGTCAAGACCTTCTGGGCTGTTGAGATGGAATTGGTCTCTTTGGCATGGGGAAAGAACGTGACTTTTAGGAGCCAGGGGTGGAATGTTACGGATTGAATTGTGTCACCCAAAATGGATAGGTTGCAACTCTATACCCTGAGTGGCTTTATTTAGAGACGGAGTATCTGAAGAAGTGCTTAGGGTTCATTGAGGTCATAGATCTGATAAAACTCGTGTCCTTATAAGAAGAGACACCAGAGAGAGCTCGCACACTCTCTCTCTGTCTCTCTCACCGCTGTGCTCACGGAGCGAGGAAAGGCCACGTGTGGATATCATGAGAAGGTTGTCGTCTAAGCCAGGAAGAGGGCCCTCACCAGAAGCTGAATCGGCCAGACCTTGATCTTGAACTTCTGAGCTTCTGAACTCTTAAGAAAATAAGTTTCTGTTGTTGAAGTCGCTCAGTGTTTTGTTACGGCAGCCCGAGCTAAGGCAGGAACATTACACACTGGTGACTCTTGAGCCCAGAGCCCCAGGAAACCGTGGGCTCAGTGGACACAGTTCAACCCCGATGAAACAGAGCTCAGATTGTCCCTTCTCCAGCTCACGCCTGCGTCCTACCAGCTTGAGTGGGAGCCTTGCTTCTCTCGAAGGCACTTGGGTTTTCTAGTTAGAAGGGAGAAAGGGAGAGTCTCCGGGCGAGATTAAGTTTCCTCCAGTAATTCTGGGATAGATCCGCCTCCCCTTGAAATCTTAGGTCTGTGATTCTGGGTCAGGTGACCCAGCTGGTAATGACACCGCCAAGCAGATTCGACTGTCACGCTGGGCTGTGGGCCCTCCCTCCCACGTTCAAGACTGGCATCAACGGGGGCGCCGGGGTGGCTCAGTCCATGAAGCCTCTGACTTCGGCTTAGGTCATGATCTCGTGGTTAATGAGGTCGAGCCCCGTGTCCGGCTCTGTGCTGACAGCTCAGAGCCTGGAGCCTGCTTCAGATTCTGTGTCTCCTTCTCTCTCTGCCCCTCCCCTGCTCATGCTCTGTCTGTCTGTCTGTCTCTCTCTCTCTGTCTCTCTCTCAAAAATAAACATTAAAATTAAAAAAAAAAAAAAGACCGGCATCAACGGTTTGGGGGGGACCCAGCACCATCGGCTGCAAAGTTGGGGAGTGTTTTTAAGTGACCAGCAGGGGTTTCGGTTCATGTCATCTACGATCCTGGTCTCATACACAATTTCATTTTTAGAAAGGTGTGTTTTGTGTAACTGCTTTTCAGCAAAGACGCTCGCCGGTCTCCACTCCCACCCCCTACAAAAAGCAAAGGATAAAAACGAATAAAAGCTCCAGAGGAGAGCGGAAAGGTTTTTGCTCAGATCCGCGTTGCCGTGGGAGAATTGTGAGGGCTGCCGTTTGTGGTTTGGCCCCGGGGGCGCCGGCTAGAAGTGGCGGTAACGAGGGCGTAAGGCGCTGGACACTGCGGCCCTGTGTTTGGACAGCTGCCTTCTGGCAGCGGCCGCAGCTGGGAAGGCCTCGCTCGCACCGTGTCTGCCCATAAGCCCTGCCCCAAGCCTAAGAGGGGCCGGCGCTCACGGAGCGCAGCCACTGGGGGCCAAGGGGCCCGTGGACGCGGGGCTGCAGTGGTGGCCCTCCCACGGGGCCACAGGTGGCTAGGGTGTGCCAGCGCGCAAGAAGGCAAATGGACAGGGGTCCGCTCTCCCCATCCCACAGAGCCCCTGCCCGGCTCTGCTCTGCGCCCGTTCTCGCTCAGTCTCTGCCAACACGCGTCCAGTCGGCCGGGCTGACTGCCCTCGGAATTCCAGACTTGTCATGCTCTGCTCCCGTGGTTCTTCCCAAGGCCAGAGGTTCCGATGCCAAGAAACGGGAGGCGGGATAAGAGAGTGCCAGGCAAGCACCCCGGGGGGGATCTGGAGGTACCTCAGTTCCTGTCTAAATCTCGGTCTCCGAGAGCCCTACACGGGCGGTTGTCTTTGATGTTTATCCACTGTGATTCAGCTCAGTAATTCGAAGCGTTGAGAAAGCCACGTTTCCATCCCGGGCAGGTCAGGCAGGTGCAGCCCGAACTGCAGAGAAGAAGGGCTCCCGCGCTCCCCCAGACTGCACTCTGGAGGCCATTCCTTGGTGACCAACCCCCTTTGAGCTGTTCCGGCGTCTAGGATCTGTCTCCTGATGGGGGGCCCCCGCAGGGCTGGCGTGCAGCCCCGTATTGGGTGCCTAGGCCAGCGACACTTTCCAGCCTACAAATATTGATTCGGAGAATCAATAGGTTTCTGCAGCTTCCGTGTAGCCGGGGAGCCTCAGGGCTGGGGTCTCCCCTGGGAATCCTCGAGGCCTAGAAGGGAGCCTCCCCGGGCCCCTTCGGCAGCAGGACGGGGCCCCAGCTGTGGGGCCTCTGTCAGGGATGGCGGTCGGCCTTACATCCCAGGATCTCAGGGAGCGGTGGGTGTCCCACCTGGCCTGTCGTGACAGAGTCCCCGAAAATCCAGGCTTCCGCCCAGATCTTTCTACCGTCCAGTCCAGATCCGTCAGCAAACACAAGCCGTTTCCGATTGTCGCCCCTCCCTGTCCTCACGTTCCAAGGTGATCGTTGCCTGTTGCCTGTGCGTGGGATTCGTGTAAGCCACTTCCCCAAAGGCAATAGCAAGACAAACATTTTAATTAAAAGGCAGGAGGGCCCAGAGATGCAAATACTCACGTGCCCGGTTCCCAGGGGAGGTGGCGGCAGCGGCATTCAGGGGCTAATTATACTCGCCTCTCTGGGACCCGACATGAATATTGCCGCAAATTGTCCTGACACCTGGTCACACTGAAGTCGCTTTATCTCTACGTCCAGGCAGCCGCGGAGCCCACGCGTCTTGCTGACTTGTGGGGAGAAGTCAGTGAAGACCGAGTCCGTCAGCCAGCTCGCCCACTTTGGGGGTTTTCACAAAGCGTCGCACGTTTTAGCGTTTTCTCAAAGACCCTGGGTTCCGGCCTTAAAAGTAGTCGCCGGATGAGGCACGCCTGTAAGGGTAGCAGGAGAGAGGGAGACCTCGGTACCCAGGCCACCTTTCCCCTTAGCATCCTCTGACCTTCCCGGCCGGCTCACCCTCTCTCCTACCCACGCGCTCCCTCTCCATCCCGCCGTCCCCCCTCTGCCACCCTCTCGGCCTGGTCCTCCCTTTTACCTGCCTCCGACCATCTTGCCCTCAGCACAGGTGTGTTCGCTTCCCAAAGCTGCGGTGGGACACAGACTAGGCAACTCAAAACAGTCTTCTCTCTCTGGAGGCCAGGAGTCTCAAATCGAGGTCCTCGCAGGGCCGTGCTCCCTCTGAATCCTCCCTGGTCTTCCTGGCGTCTGCTGGTTGCCGGCCGTCCTCGGCACTCCATGGTTTGCGTCCACATCAGCGCTGTCCCCGCTCTGTCGTCCCGTGGTGTGCTCTCTGTGTGTCCCCTTTTCTTTATAACGGTAACCAGTATGACCATAACTGACTGTAATTACATCTGCAGAGACCCCGTTCCGAGGCCCTGGGTATGCACGTGGATTTGGGGAGACCTTCTCTGCCCCACTACAACGGAGCGTCAAAGCTGGTCTGTGACTCAGCAGGGTGGCCCTGTGGCTGTCGCCGTAGTTGTTTATGAGGCTCGTTTCTCACCAGCCTGCTTTACCCGCGCTCCTTCCTCTGCCCGGAATTCCCCGTACAGCCCGTTGTCTGCATGGCGTGGCCACCGTCTGTCATTTAAGACTTCACTCAAAAACCCCACTTCACCGCCTCCGCAGACCTGCACCTGAAACCCTCCACCCCTCCCCTGGTCATGTGTTCTGTCCCAGTCTGTGGGTCACCACTGACAGGAGCTTAGGCCTCTTGAGGTTCTGTTCACATCTGTCTTTGGGTTCTGGCGGGTGCTCCTAATTCATACTAGCCTGTGAATGGTGTTGGAGAGACTGGTGGTTAGGATGTTTTTGAGTGTCAGCATCCTTAGCGGGCCCGTAGGGTAATGGGTATTTGCCCTGAAAGCAGGCCTTTGTGGACTTGGCTGTGACTGGAGGCCTGCCTCTGCGGCGCCTTCCTGCCGGCTCACGCCGAGGTCATCCGAATAATGGCAGCTGGCATCTGCGTGGGGCGTTAACATGTAAGAAATGCCCCCAATGTTTTTCACGCGGGAAGAGAGCTGTTTTTGTGGACAGAGCTAAAAGGAGCAAATGAATATTTAAAAAGAAGCGCCCAGAACCTGACGGAGGCTTCCCCAACCTGGCGCCGTCAGGGGAGGGCCTTTCCGGCTGCCCGGAGAGACATTAAGGGCTGTGACATGTGAGGATCTCAGACGGGCTGGGCCCTAAAGCCTGAGTATTTCTGATTTTAAAAGCGTGGCTTAATTGAATTACAGAAGCCACAACCAAGTCCAAGGAAAAGCGAACCAAATCGGGGGCTCTCCGGGTGCGTGTATGGGTGCATGCGTGTGTCCGCACGCTCGGGTGCGTGCTTCTCTAGGCCTCCGTGCCGTATTTGCACAGGAAGAGAGTTAAAAGGGGGGAGTTTCTGGCCACGATGGTCTCCTTCGAGTATTTGAAGAGCTTCCACAAGAAAGGGGCGGTTTGGGTCTAGAAGGAAGGCAGGCCCACAGGGTAGAACGTAGAGAAAAGTCATTTTAAGGCCAAGTGAGAGCAAATTGTCTTTTCTTGGAGAGGCCGGTGCCGTCGGGGGTGTCATAAAGAGACTCGGTGTGCGGATGGGGGGTTTGGCCTAGATGGACTCTGATTTTTTTGCTTCTCACGTCTCTGCCGGGGTGAGCATTAAGGTTCTTTTCCTTCCGCAGAGAGTAGCGTTTTGTGATTCAGGGTCAGGGTCAGGGAAGGGTAGGTCGCGCTCTAATTCCCGGAGACCGCGTGAAGAACGAGCCACCAGCCGGCCTCCCCGCTTGCTGTTGGGTGCGCGTACTCTGTCGGAACGGGACCACTCGTGTCTCCGCGGTGCGTGGAGTTCATGAGCGCTTGTCCTGCTGTTCTTGCGTTTGCCCTTCCCGACATCAGACTGGCGCTCTCTGGCCATCTCGGTTCTGGGGACCGAGACGCAGGCCCAGGAAGGGAAGCGACCGCACAGAGCCACAGGGCAGCGGGCGTGGATGTGGGGTCCAGGCCCTCCGAGTCCGAGGCCGCTCCTCGTTCACAGCAGGTGCCGCGGGTGCCTCCCGGTAGCGGGGCCCGGTTCACAGGAGGCTGAGAGTTGGCAAGATATGTCACATAGAAACAGTAGCACAGCTTTACCGTCTAAGTCAGTAAGGCAAGCTGTGCAGAGGGGATCTCTCCTGGCTCATTTCCTGTGTCGGTGCCCCCGTGGTGGGGAGGGCAGCGCAGGGGCCCGTGGGGACGGATGGGCCTCCCCAGCGCACACCGGCACGTAAGCTCACGGTGCTGCCTTACATTCGCTTTGGGCCAGGTACTTTGGAATACAGGATCTCATTTAATCTTTAAAACGTAACCGAAGGGGCGCCCGGGTGGCTCTGTCCCAGTTCAGCGTCCAACTCTGGTCATTTCGACTCAGGTCACGAGCTCACGGTGTGTGAGTTTGAGCCCCGTGTTGGGCCCGGAGCCTGCTTGGGATTCTCTCTCTCTGCCCCTCCCCCACTTGTGCACGTGTGCGCCCTCTCTTTCTCAAAATATGTAAACTGTAAAAGGATTTTTTTTCCATTTATTTTAGAGAGAGCGAGAGCAAGCTGGGGAGAGGGGTAGAGGGAGGAAGAGAGAGAGAGAAAGAGAGAGTCTAATGGAGACTCCATGCTCAATGCAGAGCCTGATGTGGGGCTCAATCCCATGACCCGGGGATCATGACTTGAGCCGAAATCAAGAGTCAGTCGCTCAACCGACTGAGCCACCCAGGTGCCCCTTAATAAATATACTTTAAAAAAAAAATACATCTAAACCAAGCAAGCAAGCAGCCCCTCCTTGGGAGCAAGAAAGTAGAGGGTAGGCTCCCAAGTCTCTGGTATTTTTCCAACCTAAATGCCAGCCGACTTTGAAGTCTTGGAAAGCCATAGAATTTATAGTTGTCTGCACTGATATGTAAGCTCAGGAGTTCGGTGCAGGTGACCCCAGACTTCAGCCAGGTCCTGGCCTGTTTGGATCTTGCCCTCTGTCCCTGGATTTTTTTTTTTTTTTAATTTTTAAATGTGTATTTTTGAGAGAGAGAGAGAAAGAGAAAGTGTGAATGGAGGAGGGGCAGAGAGACAGGGAGACACAGAAGCAGGCTCCAGGCTCTGAACTGTCAGCACAGAGCCCGACGTGGGGCTCAGACTCACGGATGAGATCATGACCTGAGTCGAAGTCGGACACTTATTAACCAACTGAGCTACCCAGGTGCCTCTGGAATTTTGTGTTCTTTTGTTTTTTTTAACGGTTATTATTTTTGAGAGAGAGGGAGAGAGCAGGGGAGGGGCAGAGAGAGAGGGAGACAGAAGATCCACATCGGGCTGGCAGCACAGAGCCGACGTGGGGCTCTAACTCAGGAACCGTGCGATCATGACCTGAGCCGCCCGGATGCCCCGACCCTGGAATTTCTGACTAGCACCCACACGAGTCTCGCCCCGGTCATTTCACTGGCCTTTCAGTAACACATTTCACGGAGTCCAAGATCTCGGAGCCCACTTCTGTTTCTAGCAGGACTTTCTGTATTGTTCTTCCCACCCTACAAAGAAGCAACGGTTTGGAGACATGAATTAATTTGTTCAAGGTCAGAGAACAAACGATAGCGCTGAGAGTCATGGCGTCGGGGGCCAAAGCCCGGTGCCGACGGTTTGTATGCACAGAACGGCAGCAGGCCCAGCCGTGCGGGGCACGAACTTGGTTTGGGTTTGGTTTTCAGAATTCGTCTTTCAGAAATGTCCTCCAGGTTCTTACGCACTCCGTTCGGAGGCGTTTGTCTCTGCCGCAGGGCCAGGGCCAGCCCCTTGCCTCCGTTCCCGTGGCAGTCCTAACAGTTGTCAGCAAACCCTGGAAACGGTTTCACAGTTGCCAGGACGCAAAAGGCCACGGCACGTCTCATCCCAGCGTCTTTGTCCTGAAAAGAAAACGGGCCAGTACGGCAGCATTGTCAGCAGCGAGCGTCACATTGAAAAGCGGCTGCTGAGGGGTGCCCGGGCGCCTCGGTTGGCTGCGCGTCTGACTCTTGATCTTGGCTCAGGTCGTGGTCTCTCAGTTCTCGGGTTCGAGCCTCCCATCGGGTTCTGCGCCCATAGTGCAGAGGCTGCTTGGGATTCCGTCTCTCCCTCTCTCCCTCTCTCCCTCTCTCCCTCCCTCTCCCGCTAGTGCTCGCTCTTTCTCTCTCTTTCAAAATACAACTAAAAAAATGTTTTTAAAGATAAATAAAAGTGGCTGTTGAATTGCCTCAGACGCGTGTGCTGGTCCGTTGCCGGCCGGTCTGTTCCGCGAGTTCAAGTTCGGGTCAGCCTGGGCCAGGCAGAGCCGAGGGGCTTTGCTTTCGCCCCAGCAGTACCGTCCGTTCTTCTGACCCTAAATATCCCGTCCTCTGTGGGGCCCGTCATATGCATACCTGGCATCCCCGTCTGTGTTTTTACGTGCAGGTTCCAGGCAGTTTCTGTTACAGTTCCGCCTGTCCCTGTGCTGTTTTCCACAAATCCGTGTGGCCTGTGAAGGGGCATTTCCCTGGGTAGCGATGCAGAGGAAGGGGGGGTATGTTGGAACACGGTATTAGTTGAGCTCAGCCTCCTCTATCTTGGCGGGGGGGGGGGGCGCTCGCCGTGGGTTTTTGGCGGGGCCCTGTCTGCAGCTGTACATCGGGCTCCCCCTGTAATCAGGGCTTCCTGCAGAAGGGTCGTTTAGTCAGATTACTAGCTCTCTGACGATGATGGTGATAAGAGAGATGGCAGGTTTCTCACCAACTCGCTTGTTCCGGCCCCGCCCCCCTTCCCCAGAGAAGATCTGGTCTGGAACCCGGGACTGCAGGAAGGATTTGCTTTTCTCCATCTCTGAGGCCCTTTTTGCCTTGGAGACCCCACGGTTTTAGGAAATGCGTGCCTCAGACTGATTCTAAGCCTGTTGGAATTCTAGGATTTCCTACAGGAGCGAGTCGAGCCAGCGAGTATTACATCCTCGGGGGAAGTCCTAGGAGGGGCCCCTCGCGCACTGGGGACTCTGACGGCCTTGCCGCAGAGGGAGGGTGGCGTGCCTGAAAACCTCACAGGTCCTGTGTGGTGGCTGTTGGTGCGGCGCGATTAGGGACGGATCCGTGGGGACCAGAGTTGGAAAGGGCTTCCTAAAAGGAATCGGGCCTGCTTTGGCCTCGGAAGACCCCACGTTGGGAAGATGGTGGAGAACAGAGGCGGAAAGATCCTGACCCCTGACGTTGGCTGTTGACATCGGGCGCTCCCGCACCCTGGCGTCGCGGGCTGCGGCTGAGGCAGGATGCCCCCTCCACGGGTGCCGAATTGTTCTTATACCGGAAGCCAAATGCTATGTTAGGAGCACGTTCCTTTGAACCTACAGTTAGTTATCTGACAGACTCACTCAGTCCGCAGCGTGCCTCAGGACCCAGTGAGTATTACGGAACAGGATCAGGAATGAAACAGGAATGAAAGAGACCTTAGACGTCGGATTGAAACAGAAGACCCGCGTGCCATGGCGGCTGTCGCTGCGCTGGGGCCGCGCTCCTCCCCGGGGTCCGTCAAAGCCCTCTTCCATATTCACACCCGGGCTGAGGGTGTCTGAGAACAGAAAGATGATCGCCAGAGGCAGGTCGGATGACAGCTCCCGGGAAGGGATCCGAGAGTCACAGCGAGGGGGGGGGAGTACAGAAGAGATGCGAACAAACAGCCTCGTGTACCCAGACTGCCCTGCGGCGTGCGGCGTGGGGACAGGTGGCCTCTGTCTCCTATGGGGGCTGACATTTTCTCCGGGCCATGTATGTGGCACAGCTCATAATTAATGCATGAAACATTCAGCCTGAGTCACCAACGAGGCTTAAGGCATGTGTAGCTTACTCTCTTTAATAAGGTGAAAAAAGGCATATTAGATTTGTTTTAAAAGCTTGTTTATCTTAAGAGAGAGCACATGAGCAGGGGACGGGCAGAGAGAGAAGGAGAGGGGGAGAAAGCCAAGTAGGCTCCACACTCAGCACAGAGCCCAACGCGGGGCTTGATCTCATGAGCTGCGAGATCACGACCTGAGTTGGATGCTTAACTGGATTGGCTGAGCCACCCAGGCGCCCCAGATTTTAATCCAGGTTTTACAGGAATTAAAAAAAATTTTTTTTAATGTGTATTTATTTTTGAGAGAGAGAGAGACAGAGCAGGAGTGGGGAGGGGCAGAGAGAGAGGGAGACACAGAATCCAAAGCAGGCTCCAGGCTCTGAGCTGTCAGTACAGAGCCCAACGTGGGGCTTGAAGCCACAGACCGTGAGATCATGACCTGAGCCAAAGTCGGACACTTAAGCGACTGAGCCACCCAGGCGCCCCGCAAGCAGTGTTTTGAAGTTGGGCACTTCATTATGTGTTACTTTTAGTTACTTCGCTTACCCCAGCGTTGCCAGGTCTGTCGGGTGTCGCGCAGAATGGTTTTCTGTAGACGAGGGCGTGCACCCCTCTCAGAGGCATTTCTAAGCTTCCCCGGGGGAGTGTCTCAGCTGCTGTGTCAGCTCCTCAGCCTGGGATTCAGGGAGGGGGCCGGCCCGGTCCGTGGCTGCTTCTGGAAAACTCTGGTGCCTCCGTGGAGGTGACGGTCCCGGGGGAAGCGAGCACTTCTGATTTCCCCCTTGTTCAGAACAGTTTTCCTGAGCGAAGGTTCCCAAGGACACTGGGACCCACACGGGTAACGGCAGCAGCGCCTGTCCCGTGTTCCCTGTCCCGTCCCCGGGCACTTCCCAGGGCCGCCTGGGCTTTGGCATCAGTGGGCTTCGAGGGAGGCCGTGGACTTGCCGGGTTTGGAGGGCGTCGGTCCGCAGCCCTGTGCCAGGAGGAGCACCTCGCACCCTGTGCCCGGGGCGTGGGGCGGGCACCCCGGCCGGGAAGCCAGAGCCGGGCAGGGGCAGCCACCCCTTCTCCGGGCAGCAGGGCGCACCGTCCGTGGCCTCGGGCCGGAGAGGCTGGGGGAGCGGGCCGCCGGGCACCCCTCCGGCTTGCCCTCGCCTGCCCGGCAGTCCCCGCCCTGGTGAGCGGGGTCCCCTTGGGCTCCTCCCTGCCGCCTGGCCGGACAGAGGAGCCAAACCCAGCGGCCGCGAGAGGGTTCACTTTGAAGACGGGCCCGAGGAGAACCTCTGAATCGCCTTTGAAGTTCTAAATTTTGGTCTGGGAAATAATTTTCAGCCGGACTCCAGGGGCCCTGGAGCCGTCTGCACTTTGCACGTGCCTATGGTGGCGCGGGGGGAGTGCGCGCGGGATGGGGGCTTATGAGGGCGTGCGCGTGCGCGATCGGGCTGCGGCGAGAGTCTCTGAATGGAGGGGTGGGGTGAAGAAGGAGTGCTTGCCCCGCTGTGGAAAATACCAGAGACAGCGAGCGGTCAAGGAGGAGCCTGGGCCGTACCGAGCTGGAGCGCCGCCGAACCGACTTCAGACCTAGGACACTAAACCTCGGCTCAGGGGTTCCTGGCCTTCCCAAGCTCGTCCCTGCACCCGCTCAGCCCGCGTGTGTTCCTCCCCGTTAGCTGTCACAGGGCTCGGGCTCTCCGCACCGCTGGCCGAGGAGCAGCTCCGGTGTCCTGTCATTGCATTCCCCGGGCCGGGCAGACAAATGTGGAAGGCACTCAAATGTGGAGGTGCTGTTGAGCGACCGTGTAACTGAACGAGTAGGGCTTCCGAAATGTGCGTTTGCTGGGAGGACTCTTGTTCCACTACGCAGGGTTTGTCCCGCCAGATCCCCCAGCCTCCTGCGAGTGTGCCTGCCGAGGCTCATATTAAGCAGCAGCCGAGTGCAGGTCATCGATGTAGACGCTGTCGGGATATAAGTAACAAAGCTTTGCCATGGCTCTGCTCTCGAGGAGGTTAGCCGACTGACTTCTGGATCGTTTTTAGACTGTGCTCGCCAAGGGGAGCCAAGCCGGGGGCTGACAGAGCGTCCAGCTGATAGGTCAGGGGGCTGTGTTGTCTTACTGTGAGGCGCACAGCCCTGAGCCACTCCGAGAGTTACCGTGGCCGTCCAGGAATGGAGGGCAGCTCCGTCCTGGCGCCTTCGCTATTGTGAGTGACCCTTGTAATCTCACCTCCTTAGTAGGGGCCAGGAAGGAAAATAAGCAGGGCAAGGTAAAAATAAATTTGCAGAGTTGGTATCACCACCTACAGTGTCCCACAGGGGCCACGCGTCGCAAGGAAAGAGCATAGGATGAAGGTATGTAAACCCAGATTGGAGTTTGGCTCTCCCGTGTGCTGGTCAGAGGCTTTTAATTAATTTATTTATTTTAAGTTTATTTATTTTGAGAGAGAGAGAGAGCGCACAACGAGCAGCCGTGGAGATCCGTGGAGACAGAGAATCCCAAGCCGGTTCTGCACAGTCAGCACAGAGCCCGACACGGGGTTAGAACTCGCACACCGCGAGATCATGACTTGAGCTGACACCGGGAGTCAGGTGCTTAACTGACCGAGCCACCCAGGTGTGTCCCTGGCCAGAGAGTTTCGAACGTCAGTGTTCTTACCTTGAATGATTGTGGGAGTCAGACACGACAGTATGCGACAATCTGTGCTGTGTTAGTTCAAGTTTCTCTTTGAGGCGGCGGGTGTCCTGCTTCTGTGACCAAGAGCGGGTTCTTCTGCCGCCAGCCGAGAGCGTGGACGCCCTGCCCCCTCTGCCCCTGTACCCATTGGCCTTACCTCTTCTCCGCTGCTCTCTGAGGGGCCTGACCTTGGGCAGGGAGAGCTCCCTCCATACACCTGTGCTGAGGGCCAGAGACAGCAGAGGGCCAAGGGCAGAAGGCCTCGTAGACCGAGAAAGATCAAGGTCTCATCTGAGGGTGCAGGAAGGGGTCTTGCTTCCTCCGAAACAGGGAGCTCCAGCTGACCCGGGGCAGACAGGCTGGAACCCAGAGGGATCGGGATTAAGCGATACCAGCAGCCAGCATGCGGGTATTTATTTCTGTATTTATGTTTATTTATTGTATGAGAGAAGCAGAGATGCGCGAATAGGGGCGGGGCAGAGAGAGGGAAAGAGAGAGACTCCCGAGCAGGCTCTGCGCTGCCAGCCGAGCCGCCCAGGCACCCGCTGCCGCCAGCTTCTCCGCCCCGTGTGGTCGTAGTTGGCTCTGATCTCTAGAAAACCGGAAACTCCGCCTTCCTTACAACAGGGGCGATGGGGCTTGGGGAGGAGACGCTGCCCGGAGACCTGAGAAACTTGAAGGGACACTGGGTTCCTTCCCCCGTTAGCCCTGCCGCCATCTGTAAGGCTCTTGACCAGCGTGGGCTCCTCACTTTCCTCTTTCGTAAACCGAGAAAAACAGAAAAGTTCCGTGCAGCTTAAACAAATGGAGTTTTATCTGACTCCAGGATAGGATTTTTTTTTTCCCCCACTCTGGACCTGCTTATTCAATGAAAAGGCATTGCATTAATTTTGCCCTCTTTTCTCAGTATCCAGCGAGCAGCACTGGTGGTTCTGGAAAATTACTATAAAGATTTCACCATCTATAACCCCAATCTCCTAACAGCCTCCAAATTCCGAGCAGCCAAGCACATGGCCGGGCTGAAAGTCTACAATGTAGATGGTACGTGCCTTGAAATGGTGTCTCTGGTTGGCGGGTGTAGGGAGCACGGTTTGGGCAACTGTTGCGCTTAAACGTTATGATCCATTTGGCTGTCCCTCCCCTCAGTGTCTGTCTTCATGGTACCTTGTCAGTTCAGAGCAATTTTTTTGCTTTGCTTTGCTTCTTTTCCCTTTTTTTTTCTTCCCCTCCCTCCCTCCCTCCCTCCCTTCCTTCCTTCCTCTCTCTCTGTCTCTGCCTCTCTGTCTTTCTCTTTCTGCAGACAGACATACTTTGAAAAGAATGGGTTGATATACAGTCTGCACATGTGGGAGGGTCATTCATTTTGGGATTTTCTGATGGAAAACAATAGCGATGTGTGTTTCCTGCCTCCTGCCGGGAACGTCTATGGAAAGCTGCTGTGGAAATTTTGGAGAGTTACCCAGAGGCTGAGCTCCCTAGATCCGTGAAGTCAGTGACTCTCAGTAGTTCAGGCGTCTGCCGAGATCCATTTACAGGGATTTCTCAATCCCGCCCGGGAGCTGGGGCTGAGTGGGCGGCGGGAGGCCAGGCCGGGGACGTCAGAGCTATCGGATGGTTAAGTGTGAGAAACAGGACACAGTGTCAGTTTCTTGCCGGTGCCCCGGGTCAGGGCAAGAGCTTTGCAGACCCTAGAAGAGGATCATATTGTTAACACGGCGCGTGATTTCCGGAGGGCGTCAGTTTTTAGTGGCGCTGTCCTCCCCATTTGGGCGGGGGGGGGGGGAGGGGGAGGTGATCTCATGAGATACACGCTGGTGGGATTCCCAAAGGGTTGGTGAATTTCACCTGTGATCTGAAAACTTAGCATAGATTCCCGCAAGCGGAACCAAGTTACTAACTAAGTAGTTGATCCAGAGGAAAGTGTGCGATCTGCCCTGTGCTTCTGAAAAGCTCTGGTGATCTGTGGGCGGCTGGGGACGGGGCCGCGAGTTCGAAGTCCGTGTTAACAGATGGGCCACGCTGCCGCTCCTCAGTCTTTTTTTTTTTTTTTTTTTTTTTTTTAAATGAACGTTGTGACCACTGTGACATTCCAGCATGGCTCGTTGTCCTGTGCATAACCCGTGTCTCCATGTCACTTGACTTTCTTTTTTCTCTGTCCTTGTCCTCCCCGTGCGTCTCATTCTCTCTCATTGTCTTGGGGCTGAAACGTGGTGTTCCAGCCACCCTTTGTGGCCAAGCTGAAACTTGGCGTAACCGACGGTGAGTAGCATCTTCAGCGGGCTCCGCGTGCGGTTTTTGGCCCCGTTTTCATTGTCGAGCATTCTTCATCTACTCCTGAGTTCTTTTTCCATTTCCACTGGTCGCGTGGGCTTTGGGGGAGAGTCCCTTCCCCTGAGGTGCACTGAACGGGAGTACGGGAGTCCCGTCCACCCTCCTGGGAAGTCGCTTCTGAGATTTGTGTCTGTGCAGGGCAGACGGGCGGACGGTATTGAGGGACCGAGGGGCTAGCTCTCTGCTCTCCTTTGCAGCCCCATGGCATTAAAACCCTTCTGCTCTTCCCCTGTCCTTCCCCAAAGGCCCCAGTAACAATGCCACTGGCCAGTCCCGGGCCATGATTGCTGCCGCCGCCCGGCGCAGGGACTCCGGCCACAACGAGTTGTATTATGAAGAGGCAGAGCACGAGCGGCGGGTGAAGAAGCGGAGAGCAAGGTCTGTCCCCCCCAACCCCCCCATCCCGACACTAACACCCCATCATGGTAGACTTTTTTATTTTTTATTTTTTTATTTTACTGCCAGAACGAAATCTCAGTCTATAAACCCGAGGCGCTCGAGCCTCAGGAGTGTATCCCACCCCGGTGTTTCTCCTCCTCCAGCACCCTCAGGAGGGCTTATGAAAGCCCAGGCCTGAGGTTCCGGGCCCCACCCGCAAAAGCGACCGCCTCACTGTTCAGTGGGGCCGGAGGCGGGCCCAAGAATCTGCTCGTCTCCCAAATGCCCGGGCAACGCTCGAAGCTGTTGGGCCGCGGCCCACGCTTTGCGCGGCCCCCTCCCCGCACCCCCCAGGCCCTTGCCGGTTTTCCGGTTCTGATCGTGCGAACGGAAGTGGACAAAGTTGGTTTCTTTCCATCAGGGACGCTGGGCCTCTTCCTTCCTTTCTCCCCACCGGGGCCGCCACTGGGGGTGGCCGGGCGGAGGGGGATACAGCCCCGGTTCTTTGCCAGGCTGCTTCTGTGCCCCTCGCCGCCTCTCAGCAGGCGCAGAGCCTTGAGTGGCCAGAGTGGAAGGCGTCTCAGAGCTCCCTCCCTCTAACCCTTCTTCGCGGAGGTAGAAGGACCTGAAGCAAGGCCCTTAAGCTTGTTAGTGGCAGAATCGAGAACAGAGGTCACCGGCCAGTCCCAGGGCTCCTTCCTCCTCACCCCTGTGCCCCCCCCTTCCTTTCTCCCTCTCCCCGCTCTCAGCCATCTGGAATGAGAACTGAGGAGGTGAGCCGTGGGCGAGCCAGCGGCAGGCTGGGACGCAGAGGCGGGGCCCTTTAGCGTCGCTCTCCGTGGGCCCCGTCCTGACGACTGTCCCGTTGCGCCCCCCCCTCCCAGGCTGGTGGTGGCCGTGGAGGAGGCCTTCATCCACATCCAGCGTCTGCAGGCCGAGGAGCAGCAGAAGGCCCCCGGGGAGGCGATGGACCCCCGGGAGGCCGCCCAGGCCATCTTCCCCTCCATGGCGCGCGCCCTGCAGAAGTACCTGCGCACCACGCGGCAGCAGCACTACCACAGCATGGAGAGCATCCTGCAGCACCTGGCCTTCTGCATCACCAACAGCATGACCCCCAAGGTGCCGCCCGTCCCCGAGCCGGGGGGGCGGGGGGGGGGGGCACCACTAAGGAGAATCCGTGCTTCCCGCTGCCTTTATGTTCTCCCGGCGCGCCAGGTTTTTCTCAAGGGCCCGGGGACGGCCTCTAGACTCAAGCAGGGGAAAGACTTTCACTTAGAGACAGGATAGGTAGTAGTTAAGGAGACTCTGTGGCTTCCGGAGCCCAGCTGACTCCTTCCAGCTGGTTTCTCCACCGGCTAGCCGGTCAGCCTGGGCAGACAGTTCGACGGCTCTGTGCCTCGCTCTCCTGCTCTGGCCGTCGGGGCCGATGGTTAACACCTCCCTCCTTGGGCTCTTTCAGGAACCTGAAGAGCTGGTTCACATGAAGTGCTTAAAAGGTCGCCCATCACGCAGTGAGGACTGAATAAACGACTGTGTATTAGGGGAGGGAAGAATGCCAGCCCTCGGTTCGGCATCTTGGATGTCGCGAAGTTAGTGTTGCTCGAATGGTCTTGAATTACGACAGGAGCGTACTTTTAGGGATATTACAGGAAACGGCTTTGTATCTCAGAGACGGGTGTGGCCGAGGGAGCAGAATAGAGTAGGGGTGGCAGATGACCTGCCGTCAGGCGGAGCGGGGCTCGGATCCCAGCTCCGCCAATTCGATTGGTTTATGACCACATAGAAGTCATTGTACGTTTGTTTCCTCTTTTCTAAAACGGGAAGAGTAGCAGCATCTACCCGATAGGGTGGTTGGGTGACAATTACGTTAAAAGTGGCAGCATGACATGTAAATCACGAGGTAGGGAGTCAACGAAGTTGGCATAGAGCGCACATGAAATGCTTGGTGGCTTTCGTCCTAAGAGCCCGTGTATACGCACCACTCTGTACGTGTACTACGTGTGGCCGCGTTGGCCCTCGGCAGTAGCAACTGTCGGGAAAGCAGTACAGAAATATTCAATGAGAATCTGTCAGGTTTTCCATTTCCTTTGACTCCCTGATTCCTCCCCTAGAAAAACTACTCCACGCAGTCAGATACATACAGGAATATACATGAAGGTGATTTTTGCAAAATCATCTGGAATAACTCCAAACCGGCCATAACTTAAGAATAGAACAGTGGCTTATAAATTAAGGTACATCACCTGTTAAAAATAGAAGACTCCTAAGACTCTTAGAATCTTAAGTTACAAACAATGGAATGAAGGAAAGTACGAACACCACATCGCTGACGAGGACAGTACATCCACACACGCAGAGCGATGGCTCACGCCACGTAGAACGGGAGCCGCTTTCCTTTGTTTCAAAATTTTTTACTTTCCTGGTCGCTTTCATTTTCATTTAAAAAATGTATACTTTTGGGGCGCCTGGGTGGCTCAGTCAGTTAAGCGTCCGACTTCAGGTCAGGTTACCACGTGGTTCATGGGTTCGAGCCCCAAATCAGGCTCTGTGCTGACAGCTCAGAGCCTGGAGCCTGCTTCGGATTCTGTGTGTCTCTCTCTCTCCGCCTCTCCCCTACTCATGCTCCGTCTCTCTCTCTCTCTCTCTCTCTCTCTCTCAAAAACAAACATTTAAAACAAAAACTTATACTTTTTCTTATTTAAAAATCATTCCATACTCTTACTTTGTGTAAAATCCAGGCGTTAAAGAAAAATATAACGTGCACAGGGAACTTTCCATTCTGTTAACCTAAATAGTTTGTAGCGATAAGGAGTCGGTTTGTATGCTTTCAGAGGTGTGTGTGCGTGCGTGCATGCATGTGTGTGCATGTGTGTGTGTGTGTGTGTAAAGTAGAAGTGGAAAAAAAAGCAAACCACAAATGGGAGCTTATACACGCACGCACACACACACACACACCCAGTTTGGAAACTTGCTTTTTTCACTTAAAATGATCTCTTGGCTCTTTTCCCACGTCAGTACATCCAGATCTCTGTCCTGCGGATCTAACTCATTCTCTTCAATAGTCGCGTCTTCCTCCTCTGAATAACTCCGCACCATCTGTCCAACCAGTGCTTACGAGGCACATTCGGATTACGATCTTTCGCTGGTTCAAACCAGGGCCCGGCTGTTTTCTTTACTCAGGTTTTGTTGGAACACAGCCACGCCCTTTTATTTCCATATCGTCCGTCTCCGGCTGCTTTCTCTCCACACAAGCTGAGCGGGTCAGTTGTGACAGAGTGCGGCTTGTGAAGCTGAAAATATTTACGTTAGAGAAATCGTTGCCAACCCCTGGTCTAAACAGGGTTGCAGCAAATGTCTTTTTGACAGATGTCTTTGCGCATCTGGGCAAGTATTTCTGAAAGACGAATTTCTGGTAGAGGAGCAGCTAGATCAAAGGTATAGATCTTGGGGGCGCCTGGGTGGCTCAGTCGGTTAAGCGGCCGACTTCAGCTCAGGACATGATCTCACGATCTGTGAGTTCGAGCCCCGCGTCGGGCTCTGTACTGACGGCTCAGAGCCTGGAGCCTGCTTCAGATTCTGCGTCTGCCTCCCTCTCTCTCTGCCCTTCCCCTGCTCATGCTCTGTCTCTCAAAAATAAATAAACGTTAAAAAAAAATTAAAAAAATAAAAAGGTACAGATCTCGCCAGAGTGTCCTTTCTAGGGATGTTACACTTTTGCCGCTGGGATAGGATTCTTTATTTCCCCCACGCAGTTGACCTGTTGGGTGTTACCTTTCTTTTTAATCATTGCCCACATGAGAGAGAAAAAAATATTTTTCATTTTATTTCCTTTTTCTTGAATTATTAATGTGGTAGAACATCTTTTTGTTATGTTAATTTTCTATTAATGTTCTATAAATTATCTTAATTTCATTTCTCTAATTGAGTTGTTTCTTTCTCTTATGATTCATAAGAGCTGTTTCTTTTTTTGCGAGAGAGAGAGAGAGAGAGAGAGAGAGAGCAGGGGAGGAGCAGAGAGAAAACGAGAGAGAATCTTAAAAAAAGTTTTTTTAATGTTTATTTTTGAGAGACAGCATGAGTGGGGGAGGGGCAGACAGAGGGAAACACAGAATCTGAAGCAGGCTCCGGGCCCTGAGCTGCCAGCCCCAGAGCCCGATGCGGGACTCGAACTCACAAACAGCGAGATCGTGACCTGAGCCGAGGTTGGATGCTTGACTGACTGAACCAGGTGCCCTGACGGAAAGACAGAATCTTAAGCAGGGGCTCGATCTCATGAACCATAAGATCATGACCTGAGCTGAAATCAAAGAGTCAGACGCTTAACTGACGCAGCCACCCAGGCACCCCTCTAAGAGCTGTTTTTGTATTAGAAGGGTGTTTAGGCATGGCTGTACTTCTGCCTTAGAATATAGGCTTACAGAGCAGAAATAATAGACTTGGCAGCAGGAGTGAGGTATAGACGGAAGGGGATACCGCCTAGAAACCATCCATGTCTAGGACCGGAGTGCTGTATCCCAGTATGTCTTGTCTGAATTACCGGCTCATTCTCTATTGGAGCTTAATCCTTGTATGTATTGATTTAATACACCATTGAGCTCCTAGTGGGTCCAGGGACATTGGAAATTTGCATTTAAACTATAGTTCCTGCCCTCCAGGAGGGTAGAGTGCAGTGTGGGGGACAGACACGGAAGTGCACAGTGATGGTTAGCAAAGTAAAATGTCACACAGGAGACACACCAAGGATTATAAGCACTTGGTGGAGGGTGTGTTACTCTGTCCAGAGGTTCAAGCGGTGGGCTGAGGACATTTAAAGGCCCAGGAAGAACAGCGCATATGGACACCAGTTGGGACGGCGCTAGGGGCGGGGTTGCTGTCAAGACTCCCAGGAGCTAAGGAGCTAAGCACTGTTGGAGCAAGGGGCTCGCGAGAGGGGCAGGGACGTGGGCTCTGGTGTCCCTCGGACTTGCCCCGTGCACATCGGTCCCACGGGAGATCACCGTCGCTCCCACCGGTTGGGTTTCTCTCATGCCACCAGGTGGTAGGAGGTAACCTTTTCATCCGTCCCCGCAGCGGCCCTGTGCGTTAGGAGCTGTTACCGTCTCCACTTCCAGGGAGGGTCAATGACTTGTCCACAGTCACACAGCCTGCGAGTGGCACAGCACGCATTTTCGAGCGTGCAAGTGTACCCTTTCAGGTGTTCAGCTTACCTTTCCCCAGTGTCCCTCGGGGCCGGCCCTCCCTGGTGCAGGAGGAGGCAGACCTAGCACAGGGTCCAGTGGCGGCAGTGGGGTGGGGCCGACCTTGGCCGGGCTGGTGCCTCAGCGATGGCTTCCGGCCCCCCCTTCCCCCCTGGCTCCGGTTGGAAGTCGGCAGAGGGGGGAACGAGGACGTGCGAGGAGGCTTCCCTACCCAACAGCGTCTCCCCTGCGAGGGTCCGAGAAGCTGGGTTCCATCTTGGTCTGGTGGGAAACGTTGCCATCGGCGCAGGCTGGACAGGCCCCTGGCGGCCCCGCCAAGGGCGGGGGGTGATGGTTCCCTGACGGCCTCTCCCCTCTTTTCCAGGCCTTTCTGGAACGATACCTCAGCGCGGGCCCCACCCTGCAGTATGACAAGGAGCGCTGGCTGGCTACGCAGTGGAGACTGGTCAGTGATGAGGCCGTGACCAACGGATTACGGGACGGAATCGTGTTTCGTCCTCAAATGCTTGGACTTCAGCCTCGTGGTCAATGTGAAGAAAATTCCATTCATCGTACTCTCGGAAGAGTTCATAGACCCCAAATCTCACAAATTCGTCCTCCGCCTACAGTCCGAGACCTCAGTTTAAAAGTTTTATATTTGTGGCTTTATTACCAAAAAAAAAAAAAGAATATATATATATAGAGAGAGAGATATATGTATCCCAGAGGGGCATCTGTTTTTATTCTTCTTCTCCATCGCCCACTGAAACTGGCAGACGATAGACCAGTAGTCCCCTTCGACCATCCGCACTTTATCTGGAAGGAAGCAGGGGACGGCCGCCCTGGAAAACAGTGACCGACGACATCTGACCTTTGTGGGCGGGACTCCTCACGAAGCTGTAAACCAAAGCAGGTGGCTCGCTCTCAGGGGAGCCTCGCCTTACAGCAGCTAGTCCCCGCCTCTCGTCCAGGACCACGCCCCCTGCCGCTTCCGGTCCCCGCCCCTTGGCAGAGCTCTAGGGGGGACGCTTCCGGATTCCGTTCCGGGAAAGCAGACACGACATGTCCACACGTGTGTTCGCGTATAGAAACGTCCAGCACCCACGGGAGCCACGGGGCCATTCGGGAAGCACCAGCCCTTCGTTCTTCGTTGCCTTAAGTTCCGCAGACGGAGGTCCCAACAGAAAACGTGCACTAAATGATCTTATGGTTTTTTTTTTCACCCAAAGAGAAAACCTGCCTGTGCTGTGTCCCCCCCTGCTTCCCTGGAGTGGGGCAGGTGGACCTTGCCCGATCCCACGATTACCCCCCCCCACCCCCGTCTCAGTCCGTCCTCCCAGCCCTGCACACACCGCACACACCCAGCCTTCAGAGCTGCCCGGGACCCGGCTCTTCACGTGTGCTCGCAGGCTCGGTGCGCCGCCTCCAGGGGGTCCCGGGGATTGTTCGCACAGGGAAGCATAGAATGCCTATCGGGTAGAACGCGGGGTGAGGAAGCCCGCCAGGATAGCCCTCTTAGGCTGCTGGGGGAGTCTCTCCCCTCCCGGTGCTCCTCCCCACTGCTCGCACGGACCAGGGGGAAGACCGACAGCGGGACCCAGGGACTAGCAGGTGCAGCTCGGAGCCTCTCGTTTCCCCAGGGACTTAAGTCATCGCCAAAGCTTCCGAGCAAGTTGCCCTGCTGAGGGAGACCAGACAGTGCCCAGTGCGGGGAGAGCCGCTGTTGTCCGGTCCCTGCTTTCTGACCACCATCACTGTGTAACTCGCGACCTCTGCCCCTGGCTACCAGGGAAGGAGGTGCTTTGGCCCTGGTGCTGGAATTCCTCGGAGTTACTGGGGAAGTGGGGAGAGGGAATGGGTAAGCAGCCGAGGTTGGGAAATGGAAAGGGAGGGAGCCTCAGGATCCCGAGCGAGTCATCTGTGATCGGTTTCTGAAATGCGGCTGGTTTCAGTGGGCTCACCCCTGGCGTGGGGTGGGGGAGTGCCAAGCCAACCAGGCGGAGGGACCCTGTCCCTCCGTCTGCCTTCCTGTATCATGACAAACCTTTATAAAGTATTCGCCCTTGCTTTTCCCAGGTATTTGGGGGTATTCAATCCCCTTGCTTTTGAAAAGGAGAATGCTGTCCGCACACTCTGTGTGTTGGCTTGTACCCACGCAGGTTGTGCGGTATTTGCGTATCATGTTTTCAAATCGAAATTGACCTTGGCTATTGGTAAATACACGTGTACCTGAAAAAGTTAGCAGCATTCTTGAATCAACAGCCTTCGGCTCAAAACGATGTGTTGGAAAAGGAGAAAGGAGAAAGCAGGCAATGTGGCCTCGAGCCAAGATGTACTGTCACTGCACGGTTCTGTTGAGAAACACATACCGTGTAACCATGGTGCTTTTGTTCTTAGTCGTGGCCTTAAGGTCCCTTCAAACTGGACATTCCTTATGATGTCTTTCTCAGGAAATCTATTTTGGGGAGACGGGGCAAGGGAAGGGCTAAGTGGGCGAGACTCCGGCTGTGCAGTGGTTCTGCCGTCCCAGGCTCAGTGTGGCAGAGGCTCCTGCGTCCGGGGCGCAGCGGTCGGCAATGCCGTAAGTCCACAGAGTCCACGTACAGGACATTTAGTTCATAAGGACACCGCTCGTCAGCATTCTGAAATACTGCGCCTCCAACCCGCCCTTAAGTCACCAGCCCAGAAGGAGTTAAGCTGGAGTCTCTGCTTTGGCGCAGAGAGTCCCAGCAGGGCGAAAAAAGGTATCAAATTAAGGAATTTATTTTCTCCCTCCCCTCATTCTTTCTCCCCCGGTCTTTGCATAGGAGAATGTCCGCCTCTCTGAAATTATTGTTTGGGTTTTAAATTGGATATCGATCTTGACACTGGCTGCATATTGAGGCCCTTTTGAAAGAATAACAAAATAAAATGCAGGATCTTTGTATAAAGCCTTTGCACTCGCAAAACCTTAATAACTCGACTTGCTGGTGCAGCGGGAACAATGTAAATGGCATTGAAAAGACGGAAGGTTTCAGAAAGCGGGATCACGCGACCCAAAACGATGCGTTTTTCTTTCAGGCCTTGGGACCAATAGGCTATTCTTTAAAAAAAAAAAAAAAAAAAGTAAACGGCCCCAGGTAAAATAGAGGAGACTTCACATTAGAGGGGACAGGATTTCATTCGCCTTAAATGTTTATAGATTTTCTATAGCTTTCAACCTAAGGTATTAAAACCCGAATGTGAGATGCAAGGAGCAGAGGAGGTAGGAGCGCGGGCCCGAGACCGCTGTGTCCCCTGCTGCTGTCTGAACCAGCGGGTAGCTTTGACTCTCCAGTGCATACCTCTGAACGTAATGGTCATTTTCACTCGTCCATGAACCGAATGTTACAATTAAACCGTCTGCATTCCCAGAGGGGGAAGGAACTCTAAGGTTTCGTAGCGTATCCACCCTTGGCGTCATCCGTCAAGTTCCAGAGCCAGAACACCCGGGCTGAAGTTCCAAAAGCCCTTGAGGAAATGCTTGGCCAGGCTTCGGCCCGGCTGGCCGCCTCTTCGCCCTCTGTCCTTCCGTTTCGCGTCCACAGCCAGGAGAAATTCTGTGCAGAAGTGGGTGGCGGTAGGTGGCCCTGGTTGTGTGCGTGCGCACGTGTGTGTGTATGCGTGTGCGTGAGTCATGGCTCATTGCTCAAGCCGGAGCTCCTTGTCCGTGTGCGAGGGGGTGTGACCGGGCTGGTGGAGGGAGGATGAGAGGAGGCTCCACCCTCCCCTCTCGCCCTCCTGACGGCTTCTCTTCATTTTGTGTGCATGTATTTAGATACGGCTGTCTCCGTGGCAAGTCCTCTGTTGGGAAGACAGGAAGCGATTACCCTGCCCCTCCTCACCCCCGCACCCTGCACCTGGGGAAGTGAGCGTTAGTCACTCCACAAAACCGAGAGACTCGGGTCCTTGGTTCGTGTCCCCTCTGGCTGGGCTCTGTGATGTGTAAGGCTCCCGAAACGGGGACACATCCTTGTCTGTGGGTATGCGTTTCCATATCCATGTGCGTTTCTCTGAGTGTCATTACCAGACGGACGGCATCTGGTCTATATGTTGGCCATCCAAACTTCCGTATTGTCTACAGATGGGTTAGTTCTGTCAGCAGGTGATTGACGCATGTGTTCGTATGGATGGTTGTCTTGAGGGTGTCTGCGTTCCCCCCTTTACCCCACGGCGGAGAGATTTCCTCATAGCACCCATCTTTCGGAAGGCTTCTTGAAAGGCCGTTATTTCTCCCTTGGCTCCTATATTCCTTTTCCTCCGTTCCACTGGCTTCTCCCCAGGAGGAAATGGCTTTAGCCTAGCAGTGTCTTCTAGAAAGCTCGATGCCGTGCCGGCAATCTATTAGACTCTCTCTTGCCTCAGGACCCTATGGCCTGAAAACAGCAAGAAGCAGAGGGAGAAAGGTCAAGCTGTTGTGATAATTACTGCTCTGACTTCACTACCTTGGAAGCCTTACTCTGTATTCCTCAGTATAACTTAAAAGCCAAGCTTCATAAAAAAAGAGAAGACTGATTACGAAAAGTAGCACAGAAATGTTCACAGAATACTTAAATAGCCCAGCAGAGGTCCTGCGATTGTAAAGCGATGTATTTCTGGGTGGCATTTATGCTGTATGGATCTTGTTACAGAAAAAAAAATAAATCACTACTGTGAATTTACTATGTAACCTTGTGGTCATATTCCATCGTTAAGAAAATACGGGTTGTTCTTAAGCCCATAGCCCAGTTCTCGAATGGCATTCGGGGCAGCAGTGAAGTGAGGTCATTGAGACCCTACATTGAAGTTGCCGTATTGCGCCTTAGCCAAGTCGATGCCCTGAAAATTAGGTTTCGGGTCAGGTTTCTGACAGAACGTATCTCGGTCAGACGAGGAAGAGCGGGCGCCGGCACTGTCTATCAGGCGTTGTGTCAGGGGCTGTTCTCGAAGGCAAACTCTTTGGAGGCAGGGTTATCTCCATCAGAGACCCAGATCAGAGAGGGAGGGGCCGGTCCGAGGTCTCACGGCTAGCGAATAGGATTGCAGCTCTACTGTCTGGTCCCGGCCCCCCCCGCTCTCTGCACCTTGAGGTGTGGTCTACTTGATCCGCATTGGGGAATGTGGAGAGGGAGGGACCTGAGGACACTTGACCTTGAATCTGAACCTGAATTTGAACCTCCTCGGAGGAACCCTTTCGGCTCTTTGACTTTGCACCAGAGCTGTGCCTGCAGATTTCTTGAGATTTCGGATGGAGAGAACTTGAGAATGCCCCTCCCCCAGGGAAACCGTCTCTGCCACCACCACCTGCTGCAAGACCAAGGCGCTGTCATTCTGGCGGCCACCCTTGGCTTTTTGCCTCTCTGGCCCTCTGCCCCCACCCGGCTGGCTTGGGCAGTGGGCAGGGGGTGGCCCTGGCCTCCTCCTGAGCTGAGGAAGCCTCTTGCCGGTGCTCCGCTTGGCCCGGTTAGGGTGGGAGGGAGACCACCCGCAGATCCAGCCTCGGGAGCTCTGGAAGTGGGGTCCCTGGCCTCCCTCCTTGGCGTCGGTGCTCTCTGCAAGCCCTTCACATCCCACCCTTTTCCCCCACACTTGCCCTCCACAGTTTTAACAGAACCGATAAAACAGAACTCTGAAAATGCAGTTTTCCTCTCCTCCGATGCCTTTAAGTTTTGTTCCGTTGAGCACAGCACTACCTTTTTCTGTCCTGGTCCCTTTGCGCGGAGGAAGGAACACGAAGACGGCGCTCGCATCTCTCGGCGTGGCTCCTCCTCAGGGATCGGGGTGGATTTTTCAAAGGGGAGAAGAGAAACCGTAAAAATGCTCAATAAAATAGAATTTGGGGGACTCTGTGAGTCTCCCTTGCCAGACTTCGTCCTGTTTTTATTTAGATAACCCAATTTGCTTTGTTTCACCTGCAAAATAAATCTCTTTAATGGGTTGTTTTAGAGTTTCCCCGGATACAACAACAGATTTCTAACATCCGAAGCATTAAGTGAAAAGTTACTTCCAATATGGCACTAAGAATCTACAATTTAGGTGTCTCGCAGCTTGAAAACACCAGTGTTTTGTCTTAGGGGAGTAAAAACACTCGAATCTTACACCTGGGGGGAACAAGTGTGATAAATGCCCAGGCTTTTGTCCTCAAAGTGTCGCTGGCACTTCTTTTGGCACTGAAATAATTTTTGCATACAGATATTTGAATGTACAGTTGTCTGCTTTTGTGTTTGCTTGTATTTATCGGAGTTTTCCCTTGTAACAAGAGCTTTCATTCAGAAGGAGCTGGTCATTTAGGAGTCGTTAAGCCCCTCAAAAGCCCAAAGCCTAGGAAAGCTTCATCTCTGAGGACCAGAGACTGTTACTCAGGGAATTAGTAACAGGACCCAGGCATGGGGTCTGTGGGTGACAAGTCTAGTTTAACTCCCATCGGAGGAAATTTAGATAGTTGCACACTGTCACTGTCACCATTTCAGGGGCCAGGTAGGGAGAGGTGGCAGCGGTTCTACAGCTGCCAGGGCCCCTCAGTTAGAGAAATAATGGAATATTCGCATCATGTGGTTCATCATTCTTAAAAAAAAAAAAAAGGATCCAAAAATTCCAACTTTGGTGGTAATTCTTTATTTTTATAAGGGATTCGCTGTAGGATTTAGTTAAGTAGCAAACTCCCCTGAGCTCACTAAATCATGACATTGCCCAAACTTCATGTCCAAGCAGTGGTTTTTGAGTACAACTGTTGCGTAGGGTGCAGGACGCTAGCCAGAATCAGGACGGCTGGGTCCTGCCTCCCCGGCGTGGTGAACGCAAGTCGCCTTGCGAATGCCCACGTGCTCAATAGAGACGCTAGAGAGAAGGCCGGCAAGGCCCGAGTCAGGTCGTCTTCAGAGAAGTTGATTTGACAACTAATTGCTTCTGTGTCGAAAGAACTTTTCACTTCTGAATTTACAACCCGGAAGATTCCGTGACAAAACCATCTGTCTCTGTCTGATGGAGCCAGAACGGTTGGTGCAAGAACGTGGCCTGGGCGAGGGGACTTTGTGTTCTTTCTTAAGTAGTTACTGCTGCACTTTGCCGATCAGTCTCTGCTCCCGTCACCACGTGTGCGTGAGAACGTCAGAGTAGGACTTCCCGCCTAACGGGGTGGGCTCAGAGGAGGCATTTCAGACCTCTGAATGGGATCTACCAGCGGCCATCCGCACGGGGACCATTTACACACATTCACAAGGGGTATGCTATGAAATGTCGTGACATCTATCGGTGACAGTGTTCGTGTTTACAGCTGACACGGCGTACCTGGCAGCCAAGTCACTTGGTGTCCTTTTGGGTCCCCCCTCCCCCGATCCCAGTTAACTGTAAAACATTTTACATGTTACATTTTTTATACTGTAAAACTTGAAAAATAAACCAAGATCCCAAATTGGATTTGGCTGCTTTTTTTCATGTGATTATTTCAATCTAAAAAGTCGTTGTTTTAGGGACCGTTGGCACTCTTGTATGATTTTGATACCCTCTTAAAAACATGTCCGGTTTCTATGAAAACCAAGGCAATTATGGTGATAGATTGAATGGAGAGTAGATTGCCATTGCGATGAAAACTATCTGTCGTGATCATTTTAGGCTCAAGAGGATGTTTTAAATGAATAGATGGCTGGAAATTAAAATCTTAGGCTCTAAAAATGAAGATGAAATGGGCCTTTTGAGTAAATCGGCAAGTGACAAAAGATCCTTGAGTTAAGTCGGGAGGAAGTGTCAGACCCTGGATTTGTGAGGGGGGTAAATATTGGATTGTTTCGGTGAGTGGCTTGCTAGTTCAGTTTTAATTATTGAGTGATTTTAGGTAGTAGGTCTGTTTTAAAGGGACTTGAGGGGCACCTGGGTGGCTCCAGCGGTTGGACGTCCAACTTCGACTTTGACTCAGGTCATGATCTCCCGGTGTGTGCGTTCGAGCCCCACGTCGGGCTCTGTGCTGACAGCTCAGAGCCTGGAGCCTGTTTCAGCTTCTGTGTCTCCCTCTTTCTCTGCCCCTTCCCTGCTCCTGCTCTGTCTCTCTCAAAAATAAACATTAAAAAAAATTTTAAATAAATAAATAAAAGGAACTTGATTATTTTCCAAAGAACTGTTGGGACTTGCCTTCCTCTCCACTCGGCTATTTTTTGCCTGGAGAGAGTGCTGATAGCACACCGTCACATTCTCCCCTGTTGCATGGACAGGGGTCAGAGAAAGCAATTGATTGGAAGATATTCATTGGGTAGATTATCGATAAATTCTGCTTCCCTGGCCCATCGGCGAAGACGTGCATAATTTATATCTGCACAAGCAAACCCTGCTAGAGAAAAGATTAAAGTCGCCCGCAGACATAAATCGAAGAGCCCTCCCTCTGTTTCTCACTTCACTACCCATTATACTGCTATGGAATTTTGGGGATAGCAGGTGATAAACTGTCAGATTATGGGAGTGGAGTGAGGGATATCGGGATGGCGCCAGTTAAGTCACTGCCTGCGTACCTAGTGCCTGAGACCGGGCTCACCAGCAGTGGCGTGGCACGGGCGTTCTCCCTGCTTCCAGAGAGACTCGGCAGTTCCCTGCTGGTGTCCACGTGTCACGCAAGCATCGCCTAGTTACACGGGCTAAGGCCGACCTGGAAAAACAAAACTATACTTGACTTTGGGGTATGTTCTCTGTATTTACATCTGAATGTGTTAACTGAGGTTCTGAGACTTTGTACGATTTCAGACAAGATGGTGATGCATTAGTAATTAGTAGGACTGGCACCAGCTTCTTCAAACATTTTCTAGCTTTTTGCTCCACCCTCCCATCTCGCCTCCTCATTTCTGCGTTCTGTGATCTGCATGTGCGAACAAGCTTTAAAGGTCCTTTGGCTATTTGAGCAAATGAGTGACTGAGAACATGAGAGCCTACTGAGGGCTGAAGCTACCGGCTCCAATCTAATCACGTGTGATTTTTTTTTTTTTTTAGGGGAATCATTGGTATTTTGTAGGATCCTAGGGTTCGCACTGAGCATGCTAGTCGTCGCTACCCTGAAGCGTTCGGACCGGTAAAATGCCAGATTAATTTAAAAGAGGTCCTTAATTCACCTGGCAAGCATTTGGGTCTGCAGATGCCTTAAAATAAGTGGACAGTTAGGTAGCTGTGGTGGTCCTGTTCCCAGAGAGCGGGGTCTGGGATTTCTGCTGCCGCCCCCGTGCTGCTTTGCTTCCCATCGCGGTGCCTATATTTCTAGGTGACTTGGCTTACCTGAGTAAAGAACTTCACACATCGGAAGCTCCTTACTGAGCCAAAGAGATTCTGTGTCCCTATTTTATTTTATTTTTTTAATTTGTCTTAGCCATTGGCTAACCGAAGCAAATCCGAACAGATGACAGCGTTGCCAAAAAGTCCCTGCCTGACTTTGGATAATCACCAGCATATTCGTAATGGTACGAATAGCTTTTCATAACCACTAGCACATTCTTAGTGCTACTAATCACTGTTAAATTAGCTTAACATAGGGCTTAGAGAGTACTTAGTCAAACGAGTTTATTAAGTGCCTATCAGAACTTAGGCACTGAGGGTAGAACAGAGTTAGCCTAAGGTTGCTTTCAGACGAATACGGGGAAGAAGACATACACATAAAAGCATAATAAATCGTCGTTTCTTTTTTTTTTTTAACGTTTATTCATTTTTGAGACAGAAAGAGACAGAGCATGAGTGGGGGAGGGGCAGAGAGAGAGGGAGACACAGAATCCGAAGCAGGTTCCAGGCTCTGAGCCGTCAGCACACAGCCCGACGCAGGGCTTGAACTTGCAGACCGCGAGATCATGACCTGAGCCGAAGTCGGACGCTCAACCGACTGAGCCGGCCAGGTGCCCATAAATCGTTTCTGTAAGAGAACTTTACACAGGGTGCAGCGGGGGCTCAGCAGATGAGGCGGCCAATTCTAAAGTCATGGAATGTACTTTACTTTATACTTAAGGTAAGACAGTTGGGAGTTCGCCAGGCAGGCACAGATGGGAAAGGACAGGCATTCCTGGAGATGGACTAGCATGAACTAAGGCTTGGAGCTGTTAAGCAGCTAGGCAGCTTCTACCAACTTCAGGCTCTAAGAGTAGAGGAGGCAGGTGGTTGGGAGGCGTCAACGTGGACAGAAGGCAGTTCATATAGACCTTGAGTGTCCTGCAGAGGAAACTGGCTTTTACCGACGACAAAGCTACACCTGACCCCTTAGCCTGTTACCAGTGGTGCTGACCCAACTTCTGCTAAAAATAACCACTGGGTGCCGTAAGCCCCAATGAGGCATTTGGACACCGTCGGTCCAAGACAGACACTCCGTGGATGCAGCAGAAATCGCCCCATCCAGTCCGATGCTCTGCTGATCCAGGATCCCGGGTCTCGCCAGCTTCGATCAGCACTACTCACGCTTTGCTTTCCTCATACGGAGGAGAGATACTTCAAGGACTTTGGGGTTTGTGAGACCCACCCCGTGTCTCCTCCCCGACCTCCCAGCACACGGCCTGGCTCTGCGCTCGCGCTCAACAACCTTTCCACTCATAGCTCGCTCTTTGGCCTCTTGTAGTCTGAAAAAAAAAATTTTTTTTTAAACACCTACTGGGAATAGCCACTGAATTTTAAGCACGTGTGTGACACGATCAGTTTTTCATTTGAGAAAAAGGGCACTCGATCGCAGCTCGCAGGCTGGGTTGGAGACGGGAGAGGCCGCCGGAACCTTGTTGCTACCTAGGTGAGAAATCCAAAAGGCTCGGCTACGTGGCAGGGGTGGGCGCAGAGGAGAGCCCGGGACTTGCTCCCGGGTCAATGCAGGAACAGGACAGCACGGAATGATTCGGACACTGCCGGAGGCAGATGCCTTTCCCCACTCCTCTGCTTCTAGGAAGAAGGATCCTTTCCTAAAGGCTGCTGGGCTTTGATCTAAACCTTAACTCCTGTCCTGAGAGAGAGCGCGTCACCTGGTTAGTGGTCAACGGCCCTTTGTCCAGATTTCGTGGGGCAAAGTTCTTGGGGGTGACGTTAATGTGGAGGGTCTGGGTTTTTCCCTCCCCCTCCATTCTCGCCCACTGAGAGGCAAGGGCCTTGGTCCCCTCTCCAAGTCTGATTCCTTTGGAGGCCCGCGCTTGGAGGCAGGACCCTGAGAAGCCCATTCTCCTCATCTCTAGTCTCCAAATTGCTGGTCTTCTGTAATAATGGTGATTATTAATTATTATTATTATTATTAATCATTAACATTGCACTGCTGACTTCTTGACCTAATTTGGGGGAGATCTTTAAAGCCCCAAAGCTGTGTCGATCTCAGGCGCCTATGGGACCTCCAGATGAAGCTGTCCAGGAGAGACAGGTGGGGTGAGGGGTTTGGACACAGAAGAGCCGGGCTGGAGACGCACGCTGTTGGTAACCGCAGGCTGAGCGAGACCACCTGGGGGAGTAGATGAGCCGTGGTCCCCAGGCTTGGCTTGTGTCAGTCCCCAGGGACTCTTTCTAGAATGTCGATGGTCAGGCCCCAGCTCTGTAAACGGCACACCAGGGTGTCTGGGCTCGAGACAGGCTTCTGTGTTTTCTAAATAAGCTTGGGAAGACAATATTCTGATGCTCACTGGGCAGGGTCGAGACTCCCTGGTGGGAGTGGGAAGTTGGAAGGCAGAGCCCCAGGACCCACCAGCATGTACGAGGGGTGAGTGTGTCTGCACGTGTCAGCACTGTTGATCAAACGCTACTTGGTGATGATCTATGACAAGGGACGTTACTAGGACGGGCTTCCTGCGTTAGGCAATCTAGGGCCCGGACGGTGCACAGCCTTATTATGGATGAGCTCATTTCTAGCTATGAGATGTTATTTTTAAAAACGCACTGGAAATGACTGTGCATTCGTCATAACACAATGACTTTTCTCCCTGACAGGACGGCCAGAGCTTGCGGTTCTAATTAACCTCCATCTCCAACATGGGATAAGTCGAGTTACGGCCTCCAGAGAAAATCTCTTGGCGTAGGCAGTGAAAAGGATGGTGGGGAATTCACTTGCATCCACCTCAGGACACTATCCGAGGAAAAGAACTGGGATCCTTTGCTTAATTTAAGGAATTCGATTTAGTTTAAATCCTTGATTTAAGTATAAAAACGAAGATACATTCTTACTCCTTTAAAGTGTTTGTGTGGCCCTGGGAAAATTACTAGGGCCCTCTGAGACTTAGTTTCCTCATCTGTAAAATGGGGGTAATAACAAGGCTTTGAAGAACTTCGTAAGGATCGAATGACATAATGCATGCAAAGCACGTGGCACAGTGCTCCGGGCACACACCAGACATTCAAGAAATACCAATAACTCAGTAACCACTACACATAGTACACACTATTACAGACAGTACTACCTTAACACTCGGTGCTGCTTTTTTAAAAATTTTTTAATTTTTTTAACGTTTTTATTTATTATTGAGAGAAAGAGAGATACAGAGCATGAGCATGGGAGGAGCAGAGAGGGAGACACAGAATCTGAAGCAGGCTCCAGGCTCTGAGCTGTCAGCCAGAGCCCAATGCGGGGCTCGAACTCACAAGAGATCATGACCTGAGCCAAAGTCAGACGCTTACCCGACGGAGCCACCCAGGCGCCCCAACACTCAGCGCTTCTAACATAAGAGTACCGTGACATGATTTGACTTCATGCGTGTTACTCAGGCCTCTGGGAACAAGGAATTTTTCCTGGGCTGGACAGCAGACCACTTTCATGACAGACCGCATTCCTTGGCTATTTGAAAGATTAGCTTCAAAGATTGCTTTGAAAATTTACCTCCCCAAGAGCTCATTAGAGGTGTGGTCGGGTCTGGCTGGATGGCAACATAGTCCAACTTGGGAAGTGTCTGCCTTGCTTTGTGAGGGGGAGAAATGAAAACAAGGAGGCCTTGTGAGCCTTGTTATCCAACAGTGCTGGGGAATTATGGGTATTCTGGTTAATCAATTATTCACCCGCCAATTCAATAAATGAGCATGTACTTTGTACTGGACAAAGTGCTAGCTGCTGAGGACACAGAGACAAATAAATTCCTTGCCTCCGAGAAGCCTACAATTTAGTGAAAGGACAGGCACATAAATATTGTTATGATTTAAACAATTTTTTAAGTTTATTTATTTATCCCAGAGAGAGAGAAGAGAGAGAGAGAGAGCGTGCACGGGAGGGGCAGAGAGAGAGAGGGAAAGAGACAAAATCCAAGCAGGCTCTGCACTGTCAGCACAGAGCCCAATGTGGAGCACTGAACCATGAACCTGAGCCAAAACCAAGCGTTGGATGCTCAACCGACTGAGCCGCCCAGGTGCTCCTACGTGTTACAATTAAGGACAGTTTCCATGGTTTGGGGTATGTACAAGATTCCATGGTTGCAGAAGGAAAGGCGGTCCCTTCAGATCACCGGTACAATTGGATACATGGTGATACCACTCTTCCAATCTGGGACTCCATGAAGCGGAGGAGGAGAAGTTTAGGGGAGAAGGTAATGGGTTGGGGTTCTGCTATGTCGTTTGAATTGCTTGGACAACATCCAAACCGGGATGAATGAGTGGGTCTAAAACTCAAGAGAGTGGTCAAGGTTAGAGACCAAGACTTGGGGGTCATTAGCGCCCAGGCGGTAGCTGACGGGCATGGATGATAGTACCTCGGAAGAAAGTTACAGACAAGAGACACCGTGAAACGCTATCATTTAAAGGGCAGGCAGAGGAAGAGGGGCCAGAAAGGAAAACAGAAGGAACAGAGAGGTAGGACAGGAGGCAAGAGAGACTGAGCAGGATCAGGAAAACCGAGAGAGGATTTCCAAGATAGTCTCAGTATTTTCAAAGTATAAGTTGAATGACGGGGTTAGTTGGCCACTGTTCCATAAAAGGATTACCCTATTTTCAAAGCATTTGCACAGTCTTACACATGTGTTAAAAGGTTGAGAAAATAAATTAGAACATTATAATGCACACCTAATGCTAAAACTACCGAGCACAATGTAACTTCTAGATAGTTTCGAAGGCACTTCGGGATTCTCTCAGGGCCTGAGGGCACCGTTATGAGCTCTAGCTATTGTCCCGTGCAAGTGTGGGAGGGCTGACAAATGGCACATTGGTTGACCTCTGGATAAACCAACTTTCACTCCCCGTGGGAGGGGTCAGGAGCAGCAGCAGAGAAGGGTCTCCAGCTCCCAGCACAGGCTAGGAAGCCAGCGGACTCCATCAGGGGCACGAACCCAGAAGAAAAAATTAAAAACCTGGAATCCTTCCAGTTCCTCCACCCCCTTGTGCAGCGTGCAAGATTTGTCCCTAAAGGGACGTTCAGAACGCAAATCAGCCTCCTATCCCATATCCTAACGAAGTAGAAACGACGGTCACGTCTGTACATGTGTGTTTCCAGGCCTCCCGGGAGCTCTCCAAACACCCCGATCTGAGCTCACAATGGTCTCCCCTACACTTGAAAGAGTAAGTTTAACCGCCAAGAGAAACTGATTTATAAACTCGTTTCTAAGGCTGAGGCTTCCTGTCAATTCTTCTACTGGCCCTCAAAGACAAAAAGTAAACTTGAGTAGGGGGCTAAGGGGGATTGTTCTCCCCAGACCACCGGATTCGGGCACTGCCATGACCACTGGCCGTGGGACCAAGAACATGAGCTTCTCCAAGACAATCAGGACAGTCACGTGGCAATAGTTCCCCCACCTGTCCCTGCTGAGTGGGATTCCCGGGTTTAGAGGCATTTGCCGAACGGTACAGCTCCTGAGAAGAGGGGGAGGGAGGGGAAGGAGCCGGCGGGGAGGCCAGGGCTGCGTGCTGCCCCCCGCGGGTGCTGTCTGCAGGGTCGTGTGTAGCTGTGAGTCTGCTTTCATCAGTCATCCCGAGCGGGGGCTACTCATCATCGTCATCATCGCTGTCGTCATTATCCTCATCGGAATTGTCGTCGTCGTCGTCGTCGTCCCCGTCATCCGCATCTCCATTGTCATCGTCTTCAGTGTTTATCTTCCCGGAAAGCACGTCCTCGATCCAGTCTTCCAGCTCCTCGGCTGTGGGCAGGTCGTCGTCGTCAGGGATGTCCATCCAGACGCTGTCGGCCTGCAGAGAGGGACCGGGGGAGAGAGCGAGTGAGCGCGGGAGGGACGCGCCCGACCGGACCGGCCCCGGAGTCGGGCCGTGGGCTCACTGTTAGGTGCAAAAGCCTCGATGTGGAATGCTCTGGGGAGTCCCGCACTTGCGCAGGATAAAAGGAGACGTGTGTTCAGCGTGTGTGTATTCAGCGTGTGTCTGTGTGTGTGTGTGTGTGTGTGTGTGTGTGTGTGTGTGTTTGAGCTGAAAGGTTTCTGGGGAACGAGGCAGGGCTGTGGAGGGTTGGCAGGGGAGTGGGCGGGGCCCAGGGCCCTGAGACCCGCGGAGGCTTCAACCCCGCCCCCTGGAGATGCCACCTCCCCCCACGGCCGCACCCCGAATTTCTGCCTCGCTTCGCCGCCCTGGAGCAGGGCCTCCAGATCACCAGCACTGCCTGGCAGAGCCCCCTCCCCGCCCTCCTTACCCCAAGCATTTTATGTGGTTACTGTGGAAAGTGCTGGGGGTGGGAGGCAGCCCAGGTTCCGGGCGGTTCCCAGGGGTATCGAAATCAAGCGTTATCATGAATTGTAACGATATTTGCGCTGTTTTTTCTCTCCGATTACATGAACTTATCTACAAGATACCTATTCGATATGAACAAACACGTATATGACATTTCTGGTAGGAGAGCCATGAAACTACTTACCAAGGGTCCCCCCGGGAAACGGGAAAAGGAAGGGGGGTCAGCACAGTGGGAAAAACAGTAGATCTTATCGTCTACTGTTTTACTTCAGAATGTTTTAACTTGAGCAAAGTTTAAAACTTATTATTATCAATTTAAAAAGCAGTTTAGAAAATAAATGTAGAAGTCCCCAAGTGCCCAGACGCCCAGCAACAAGATCAAAGGACATTGCTAAGTGGCCCCCATTCACAAGCATCTCCACCACCATTAATTAGGGCTCCAGCGACTTCAGTGTGACCATCTCTTTCTGTCCATTATTTGCCCACTATCCGTTGTATCTGTGCCCCCTTCTGTTTTTTTATGGTGGAGTTGTACCAGACGTCTGGACTGGGACCTGAAACTCCTCACGCTCGGCCAGTCCCGCACGCCAGCTTTCCTCCCGGCCCTCAGGTCAACAGGTCAACGGCACCTGCGCGAGAAGAGGCCCCGCCCCCTACATGGCCTCCCTCCTGCTCTCGCGTTGGCCCCTCGCCGATCACCCACTGTGCAATGGAAGCTTCACATGTGGGTTCCTTTGCATAAGAAGAGTTTGTCGTAGGTCTTTGGGAGAAAATACAGGAGTTTACTTGGGTGGAAAGTTTCAAATAGTCCATAAAACAGGACAGCTGGCCCCGTAAGCAAGGAAACAAGGCCGTACATTGCCAAGGAAGTGCCCATGGAAGAGAATCGTGAAACCACAGATTAAGACTAGCTCAGACGCTAGGCTTGGGCCACACTGGCAAGTTTTCATTTCGGGACAGGCTAGCCTCCTGTCCGTGGGGGCCCAGTCTGGCAAGCTCTCACGGGGTATACTCACATCTGTCACATTCACCACCCCAATCTGTGGCTTGAAGAGATCAATCTTGAAAGTCTTTTCCCAGTAGGCAACAAGCTGAGGCAACAACAACAACAACAACAACAACAGAATGAGATTAGAGAGCAGACAGAGGGCATTCCCTGTTAAAGCCACGTTTTGTGGCGGGACCCCCCTCCCGGCCCGTCATCATAGGTCACCCATTGGTTAAAGGTCTCCAAAACATCTGTGGGCGCTTTGGAAATTGAAGACCTGGCCTCGGTCCTCAAGCACTTTAAGTACATATGAAAAAAAAGAAGTCGTAACACGAATTATGAAAATGTGTAATATAAAATCTTCTACAGCTGTAAGGAAGAATATTACAGAGATGGTCTGACGTTGATTCCCGAATTACTTGTGACTTTTTTCTAGTCTACGTGTGGTGAGACATAAAGCCATTTTCTCCACTTCTCTTTCAATGTCCCATTTAAAAATCCCTTACCTCGCGATATCTGACCCCCGAAGTGGCCGGGAAGGTGGCGAAGTGCCACCCAGGTAAGAGGGGGTACTTTGCCAAGCTTGGGATCCACATGGACTAGTCTCTGACTGGGGCGGCACTAAAGAAGTAAGGGGCCATGGGGCTAAGGCAGCGCCAAGGTCCAGTGGCAGAAAGTCTCTAAGGAATATATATGGCCTGATGGGGACCAGACACAGCCAGGAACCTGGAAATCAGAACCATCTGAAGATTTCTCCTTTGTAAAGCCAAGGCAAACACACACACAGGACAGGTCGGGAGAGCTGCAGGCCGTCTGCGAGCACGGCTAACGAAACAGTCCCGGTGAACCAGAAATACAGTCAGGCAGAGGCTAACTAAAAAATGTTATGGTATCTAGGATCTTATAAGGCCATGACTCTGTTCCGATCGCCCAGAATGACGACACCGGCCTCAGGTGTCGGGAGAGTCTCTGCCTTCGATTCACTTATTCTGTATGTAGGACTGGGGGTTGGGACCCTTGAACTCATTAAACCCCCTCCATTTTGACTATCTAACTAACCATGGCATGATCAGTCGTGTCCTATGCGATAAATGCTAATTCCTGGAAGAAAATAAGTTATCGTTTATCATCTAATGACAACTAAAGGCTGTGGTACTCATGACCAACAGCTAGCTCATCCTCAAGTCCACTCGTCCACTAGCAGACACAACTTTGGCATTACGTAGACCTGGGCCAGGATATCACGTCTACCGCTTAGTAACTTTAACCTCACCAGTCGTTATTCTTTTCATCTGTTAGATAGGGATTATGATAGTCCCCACTTCATATGGTTGTCAGGAGGATTAGATGAGCTGGTACTTGTGAAGAATTTACTGGAGTTCCAAGCACACAGTACAGTGTATTAGCTAATTCCATTACCACTACCACTGGGCTCATGTGCTGTGCAAATTCTGTTGATTATTCTCCTTAAACATAAGCATAACCCTCTCTCTCTCTCTCTCAACCAAAGTTGTAAAAAATCGGCTCAGGTCATGATCCCAGGGTTATGAGATCAAGTACCCCATTGGGCTCCGTGCTGAGCGTGGAGCATGCTTGGGATTCTCTCTCTTTCCCTCTGCCTTTCTCTCTCTCGCTCTCTAAGACGAATTGGCATAACCAAGGCTTTCTGGCCATTCATCGCTGACACTAGCGAGAGTCTGGACTTTAATTTTCTTACACATTCAACACGTGCTAGCTCCGATGCTAGACCTGGGAGAACACAATGGACATGACAGATGCCTCCAAGAGGTTGCTCCTTCCCTCCAGTTCTTAACTCTACGCGCTCAAGTCGGATTTTAATTACCTAGTAACTCAGGTTGCCTTGGAACGATGTTCCCCCCTCCCGCCCCCAGAACATGGAAGAGGCTGTAGCAAGGGAGGTGGTGGGACAGGGGACAGCAATGGACGTGCTAGCGGGAGAACTCCCCCCAGTCCCTCGGGTGGGTGGCTCAGAGGAGCCCCCGGTCTCCAGGGAGGGGAACGCTGGGTCTGACCGTGTCAGTGCGAAGGTCAGCGTTGCCCCAGTGGCCAAGGTCTCCCACACTGGAGAGGGGTGGTCTCCGTGCTTCTGCAAGTGCTCCTCCTGTTTCACACCCTCCCTCGTGCTCCCAGGGCGCACGCTAAACACAAGCACGAGGCTGTGGCGGTGACCGCTGAAGGGGCCCGGGGCGGAGCCGCTCACCAGAGGAAAGTCGTCCGGGTCAATCCACACGATGCTCAGGTCGGGGTTGTCCGTGTTGTCCCTGGCGACCTGTTTCAGGATTTCCAGGAACTCGTAACCATCTGAAGCAGGAGTCAAGAAGCTGAGTAACCCCTGCACAGACACGGCTTCCAACACGAAGAGCAGGGAGTGTGGTTTTTCCACGAGGGCTCCTTAGGCCCATCTGGTGCCTACCCTCAATTACAGGATTATTCTATAAAATGAGTCAGATGAGAACCCCGGCCGCAAAGCAGCTTACTTAAAGGAAACAATAAAACATTTTAAATAAAAAAAAATTTAAACGTTCACAGGGAAGTGGCTGCTTCTTAACTCAAAGCTGGGCTCCGTTTGCTAACCCGCACGTGACAATTGACCAGCCTGGAGTCAGCAAGTGCAACCCCCTGATCAGAGGAACCCCTGCTCGGTCCTTGGTGCCCCGGGCCCTCTTTGGAAACCAGTAATTTGCCACCTGTGAGTTCTATGTACCAAGAACACGTAGCCTGGATGCTTGATTTTCTACAACCTGGAATTTCTAAAACTTTCAAACGACGCTTCCGATTTACAGCCGGTTTCATAGCTTCGAGACAGTAAATAGGATTTCCCTTCCTCCCTCCTCGCTTCCTTGTCTGCTCTGCCTTCCCCCATCCAGACAGCGGCACTCACTGCCCCCAGGGGAGGGATGATTCATAAGAAAAGCAGAGACAAGTCTTGAGAGCCTCAAGAACACGATTTTTTTGTAATTAAAACACATTTTTTCAGCCTGAACCTTTAAAGACTGGGAGCATAAAATTTATACGAGAAAACAAAAAGCTTGGGGAGAATGTTTAGTAAGAGAAAGCGCACCCTAACCCGTCAGCGTCCCCGCCCCACTCCCAACCGGAAACAAGAGTTGAGACTCTGGAAAGTCTCTGAGATGAGCTTTGTGCCTGTGTGTGTGTGTGTGTGTGTGTGTGTGTGTGTTTGCGCGTGCGCATGTGTGCCCAGATGTAAGCCAGTGTGTGCACGTGTGTCCACAAGGAGAAACTCTACCCTTTCAGGGAATCTCAGAGCATAGGGGCCCTGGGCTTTGTTTCAGAATGAAACTCAGGAGAATGGAAAGGCCCCAGAGCCTCCTGGAGAACCCCTCATGCAGGAGCGCTGGGGCAGAAAAGTCAGGAGCCCCCTCCCCCCACCCCGAGGTCTCTGTGGTTCTGAGGAGCATGGACGACGCCACAGCTGGGATGGACAGGACTGGCGGTGACCTGCTTGAACAAGGGCTAGAGACCGTGTGCAAACCGCAGCCGACGCTGACCAGATGGAGACTCTACCTGTCTGCGCCCGGGAAGGGGCAAGACACCGGGCCTCTAGGGACCACGGTGGGGTGGGGGTGGGGTGAGGGGGCGTCTGTGATCAGGCCCAGGTTCCCTCTGGGTACGATTCAAGTTTGGTTCTAGACAAGGAAGGCCTAGCTGATGTGTGGCCTGAAACAGACACCCTATCCACGAGCAACTCGCCACCTGTCCCCTAGTTCGGTCTGCTAGCGGCCCTTTCGCTGCAAAGGCCTCTTCTTGTGCGGAGGTCCCAGGCACCTTGGGGTCTTCTCTCTTTAACAAGCCTCGCCTCTCTCCAGCAGCTCTAGCCTTTGCTTGCCTACTGGGGGCCTCCTGGTAAAGATTTTTCTGGGCCCTTCCTCATCTCCAGGACATTCCAGGCAAAATGCATGCCAGCCTTAGCAATTCTGCTCTGGGCGGGGGTCGTCGCTTATGCGGCCACTCACTCGCTCTGCTGACTGCGGGATTCAGACTGGGCCCCCTCGGGCCCTGCTACCTGGAAAGCAGTTATAGTAGACAAGAGGCTGAAGCCCCTTCGGGCAGAGACACGCTCTGCCTGGGGGATTCTTCCACGTAGTTTCTGAATTACAGCTTTCCCTTGATCTCCAAAAGTAGGACGTTCCTATGAACCAAAGTGGTGTAAAGCGAAGAAGCGATAACATTTCATAAAATCCAAAATCCTCTTTGGATTTCTTTTCATGAGCAAAAGCCGGCACCAATGTAGGTCTTTTGTAAAAGCAAACGGAGGTAACGCGAACGTTCGGTTAGCAAGGGAAACCTATAGATCACGAGTTACCTGCTGGGACCGACACTTGTGAGGAACAGGGCCACAGGCTTTCGAGTTCATCGTCACTGCGGGGACTGGATGGAGTTGGGTTTGGGGGGTATTCGTCCTGGTGCTGGTAGGAGTGGCTGAGAAGGTCGAGCACTGTGTATTATGATACATAACCCACTGATCCCCTGTTCCGTGGCACGGTTCCATTCCCTGCTCTCTGAATATCAGGGACCTCCCATCTCCGAGGACAGAACTGTGGCACGGAACAGGGGAATCTGTGGGTTACGTTAGTACACAGACCACAGGAGGGAATTCTCCAAAAACACTTTCCATGACTACTTTCAGCAGCCAGAAAGAAATACTCTGGAAGGTAAGAATCGAAGTTAAAAGTGAATTTGAGGGGCACCTGGGTGGCTCAGTTGGTTGAGCGGCCGACTTCGGCTCAGGTCATGATCTCACCATCTGTGAGTTAGAGCCCTGCGTCGGGCTCTGTGCTGACGGCTCAGAGCCTGGAGCCTGCTTCGGATTCTGTGTCTCCCTCTCTCTCTGCCCTTCCCCTGCTCACACTCTGTCTCTATGTCTCTCAAAAATAAATAAACTTAAAAAAAAAAGTGAATTTGAGGCGCACCTGGGTGGCTTGGTCAGTTAAGTGTCTGACTCTTGATTTCGGCCCAGCCTGTGATCTCATGGTTTGTGGGATGGAGCCCTGCCGTGGGCTCCCTGCTGATAACACAGAGTCTACTTGGGATTCTCTCTCTCCCTCTTTCTGCCCCTCCCCCACACGCACTCACGCTCTCTTGCTCTCTCTCTCAAAATAAATAAACTTTTTTTTTAAAGTGAACTCGACAAATCAGAAATTCACAGAGGATGAAATTCAATGACACAGACCCTGATTCAGGTAAAACTAAATTCGAGATACGAAAGACAAACTCACAAAAAGGGAGGCCAGTTCGACGCTGTATTGCAAAGGGGCCAGGGTGTCGTCAGAACTACGACTAAACACACGAGATAGCGCTGTAGTTTTCTGATGGAAAAACCCCACAGAATGTTGGAATTAATAAAAAGGAATGCTATGTACAGGAACCTTTCCCACTCTATATGCTAGAGCAGGCTTGGAGATAGAAATAAAAAGATTGAAGCAATAAAAATTGGGTTCTGCAAAAAAAAAAAAAATCAAACGGAGTTTTTAGATAAACAAGAGAAGTGAAAATTTTGGCTTAATGCTTATTTTTAGGAATACACAAGGTTTTTGTGTTTATAGGGGAGTAAGGAAATCTCAGAAAACATTCACAGAATAAACGGATAAATGGGGTTGACATTGAAAGCAAGAGAAACCTCATCCGGTTCCCAGGGCGGCTTTTTGACTTGCAGGCTGATGAATTCCACAACGGTCGTAATCCTTCCCCTCCCTGGATTTTCAAGAACAGAACAGAAGGAAGGAGCCTGGCACGATGCTTAAACACACGGACCCTTGGAGCAAACAACCTGGGTCCAAATCCTGGTTCTGCTATTTTGAGTGTGACTTAGGGCAAGTTATGAAGTCTTGGTCCTCGTCTGTGAGGATAACGACAGTACCTGTCTCATAAGGTGGTCGGAGGTTAAATGAGTTCGTACCTCCAAAGCCCTGAGAGGGCGCAGGGCGCACAGAAAGCTTCAGCCGTTATTCGTAAATCGTCTGGATCCTTCTGCTTGAGTACAAGGAACCTGACCATTCATCTTTGCATTCAATGCCGCGGTAATAAACATAATGATGTGGGCACGGGCGGTGGGTCGGATGCAGTCCTGGCCCCGTGCAGTAGAGAAGACAGGGTCACAGGAAGTTACATGGGAGACGGCATGTCGGGGGTGGTTCCTTCCGGCCACTGTTAATGATTCTCTGACTGAAGGCTTCAGGTTGGCTGTGCCGGTGGGTGTAACTAGGAGAACCTGGCCTCAAGAAGTGGGTGAGAGCAAGGGTTAACTCCTTTGTTTCACCATCATTATGATAACTCGGATATTCCTGATTCGAGGTTCACGAGCCCGATAGATATATTCCCTCTCTTTATTCCCAGCCCGGAACGTAGTCCTGTTGGAATGCGTTCTCATGAATCTGGGAAGGCTGGGTTAAGGTAGGTAGATTGGTTTCCCCGGGCATTTAGTTGCTAAAATTGTAAGTTACAAGTTCAGTTTCCTCTTAGGGAGAGCTTCTGTTTCTTTGTAAAACGGGCATCCGAGCAGGTGTCTTGGAAAAGGGAAACGGCCATTATGGACCCTCCCTTTTTGACAGGTGTAGGCAGGTGTAGGGAGCCGTGTTTCACTTTTGTTATTCGCTTGTAAAGCACAAGATATTTGGAATTGCAGGAATGGATGGATTTGAAATGAATAAATGTTTCCTTCATCAGTGATGCACTAAGCTTAGAGGCCTTGTAAGATTGTGGCCATGTATCTTTCATTCATTTTTTTTTTTTTTTTTGGACAGAGAGAGAGGGGAGAGAGTGCGGAGTGTGTGTGTGTGTGTGTCTGCGCGCACGTGCGCGTGCACATGGGGGAGGGCCAGAGGGAGAAGGAGAGAGAGACTCTCTCAGAGCAGAGCCTAAAAGGGGCTTGACCTCACAACCGTGACATTATGACCTGAGCCGAATCAAGAGATGGATGCTTAACCGACAGCCACCCAGGCGCCCCCTTGTATCTTTCAGAAGGAATGGTCCGCAATTTTTAAAAAAGCTAGATTTTAAAAAAGGAGGAAACATTATTCTGTGATTTGGCTGCTAGTTATTTAGACACCAAAGCTACAGGACTAGTCTGCATTTGATCTTCACATCTGGTCCTGATGGGGCTAGGGAGATTTTATGATCTCCATTTTAAAGAGGAGGGAATTGAGACACAGGGAGAGACCACCTGAGGGCAGGTGGCAGAGCCAGGACTGTAACTCGGGTGTTTGGTCTGCATGTCTAGAGCCCTCTCCACGCTCGTTCTCCCTCTGAGGTCTCAGCACACCTGCCAAAGCCATTGCCATCTTTCTTCTGCAAAGTCGTGCCTGAGATTTGAGAGCGGAGTGTGAAAGCTCCAATGGCAGGGAAGCAAGGGGCTCCCAGAAACAGCAAGGGGGCAGCGTTCTCCGGGGCAGTGGGACAGGGCCACCCCCCCCCCCCAACCACGCTGCTGAGGACATCCTCCTTCCAGCCCCAGCGTGTCTGGTTGGCCAACGCGGCGATGTCGCTGAGAGTGACTGGAGTCTCAGAGACTGACCTAAATAAAGAAGAGGGACCTGGCGCTGTGAGGACTGTGACTCCCTCCCTGCCGCACAGCCTGGAACCTGAGGTCCCATGACCCAGGGCTGCGGGCTCGTGTGGAGCCAGGTTTCCCACGGCCGGCAAGAGGCCTCTGGGAGTCGCAGCTCTGTGGGAGGGGAAACTAGTGATTATGCTCTCTCTCCTCCTCCCGGGCAGGGAGGATCTGGTGGGAATGAGGCTGCACCAAGCCCTGGGGGCCCAGTACCAGCCCAGTCCCCGGCCGTGACAGGAGCCAGGTCCCTGTCTGGCAGAGGCCTGGGTATCTCAGGGCCAAGCCCAGGGGCCCGCGGGCCTCGGTTTGAGCCCCAGTTCTGCCACTTCTTAGCTCTGTGGCCTGGTGACATTATTTAAGCTCTCCGCACCCGTGTTTCCTCATCTGTCCATCAGGGAAGATGATGAGAACCACGCCTAGCACCTAGGGTTGTTGTGAAGATTACACGCAGCTAGCACTTAGCAAGAAGCTGAAATGCTAAGTTTGATAAATCAGATTTACATCTGGAAGCTCAAATAAGCAGTCAGCACTCCCACTGGAGACAACTGGTCTCAAAAGGATTTTGCAAGAACCCCAGGCGGCTGCAATCCGGTTGGAACGGGGCTCGGAGACGTTCACTCCTGGGCCAATCCGCGCGCGCGCACGGGGCAGCCCGTCCTTGCGCTTCCGGCTTGTTAGTGCGAATATTCCCCGGGCCCTTGGAGGATACCCATCCAGCACGCGCTCATGTAGAAACGCCAGTCGGTGACCCTTTCAGCAGGTGTTATAAAGAAGATGTCAGCCCCACGCAGGCACATCTGGGGGCGGCGGAGGAGAGGCGTTCATTTCCGAACCTGTCAAACTGCGGCCCCAGGGGGGCGTCCTGAGAGCGGGAGCCGGAGAGGCTCTGGGGGAGGAAGGCGGAGCAGCACACAGGGCCTGGGGCCAGAGCGGGGCCTCGGACGTGTCCTTCCGGGGCCCAGAGGGCAGGCACTGCAGTCTGGGGACCAAGCTCGCAGCCGACAGTGTCGGACCGGTTGGAGAAGAGCCCTGGGGGGGCCCAGGTCGCTGGGAGAGACGGCTGTATTCCAAATCTGGGAACACCAGCGGACAGTGAGGAGGACGGCTGGCTTCCCTCCGTTAATTGGCCCTCTCTGCTCACTTCCCCCTTTCTCCCGCTCTCCCTGCCCGCCCCCCACCGCCCCCTCCCCAACGCGACTTTGCAGCAGCATCGAGCATGGGCTCTGAGCACGAGGAACTCCCACGTGGGTTCTGCCGCCTCAGCAGACAAGAGAGCGTGACCATCTTCATCCTGATCAGGACGAATTCGGAGGTCAGGAAAGCCTGCTGGAATTTGAATCTTGGCTTCGATACAGCAAGTGCTTTGGGTCACTCGGCTTCTAAAACCTGCTTTTCTCGTCGGAGTTGGGCTGCCGATAATCACACGCGCAGCGCAGAGTGGCTTCAGGGCCCGGAGGCGGTCCTGTCCACACAGCACATTTCCTCAAGCCTGTTCTCTTTAAGGAGAACCGTATGCACTTCCGGGGTGGATGACCGTTCTCCGGCCAGCGGGGGAGGGTTCGGTTGGGGCGACCAGCCACGTGCAGCTCGTTCGCAAGAGCAAAGGTGTATGAGGAACCGCTGTCTGGGCAGGAATGACATTCCCAGTCCTGCAGCCAGGCCCCTCGGCCGCGGGTTACACATCAGTGACCTCCGGATACTGACTGGCTCGCCGCAGAGTCTGGACTTGCGCAGAAAAGCCTTTCCCTTTCCTAGCTCCGAGTGGGCCAGGCCCTCCCTTGATGAAAAACTCCGCTTTGAGCCCCCACTTCCCCTCTTTCTTCCCGCTTCTTGGTAACAAGCCCCAGCTTGGGCTCCTCTGGGGAAAGGCACAGCTTCGGGCCCAGGGATATTTGTGCAGGGAGGAGGTGGAAGTCGTTTCAGGAGCTTGATTCATGACAGCAGCAATCTCGGTCAAACAGGTTCCTGCAACTTCTCGGAGGCCTCTTTGTTCCATTGTTCTGAAGAGCCAGACAGGCTTCCCCACGATGCTGGAAGGGGGCAGGTGGGGCGGGCTGGCGGTGGGGGGGGGGTGGAGGGAGGAAGGGGGCAGGTGGGGCGGGCTGGGGGGCTGAGGAGGGAGGAAGGGGGCAGGCGGGGTAGGCTGGGGGGGCTGAGGAGGGAGGAAGGGGGCAGGCGGGGCGGGCTGTGGGGGGTTGAGGGAGGAAGCCCCCCACCCAGAGTCTGGCCAGCGGGCTGCTGCTGACGGCAATCCCATCTCTGTTCACACAACACCGGGGACCCGACTCCGTTTGATTATAGCTTGTAAACCCTGGGCAATTGGCTTCCTTCACTATTTTCTCCCCCAGGGGCAGAGGGGCGGCCAGAAACCGAGGAGAGAAGCTGGAACCCTGCTGGCACTTCTTTTTCAGACAGAGACTAGATATCCTGGGAGAGTTTGTTCAACTCCGCCAGCCAATGATGGGAAACTGAGACATCGGTGAACATTCAGAACCCTTACTAAAAAGGGGGGGGGACCCTTGGAGAATTTGGAGCATAAATTTGGTTTGGAGACAATGGAACAGTGTTTGGCCCTAAAATGGAGTGAATTACTGATACATGCTACATAATGGAGCAGCTCGAACACCTTAGGCCAAGCGAAAGGTGCCAGGCATAAAAGGCCACGGATTACATAATTCCACCTCTATGAAACGTCCAGAATAATCAAATCTATAGAGATAGACAGTAGAGTAGTGGCTGCCAGGGGCTGGGGGAGGAGAAACGGGAGGGACTGCTGCTGGGCGTGGGCTTGCCTTCTGAGGAAACCTTCTGGAATTAGACAGAGCACAGCTTTGTGAATATACTAAAGCTACACCGAATCACACACTTCAAAACGGTGAACACTGTTGGGGGCGCCTGGGGGGCTCAGTCGGTTAAGCGTCCGACTTTGGCTCAGGTCATGATCTCGTGGTTCATGAGTTTGAGCCCCGCGTCGGGCTCTGTGCTGACAGCTTAGAGCCTGGAGCCTGCTTCCGATTCTGTGTCTCCCTCTCTCTCTGCCCCTCCCCGCCCCCACTTTGTCTCCTTCTCTCAAAAATAAATACACATTAAAAAAAATTAAGGGTGAATATTGTTATGTATGGATTATCTCTCAAGTTTAATTAAAAATTGTATGATAACATTTAGGTTTCAATCTGTAAGAACTACACAGGCTGAGAGCAGCATGGCAGTGAAATCTTGGGGCTCAGTCTTGGTCAGTCATGTGCCTCTCTGGTCACCTGCAACAGCTGTTTACTGAGTACCTGCTATTCGCCAAGGTGCTGCGCCAGGGCCAGGTATGCCCTGAAGGCCAAGACAATCCCCGGCTCCCTCATGACCTACCATTGATTCCTTGTGCCCTCTTGGGAAGTTTGCTCAGCTTCTCGGAGCTTCCCGCTCCGTCCCTATGAGTGTGCCAGGGGACCCAGGCAAATGCCACAGTTCTACGTTACCGGGAGCAGCGGTTCCCAAACCCAATGGTGTGTTAACGCTCGCCTCAGAGCTCTGTGAAATTACAGGTGTCTGGAGTTTCTGTTAAAACCAGCTCCAGGTGGCTTTGGTGCTTGTGGTTCTCTGCACTGGCAGGTTGGAAACCCCTGCCCGGCACCTCATGGCCCCAGGTCTGGTTGCTTACACTTTCCCTTTGGGGACCCTTTATCTCAAGAGCATTGCCAAAGGGACCTAGCGTTTTACCGCCAGCAACATTGATTTCTCCCGCACTTCACTCTCCACTGATGTTCGAAAGAGTGAAGCCAAGGGGCGCGCCTGGGCGGCTCAGTCGGCTAAGTGTCTGACCCTTGATCGCAGCTCCGGTCGTGACCTCAGGGTTGGGTTCTGTGCAGACAGCATGGAGGCCGCTTGGGATTCTCTCTCTCCCTCCCTCTGCTCCCATCCCCCACTCAAAATAAATAAAGTCATTAAAAAAAAAAAAAAGAGTGAAGCCAGGAATTTGGCATCCAGGTTCCAAATGAAAACAAAGTTACTCATCCATCTATCAGGTCATTTTGCACTTTAGAAATTAACTGCTAGTTTTGTCCAGTTCTCATTATTTGAGGGAATATTTTCTATGAAGCTTCCCAAGCGCAGACAGGATTTTACAAACCAAAGGGTACATCTGTTGTAGTCTAATGTAGGATTGTTATTTATAGAGGGTAGATCACAGACAGCACTGGTTAATAAACTTTGAACGTGAACAGAAGTTCTCTCTCTCTCTCTCTCTCACACACACACGCACCCTGCAAAGCTAGGATGTGTTTATCCCCTGCCCAGTACTCGCCGCTCCTCCCTAGTCTGGCCAGCTAAGCAGAACAGAATGAGGCTCTGATCTGTCCACGTCTCTTAGCCGTGGGCACTACTGAAAATGAACTCGGACCCAACAAGTGACCACCAGGGGGAGCCCAATATCTGGCAGCGGCCTTGCAGACCGGAAGCGAGGGAAGAGAAAGGCAAGAGGGCTGGCAGAGGGGAGCAGGCAGATCTCGCGAGAGGCATAAAGGGGAAGATGGGGGCTTTCCTACCTGGGTCACTCCTCTCTGCAAAGGCCACAATGTGGATCCCGTTCAAATCATCTTCCTGGAGGAGAAAAGAATCAGAGGTTACACTCCCAGGTGGAGAGATCCGAAGGAGCAAGTCAGGGACAGGCAGGGAGGCTGGAACGGAGGCGGGCGGCGGGGAGGCGGTGGGGGGCAGTGGACGCGGGGGCCAGGGGCACCGAGGGCGCGCAGCAAGGAAGGAGATACTGATGAGCGACCGGTTGGGCCGCATGCTGTTCGAGAAACGGGTTCGCGAGGCAGGAGAACACGCACGGCCCACGAGGCGTGCGCGCTGAACGGGCCTCACTGCCGTGGGCTGCGGGGTCCGGGAGAGCCGCGGGGAAAGGCAAGAGGGGGAGAAACGCGCGTCCGGCCCGTCGTGAGCTCCGAGGGCAGCAAGCACTCGGCACCCAGCTCGGCGAACTCGGTGGTCGGCCCGCGCTTCGAGAACCCACCCCCAGAACCAGCGGCGACAGGAACTTCCGGACGCTGCTCACGGGCCCTGAACCCGGCCCCACGCTGGCAGCAGACAGGACTCCGAGGGACATGAGGATGCGGGTCTGCTCTGCTCACACAAGGATCACACGCGGGCCTAGGGCCTCCCGCCGAAGAGCCGCGTGGCCAGTACGGGGCGCCCTGGGAGGCCGCGGCAAGAGGGGAGCCGGGGGCTGGCTGCGGTTGAGCGGGTGACGCTGACAAGAGGGCGTGGCTTGGACGCCGGGGCCCCAACGTTCCAGACCGCGCTTCGCATCCGCCGGCAAGTGGCACTCCACGTTTCCATGTCCTGGACAGAGAGGACCGGCCCCCTGCGTCTCGCTCGCGGCGGTTCACCCCGCAGAAGGAAGAGCAGGAGCTCTGGAGGACCCTCTGTGATGAGGGATTCCCCAAAACACGCGGAGAGGAAGATGTGCAAGGAGGAGGCACCGGGGACAAATCCGAGTGAATACTGAGGAGAGGGAGTCACCAGGCAGCCTGGCCGTCACAGCGGAATCATCCTAGGAAGAAACCCCAGGCGTCTTCCACCCGCCCCCGTGATCCTGTGTTTTCATTTCAATGGATTTTAATGCTGGCGCAATCCTATCTAAATGCTAATTTTTTTTTCCCTTTGAGTTTGGAACGGACGAAACCTCCAAAATTTCGAAGAGAGATTAAATGGAAAATATTATTGTTAAAAACAAGAGAGTGGGCCTGGGCTTGGTCAGATGCCCTGGGGAATGGAATTTTACAGATATATGTGTGTGGGCGCGCGTCTGGGTGCGAGTTTATTACAGAAATCCGACAGCAACCAGAAGGGGACTCTGAGGTTTGACTGTTTTACATTTGCTATTACCGCCAAACAGAGTACCCTGATCAGTTCTCATTAGGCGGCCCTGTGTCCCTGTCTCCTGCCATCAGCTGGAAGAGAGCAGTATTAACTCTGTGAAGCGGGCTGCATTTCGGCGCGCCCTTCTAGAATGCGTTTGGAAATTGGCTTTGGAATTAAGAATCTATTGGTTTGCTAAGAGGCGGCTCCTAATATGGCTGTCACTCCCGGGGCCCAGCACGGTGCCTGGATGGAGGGCTGGCAGGGCCCCAAGAGTCAGCGCCAGGCCCTGTACTGAGCACTGGCGAAGAAGAAGCAGGTGCATGCGGGCGCCAGATATTTTCAGCAGTAAACTCACAGGGCAAGAACCCACGGGCAAGCCTGGGAATCAGGGTCGCTCAGTGAGAACCCAACGTGCACGAGTGAGGAAGGACCAAGACACCACCCACGGGACTGAGAGCACCCAGGGGCTTTCTCCAAAGCCCACGGCCTTTGCTTCGGGTCACCCGTTCGGTCTTCAGATCACACTGCCTTGGAAACTATCTTTTTAGTAGCACCAATATTCCCTTTGCAATCAGACGGCAAGCTCTCTGAGGGAAGGGATGATGCCTTAAAGTAACAACGATGGTTAACATGGCAACAACAGTATCTAGCGCCACTTGCCATTCTTTGTAAGTACATTTGTACATTTGTACGAAGTATCTAAGTACATACTTTGTAAGTACATTATTTGGAAATCTCGAATGAAAGTCTTATTCCCATTCAGTGCTATTCTTTAAGCACTTACCTAAGTGACTGGGATTCCAGTCAGTTGCGTGTGGCCCTGCATGCTTGTACTTTCTCATTGAAGGGGTCCAGAATAAGCCACTGGGGCATACAAATTACTTTGAGCTGAAGGCATGTGAATTCCTGAAGTCCCTGACCTACCTAAAAACGGAGCCGCCCAAAAGAACTCAGTTGACGTAAACCCGCTTCCCGAGACTGGCTCTAACTTCTCAGATAGATATTATCACAAAACCATCAAATCTCTCGTCTATTCCCCAAGGGCCCATTTCTCTTTCCAAAACAGTCGTTTGTTTTTCCAGAAGTTCTCTTTTTCCTCAACCTTCTAACAAGTCACCTGTTCTCCCAGAAGTGTCCCTGCCCCTTCCATTTCCAATTAAGATGATCTATAAGCCCCTTCTTGAGTCACACTTCCTTGTAAATGTCCATGCGTAAATCCGTCATTAAATCTGTTTTTTGCTCATGTTAATCCGTAACCAGGCCTTCAGTCCTGAACCTAAGAGGGTAAAGGAAACGGTTTTCTTCCTTGACATCACCTATAGCAGCAGAATGGGTTCCATGAGCCTGTTGTGCCCTGCAGGGTTTCTAGGTGTTTCAAACTCAGATTAGTGACTTTTAAGTTAGAGGCGGCTGATAAGGAGCCTTTATGTAAAGTGACCGAGCCCCCCAGGTCCCCAAAGAACTGGAGATTTAAAATTACTTTAGGGAATACTCTGAATTCTCTTTCACTTTGTATGTCCATCTGTCATAGCATCAACCTACTGGACTGGTGTGGTGTGTTTTGAGACTGTTTCATTTGCGCAACCCTGAACTCCTAAGCAATGTTCATTTTTATAACCCCTGTGCTCAGCACAATGTGATAGGTTCCCATTCGTACCCACTGACTTAAGAAAAGAATATGATGATCAAAATCTTAAACGCTGGTTGAAAAATACAGAGAATATTAGATTCCAAGAAGAAACCAAACATCAGTTACCCAGCAACCAGATAAACTACCGTTTTGCTCTGTTTCCTTCCAGGTTCTGTTCCATGTTTGTTACTCTTGTTGAGTAGAGACATGATGCCAACAAAAAACATGTACTTAAAACTACCGACTCCCTGGTGCAATGGAATGTTCCAGGGGTTTCTCCGGAGGCTTCTAGCCCCCCTTCTAGAAGTACTACTTTGTTACTGCCACAGACAGGATCATTTTAGAAGGAGCCATGGACTCCCACCCCTGTGGGCTTCTGCCCAGGACTCCGACCACTTGCCTGGATGGAGAGCCGACTGGGAGGTAAAGTGTCAGAGAGGAGGGACAGGTTGGCACTCCTCCTGGACCACCTGCCCACCTTGCTGCTCTCTGAGTGTTCTCAATAAGCAAATAGCTGTTTGACTTACACACAGCAGGTATTGCTAGCCACCAATTTCTTTAGTATTAATCGGTTCTGTGTTTTTTATGGCTTGCTGCCTTAAAAACCTACACAACTGGGGAAAGAGAAAGGCCAAGAGTTGTTTTAGCTTGACTTAGTTTTTCTATCTTCTTTACATATTTTGCAGTGTCTAGGGAAGTGGGTGGTGAAGTTAAAGACTTCTCAGTTCATGAACTGGCCACTTTCTCCAGCATCTGTAGTTCAATTGGCTGCAGCCAAGCGGCCCATGGAGATGTGGTTCTTTGGAGCAGAGCTCTCCTAGGTATATAAATATAGATATAAAATGGGCCAAGGTGGATGGGGAAGGTGCATGGAGGGTGGCTCCTCAGAAATCCCTCGGACTCCTCCTTTTTAAGGATGGGAAGTTGATGCTGGAGGGTCTGTCGTGGCTTCCCTGCCTAGATGGAGACTTGGGGCTAGTTAGGTCTGGTTATGACTTCTCGGGAAGTCCTGTGGGTATTCCATGGTGGGGTGTAGGAAAGAAGTAAACCAGTCTAGTTGCCCGTTCCTCTGCCAGGTTTAATACACAGCCCTTTCCTGATTAGAAAAAAACTGAATATATAGTAATGTGGAAAATATCAGCCATCATCGTTATATTGTAACAAAAGGCTGTAACTTACCTTTTCCCTTAAGTGAAAAGAAAGCAGAGAGTGACTTCCAGTGAAGCCAGACAGTGGACTGTCTTCCTGAATATCTGCGTCTGATATAACGAGAAGGGGCGTTTCTACCAGGTGGTGTGGGGGGTCAGGGTGTTTGTGGCCAGGGGGAGGGGTGGGGTACAGGGTGCCATGGCACATGGTGTCTTGTGTGTGATATATTGTGTCAGTGAGAAAAGCCCCTTTCTTCGGGAAGAAAATAAAATGAACTAAGAATAGAGACCATTGCAGAATAGAACAGCGATAATCGCTCTCAATTTAAAATGGTACTTATTGGGGGCGCCTGGGTGGCTCAGTGGCTTAAGCATCCAACTTTGGCTCAGGTCATGATGTCACGGTCCACGGGTTCGTGCCCCCCAACGGGCTCTGTGCTGACAGCTCGGAACATGGAGCCTGCTTCGGATTCTGTGTCTCCTCGCTCTGCCCCTCCCCCACTCATGCTCTGTCCGTCTCTCTCTCTCTTTTTCAAAACTAAATAAACATTTAAGAAAATATAATTTAAAAAATAAAATGGTACTTTGTGGGGCGCCTGGGTGGCTCAGTTGGTTGAGCATCTGACTCTTGGGTTCAGCTCAGGTCATGATCTCAGTGTCATGAGATCGAGCCCCGAGTTGGGGGTCCGTGCTGAGCATGGAGACTGCTTAAGATTTTCTCTCTCTCCCTCTGCCCCTCCCCTGCTCATGCATGCTCTGCCTCTTTTTCTCAAAAATAAAATAAAATAAGATAAATTAAAATAAACAACATAAAATAAAATAACATAAAATAAAATATAAAATGGTACTTTGTGTCATGAAACATAAACACCAAGAGCCTAGTCAGGATTCGAGACGACTGCAGACACGTGACAACAGAATAGGAGCGGGAGAGCCAAGGTCACACCCTAGGCCAGGAAAAGAAATGTATGTATACATTTTTGTATGTAAACAATAAATGTATATTTTTTTGTGCTTTATAAGGGGCACTAGTGTGACACTGGTCATTTTGAGTAAGGTCCATAGATGAAATAGAGTTTTACTGATTTCCTGATATTGGTAAGTATACTGTGGTTATGAGAGAAAATCCTTGTTTTTAGAAGACACCTGAAGGGGCGCCTGGGTGGCTCAGTTGGTTAAGCGGCCGACTTCAGCTCAGGTCATGATCTCACGGTCTGTGAGTTCGAGCCCCACATCAGGCTCTGTACTGCTGGCTCATCACAGCCTGGAGCCTGCTTCAGTTTCTGTGTCTCCCTCTCTCTCTGCCCTTCCCCTGCTCACGCTCTGTCTCTATGTCTCTCAAAAATAAATAAATGTTAAAAAAAAAAAATTTAGAAGACACCTGAAGTCTTTATGGGTAAGGGGAGTTGTGTCTGCTACTTACTCTCAAATAGTTCAGGGGGAAAAAAGTCTATACCTGTACCTGTCTAGAAGTGTGAAATAAAGCAAAGGAGATAAAACGTTAACATTTGGGGAACCTGGTAAACAGATCATGGAATTCTTTACATTATTTTTTGTAAGCCTGAAATTATTTTAAGTAAGAAGTAAAAATATTTTTGAAGGAATATTATTTGTAAAGCACTGTTCTACTTTTTTGTTATTTTTCAATCTAGTAACAGGACCTTTTAAAGGTTAAATTTTTGAAAGGTTTAAACGTTAGGAAAGTATGTTGCCGAAGTGCTGGGTGGTTCTTAAATGAGCCACTCCTCTAGACTGGATTATTTGCTCTTCAGTGTCCTTTGAAATGTTTGTTCTGCCTTCAGATGTACAAATGAAGTTACCAGCCAGTAAAACAGAAAGTATCGAGCTACTCCATGGTTCTGTTCATTCGTCATTTTAGACTCTGAATTAAAGAATAAATAAATAAATAAATAAATGTTTCCATGTTAATTCCTTTCTCCTCCCCCAACGGCCCCTGACAAAATGGTGCCTTATGGGGACATGGCTTTCCCTAGGGAACTCTACTGAAGAGAACGTGAGATTTGGCTCCCAATGATCTAATCTGAAGTCCCAAGATCTAATGCCTATTAGTTATGTGTCCTCGAGTAGTTAATCCATATGGTCACCAGTCAGTCGCCCCATGCAACACGAGGTTAAACATTACTTGTTCTACATTACTTTTCAGAACTGTTGAAACATCCAGGTTAAGAGGATACATGGAATGCTTTGAAAAATGCTCCCCAGACTTTGGTTGTTATTGTTTATGGATTTTTGTATAAAGCTGAGGTACGAGGGGAGGTGTGCCTCCACAGCCATCTTTCGATACATCTTTTCGACTCACCTGATGCGTTGTCTACGACACACACCCAGGGATAATCTGACTTAGTGCTTCCCAGTGCCTTGAGTTGATGTTTATGCAAAGAGCTACCGCTGACTGACTGGCCAAACACCTACCAGGTTCTGGGTTCTTCGCACTGCCCATCCTTACCAAAAGCCCTGATTTCAGAAGCGGAAACTAACTAAAGCTCAGAAAGACAACATGACTTGATGTAGGATGCGGAGCTACCGGGTAGCAGATTCTGGATTTGAACCCAAGTCTCTAAGACCCCACAGCCTGAGCTCCTTCCGTTATATGACCCTGGGTCTCTGGTAGCCAGTGACCAGAAGCCAGTAGTCACCGTGGGAACTGAACTCAGAGCTGGTGCCTAGTGGGCGGTGCCAAAGAGGATTAAAACTGGTCCATGGAGAACTGGGCTTTAATCGAACTTAATTTAAATGTTGTCCGTGTTTCAAATACTCCGCCCTCCAGACATCCATTCCAGCAAAATGAAACTTAGTTTAAGTTTGGAGACTCCCTTCCTGGGGAATACACTGGTGTCTAACGAGGCAGAAAGAGTTTGCCACTTTCTTACCCATGTTTCAAACATATCTTCCGGGCGCAGGCGACGTAGGGTGGGTCTGAAAAAAAACAAAGACGAGCTTCTCTTAGTAGAGATTACCCACGCAGACACCGCAGCCTCAGCACGGCGAATGTACAGGGAGATGCTGGGTCATTTGCAAGGGCATGAAGGGCATGAAGGGCATGAAGGGCGTGAAGAACTCCAGACATCTCCCCTGAGGAGATAGAGCTGTTCTACCCTGCTTCGTCACGCAGGAGCTGAGCCTGAAGCTCCCAGCCTTTTCGCAGACCCTTCTGACCCAAGGATTACCAACAGTGGGTCAGAGGGCTCAGGCCGGGCTCATTCCCTGGGCAAGAAGCCATTTCCTTCCCGCATAGACAGGGGCCACTCCGGAGAGCCCAGAACAGGCCCAGAATGAGGACCTCTGGGAGAGAAAACAGAAGTCTTGGTTTTTCCAGCCCAGAACTGCATCGTCTGATCACTGGGTCACCATTCAAAAGCTCTGTAGGGATGTTTCGGAAGAACAGGGTAAAACTCTATTTGGTTCATGGGTTTATGTCTTTCTGAAAATTGGCAAATAGTGCTGGACATGTTGATATTTGCTCCTCCAAATGCCGCCTCCCTGTGGGGACCAGAACGACCAGGTGATGCAATCGTATGTTCAATGAACGTAAGGGACCATGTGTTGGGGAAGGGGGGTGGTGAGGCGGTGACCCCTCCACCACGTGCCATGTTTCAGTATTGCCCCTGCCTCAAGAGCAGCGGTCGGCAAACTATAGCTGGTGGGCAAATCCAGCCGGTGCCTCCTGTATTTATAAATAAGCTTTTATTGGGAAAACAGCCACACCCATTTGTTTACATACCGGCCACGGCTGCTTTCACGCTACAACAGTACAGCTGAGCATTACAACAGAAACCATCTGGCCCGCAGAGCCCGAAATATTTATTCTCTCACCCTTTATGGAAGAAGTTTGCTGATCTGTGCTCGAGCGACTCTAAGTGGTATCAAAAATTCCTCTCCCAGAAGTTCTATGTAGAAAATGTTCATCATGGCTAAGTTACTTAACTACTCGTAGCCCGATGCCCTGATCTGTAAAATTGGGAAACTACTAATTACTCCAAAATGTTGATTAGATGACTGGCTTCCATAAACACTTAGCATGGTGTTTGGTATTTGGCTGTCACTCAATCTCTACTGTTGTTATTGTGGAATTTGACTCGTATCTCACTATGATTTAGGGGGGGGATTTGCTGATTGTGGGGAGGTGGTCTAACCCCGTTTGCAGGTGTAGACCCATATTCAGAAAAGGCAGCAACATCCCTGCCCAACTGATCAATGACCAAGAAAGCCACACTACTGATGGCAGTTCTGCTGGCATAGTAACTCCTGGTTGTTGTTCTTGGGAGGCTCAAAGTGTTAGGACCGAGAGGTCCTTCTCCATTCCCCAGACCCTGGGCCACCACCACCACCCCCCGTCCCCTGCATGCCGTCTGGGGCACCTTTGGTGCTCCTTGACGAACTCCACGAGCTCCTCTTCTGTGTAAGGTTTGTCGGGGATGGCAACGGCCTCCTCCATAAATGGCTCATAGAAGTCCACCTCATTCATCTTCAAGGATAATTTCTTTGCAACCTGTAACATTCAGAAATACAACAATAGTTGCCTTAAATGCTAGTTTAAAAGAGCAATGGGTTGCCCATCTACAAGGAGTGCGTGAGTTTTCTGGCAAAGACACGAGAGTGTTCTTTACAGTTTTAACTTCAATGTTGAAGTGGCAGAAACTCATTGCTGATGCCTAGTTCGACCGACCAAAGAAGGACCAATAGGAAGGAAAAAAACCTATCTAGGAATAAAAAGTGTGAAATCTAATAGTACAATCATCATCATGCCAGGGTTTTCGCCAGGGCTGCGGGAAGAAGCAAATGTCAACAGAGCAAGTTCAGTGCTCTGGGATACACTTCTGGGGTACAGCGTTCTGGGATACATGGATTTAATCGAACCAATTTTGATGGCACAGGCGATTGATGGAAACCATTTAGAGCACACAAGTACTCAAAATCAGAGGTCAACCCATTAACTGTCCTCAATCAGCTCCTACCGCCTCCTGTGATTTAGGTGGAAAGCACCGGCTTTCTCTAGGGTTATCTCTCAGTACCGGGCTTGTCTGGTGGGTTCTCAGGCTCTGGGAACTGCCCACTTTGTTGCCAGCCAGAGGGTGACCAACCATCCTGGTTTGTCCAGAGTGGAGGCGTTTCCCAGACTTGAGACTCTTAGTGCTAAAACTGGGCTAGTACCCAGCAAGCCAGGCTGAGCTGCTCGCCTTCTACCAGATAAAAAGCTCGGGGAGCCAGCCTGTAGCCGGGAGGACATCTGCTCTTTTGATTAAAGTGGCCGCTGCGGTCTGCTGTCAGGGCAGAATGGTTGCTGTGTTCGCCTGCAGAGCTGCTGAGCTCCAAACTCTTTTTGTGAAATGATTTGAGAGGCCTGGAATGTGCAATGCTTTGTAGAAAACCAAATGTCATTCTTTTCTAGTTCAGAGCTGTGGTCCAAGAGAGCACAGGGATGAACAGTGGTTCCCTTGAAACGAAAGAGGAATTGCCTAAGAGCTGACGCCCTGTGGTGGTAACCGACGGTGCAGAGGCCCCGGGCAGCCGTGACTAATTGGGGAGGGGGAGGAACTGGGTATTACATAAGCTGTTACACAAGGAGGGCCATTCTGAGCAAACACTGGTGTCCCTATGGCTTTTGTCATCAACTGCTATTAATTCCAGGTCACTCTATTCCAAAGGACATTCCTTATAGTACTCCGGGGAAAGAAACTCCAGCATCCCATTCAGAGCTCGGGAAGACAGGCCATGTGAAGAACTACAGTCAGTCAAAAGAGATTTATGGTCATGTTGATTTTAAGGGGCAGGGAAGTGTGGAGTTTCTTCTTACTTATCCCCCCTCTCGTACGGGGTGGGGAGTGGTGTGGATGATGGGGTGGGGAGCATAGGAAGGAACCAGTGTGGGCTTTCACACCGTCCTTTACAAAGCGGGGCCTGTTAAAGAATAGGCTTAAAGTGGCACTGGATTCCGAGTTTCTGAGTTTACTTACCACATATTCTAGGAACCGGGAAGCTATGCCTATAGGAGGTGGGAATTGATGGGACGCAGAACAGTAATAGTAGCAAGCACATGGGGTGCTCGCTATGTATCAGGCACTCGTACAAAGTGCTTTTGGTTGAGTCCTTTATGAATCCTCACTTGGATTGCTGAGGTAAGAACCATTATTACACTTATTTTACAGAGAATGAGCTGGAGGCACAATTTGTGTATGCAATTTGTCAGGATCACATATGTGGAGGGGAATGGAGCCTGAATTTAAACCCAGACAGTGTGTGTGTGTGTGTGTGTGTGTGTGTGTGTGTGTGTGTGTGTGTGTGTGTGTGTCTTGTCCGTGAGTGCCAGTGTCTGGCCTGTGAGTGCCAGTGTCTGGCTTTGCAATGTTAAGACCATGAATGTCATGTTGGATCGTGATGTTCTTAAGTTTAAGTCCTGGAAAACCCAAACAAAACTTTCCAGAGGCCTATTCGCTATATCCACGCCGCCCCCACCACAGAGTGCCCCCACGCTGCATCTCAGGGAAGCCCTTTCTTCCATTCTTGCAGTGGTGTCTTGGGTAGTAAGCATGCCATCCCTGGCTCTGAGACGCTCTTGCTCCATTTGCTCCAGAGATGTTGTGGCTTGGTTTAGGATCAGGATGCATAGGTCAGTACTGGTCCCAAACCTGTGGGCCAGGTAAAACTCCCCAGGGAGCTCTCCAAAAACATACATTCCTAGGCCTGGGCAAAACCATAAAAAAGTACAAACTGCTAGATGCAGGGCTCAGGAATCCATGATTTTAAAAGCTCCATGGGGATACCAAAATGGACAGCAGTTGGGAACTGCTAAACTCCCAAATCTGTATCAGCAGCCCTGACATCTCAGTGTCTTTATGGTTCTCTTACTCATATAATATATTTAACATAACATATTTATTGGTTTGTTTATTTACTCTCTGTCTTCCCGTCTTCTCCTCACCCCTGCCCATGCCACATTAACTCTAAAACAGGAGCGGGGATCTGTTTTGCTCGATGTTGTGTTCCCGGCATCTGTAAGAGCTTCTGGCACATAAAAGGCACTCAATAAATATCCTCTGAATGAGAAAATGAGTAAATAAATGAAAGCTATCTCTAGCTATACATCTTCCCCACTTGTAGAAAGAGGACTCATCAACCCCATCCTTGTGTTGCCCAGTAGATTCTTCTTCCTAGAATCCCTAATGTTTTCAGTAGCTTCAAAATCTTTGCTGTCTTGAAGCGGAGTCTTGCAATCTTATTTTTGAGTCTTCTCTTGGCTTTCTCTCCCTCACCTCAAAGTGGCCAAGTCCTCTCTCTTGTCTTGAACTCTGCCAGTTGGCTTTTTGTCTTTGAGACTGTATTAGTGCCTCCTTGCCCCAGGACTCTCCTGACATCACACCTCTACAAAGCACCTCCGCTCTAGAGTGTCCCTCTGGACTGCCATGCTGTCTCAACAAAAGGTTCTTCCAGCTTCCTCTTCTGCGCTAGCGCCCCCTGCTGGACACCATTGAGACTGCAGCTGGGCGCAGCCAAGTCTTCTGGATTTCACCATCTTCTTGGGATCTGTCTCCCTCCCTACCCCACAACTGATGGGCGCAACTTTTCAAGTCCCAAATGGCACTGAGTCCTCTATGTGTCACTGCTTTCGTGTCTGTGTTCTATGTAGAGGAATACAGTGTGTCTTTCTCTTTTTAAATGTTATAAAATCCAACAAGGCTATGTGAACAGGGACACTTATGACTCAGTGTCTTAGTGTTTTGAGTGAAGAGGTTTCTGAGTTTTTAATTATAGCCTGACCTCACCTTCATCATGGGCCACAGACATGAAGCCATATGGCTGGGCTGGGAGGCATGTCTGAAAACAGACACTACCCTGAACTCGGCATTGGGCCACACTTCTAAGAACTGAGGCTTTGTTGGTTGGCCAATCCCGTCTGCCTGGTTCTGTTCCCTCAGATGGTTTCTTACCCAGGAGCCACCTCAGTCACTGGTGGCCTATCGTAAATGAACATCAATGATGTATTCAGTTTAGGCTTCCCTGTACGTTCCCTTCTCCACTCAAATTCTCTTCCAACCTCCATTCTCCTGGGCTTAGACGACTGCCTTTTATGCTCAGTAGGACTAGCTAACATTTACTGAATGTTTACCATGTGCCAGACGCCAGCTAAGCACTTCACATGTACTGTTTCTTTCTCTGATGTACAGTAAGTAGTATACGGCATTGACTTTGAAGTCAGGCTGACCTGAGGTTATATCAAGCTTGCCTACTTACTATGTGACCATGAGCAAATCACTTAATCTCTCGGTGCCTTGGTTTCATTCCGTGTAGACTGACAACACTAATGCTTCCTTTACAGGCACGTTGAGACAATTGAAACAGCTATGTAAAGTCTCGGTACAAACCCTGGCACGTAAAAAGTACTTAATAAATGATAGTTCTTCTTCTTCTTGGTACTCTTGCTCAAGATCTCTTTTGACTCCAATCCAACCAATTAAGGTACATTTTCTTCAAGTTTAGATTACATGACTCAGATTATAGACTCTCTTCTGGATTAATTTAATCCAGAATTTTTAAACCAGGGCCATATTCATAGAGGTGGTTCAATATACATATCTACAAGGATTGAATGCAATCTGTTTCTGTCATACTCCTTCCCTGCTTCAGCAGCACCTAAAGGCTTCCTTACAAGCTTCCTCTTGTTTCTCACAGAATACCTGAACTTCTCAGAGTACACAGGCCCATCAGCACCCTCTTCCCCCACTGCCTTATTCTTCAGTAGGCCACTCTCTGATTAACTTTTACTTGAATGTGATTAGGACTTAGTTTGTCCCAGATTTATTTGTTCTAGTAAATATGGTGATTTAGGGTTTTTAGTTGGTGTGTGTGTATATATGTGTGTGTGAGAGAGAAAGAGAGAGAGTCATATGTGTGCAGGTGTGGATGTGAGTGTGAATGTGTGTGTACTGTTACATAAGTGTGGGTGTGGGTTTAAGTGTGAGTGTGTGTGAGGAGATATGTGTTATATTTGTGTGTTGAGTGTTGTTGTATGTTGTGAGTGTGTGTTTTGTATGTGTCCTATTAGTCGTGTGCTTATGTGTGTTGTGTGTTATGTATATGTGTTGGGTTTGTCGTATGTGTTATTTGTGTGTTGGGTGTTTTACATGTGTGTTATGTATGAGTCGTTTGTGTTATGTGTGTCTGCGGTGTGAGTGTGGGTGTGTGGACACACACCCTGAATTTCAAGGGCAGGTGCAGGGTGTTCTACTTAAGCGTGTGGTACGAAGGAAGGGCAGGGGTTTGGGGCACAGACTGGGATCTCAGCACTGCCATTAATTCACTGGAGACCTTGGTTATTACTTAATCTTTCTAAGTCTGTCCTGTCATCTGGGGCATGGGGCTTCTTACATTTCAAAGCTGTTTAAAGGATTAGAAATCATATCAATGCAACATTTCAAGTTGTATTCAACACACAGAAAACACTCGATAAACAGCAGCCATGGGAGTTAGAACTCCAACCACAGTAGACCCCAAATAAACTACCCATTATTCCAAGTCCCTCACATATGCTGTTATTTGGCTCATAGAAGCACTTGCCACGTCCAGAAAAGAAAGAACAACTGAATTACAGACAAAGCACATCGACGACATCTCTTGAAGATGTAAGGCGACTTACTGAAGCACGCGGGGCTTCAGATGACCAATGGTCCTCCCCATTCCACTCCATCCTAACCCGAGAGAGGGAGGAATATGCAATCCTGGGAAGGGAGAGAGTTGCTCCAAACACAAGGAAGCAGCAACCGGTGTCCTGATGCACTGCCCACGCTTAGTGACCAAGGCGGTAAAGATTGGTTCATCACTTTTCATTGACTATTTTCAGAAATCCCCTTCCATCCTCTGAACTTATCATCTTTGTACTCCTCTCCCATTCAAAAGTGATGCCCTGTTGTATTTCTAACACTTTTGGAGAAAGTATTAATGGATGGAGGATGGTTAATGTTTCTAAAAGAAGAAAAACGTGCTGGGAGGTTCAAATTTTAATCCTTCGGGCCTACAAAAGTATTTAAGTTGGGGTTTCATAGGTACTTACCCCTTTGTCGAAGGTAGCAAAAAATTTGATGTAAGGTTGGAAGTGTTCAGCTGCCTCTTCGAAAGCCTTGTAATCTAAGAGGAAAAAAGATCCAAGGAGACCTTTTCAAGATGCACACTGCAGACATTTCTCTCATTAAATAATGTAGAGAAAGTGGGGCGCCAACTAATCCTGACTGGACACTTCTTCAGTAGATATTATTTAGATAGGTAATGATTTGGTGCTATTTAAACCCACAATTTCCCCCGCCCCCAAGGAGTTTGACTTGATCAGCATTCACTTGAGCTAAAGAAGAACACTTTACATTTTTATATGTCTTTGGGAATTGGTAAGTGGGAAGGAGAAAATTGAGGAAACTCAGAGAGGGAGAAAACCAGAATATGAGACTCTAAAACCAAGGGAAAAGTTCTTCCACTCGAACTCACCACTGGTTGTCCATGTGCCCCCTAGAGAGCACACCTGCGCAGCTTGCTCTAAATGAGGGCGAAGCAAGAAGAAAATCCACCTTAGTATCTAAATCGACCTCAATCAAAGATGAGGTCATGAAGGTACTTTAAACTTCTTAGCAGGAGTACCCCTTTTGGTAAGTCCTCATTTTTCTTTCCCTCTTTTTAATGTTATTTTATTTTTGAGAGAGAGACAGAGAAAGAGTACATGTGAGGGAGGGGCAGAGAGAGAGGGAGACACAGAATCCAGAGCAGGCTCCAGGCCCTGAGCTGTCAGCACAGAGCCTGACGTGGCGCTCGAACTCACGAACCTGAGCTGAAGTTGGACGCTTAGCTGAATGAGCCACCAAGGCGCCCCTCTTTTCCTCTTTTTAAGTTTTCATTTTTATTCTGACCCCTTAGGAGGATGATTTAAAATTAATCAAGCCTATGCTTGACTCTGGTCCCAAACATGAGTCCAAACAGTCAGGACAGGCATGAGACACGTGAGGACGGCCGTGCCGTGCCTTACCGCACCGTGGCAGTCACCTGGTGAACACACTGGTAGCTCAGCCTTAGAGGTGAGGGCGATGGTTAATGGTAACGGTGGTGGTGCTGGTTCTGCATAATGTCTATAATCCTGAAAGTTGGGGATCCTATGATTCATTCTTAAGATTAACTTTTCCCCATTGTGTGGAATTCCCTCTCTCTTAGTCATTAGAGGCATAAGCTTTGGCTAGAACCCTGGGAGCGTGCAGACTTTTCTAATATTCAACCCAAAACATTTCAAGAATAATACTGGCTCAGGGAACACCAAGATATAGGACAAAGACACTGATCTCAAAGGCTCACAACCCAGAGAGGGCACGGATCCTTAGAGGAGCACAGTGCAAGGTGATAGTTGCTAGAATAGAGGTAAGCACAATAAACACAGATGAGAGGGGGTTGAAAAATTTACAAGAATGCTTGTACAGACTGATACACATTCACACAAACTCATCCCCATAAAAGTAACTTGGGTAGTCAGAAAATACATCATGGAGACTGATAGCTGGGGTAGCGAACTGGTTGGCGGGGGGGGGGGGGGCGGAGAATATGGGTGGGAGGTCTGGAGAATGAATAGAGAGAAGGTGGGAGAGAATAGGAGTATTTAAGCCATACCTCAGTCATCTATGTCTGTCTAAAGCCGGAGCGGGCTCCGTCAGAGTCCTCTGTATCCTCCTTCCCGGACCCCCTTGTCCCTGATGAATCTCTCCCTACCTCCATGAACTTCTACCCTGATGGAATGAATGCCCTAAGCCTGTGTCCAGAGAATTCCCTTCTTCACTTAGGGAACCAGTCTATATCCCTTTTAAGACGAAGAAGGGTGGCTAGAGCAAGGTAATTCCCCATGGAGGTGCTTCAGACTGTGGCTGGACCTTTAACCTTGCCCAAACAGCAGTTGTCTTATAGGGTACCTGTAGGTCTAATTGCCTGCTCTGTCTGATCGCATGTGGTTTTTCCTGCCCTCATGTCCTGTTCTGAGGCTGACCAGCTCCTTCCTGAACCTCCAGTCTGACCCTCCGGTTTCCCCTTCTGGAATAGGCTCCTTGACATTCAGCCTTCAACCTCCAGCTTACCGCAGACTTATCTTCGCATTTCCTCACTTTTCTTCCCATCTCTCAGGGGTTTCCATTCTGGGTATTGCCCCCTCCCCAGCTCCAGATTCCCCCCAGTTTGGAATTTGTAACATCAGCTAAATTCCCACTCCCCTCCCACCCAAGAAGTTCCTGTCATGCTCTTTCAACACTAGCGACCATAGCTACCTGTTCAAGTGGGATGTGAACCTTCATGTCCAACTTCCTTGGTAAATGTCGCCCCCCAGTTCTTCCAGGTCCTTTCTAATTTAGTCCCAAACCGCTTAGGACCCTTTTCTCCCAAGACCATTCCAGTCTAACTATGTATTAAATCCCTCCGATTCTCCGAGGTCCCTCCATCGTTCTTGTTCTGTAGGATGGGCTGGGGTCGTTTGTAGAGCCAGTGTTTTTGGTGCCGCTAAAGTTCCTAGACCAATCACTCTCAAATTACAGCAGAAATACAGGATTCTCAGTGACTGCTTCCCTCGGTGCCTTAGCAACAACTAGCTTCCCCGCCCATGGACCCCATTGTCTTTTGAAGGGCAGAGAGAAACAGAGAAAACAGAGAGACGTGGATGCCTGATAGAACATCACGACACTCTCAGTCAGTGTGCAGTAGCCACCGGTGTGTCACAACAGCCTCGAGAGACATACATTTTTTTTGTGGTGATAAACTTCCTACACGTTTTCTACAATCATTCAAATTTTTACAGTAGTTAACGTTGTATCTGAAAGTAGTTGGTCCCTCTATAAACTTCCTGCATTCTAGAACAATCCTTTTCTGCCTCAGATGTCAGCAAGCATCCCAGCTAGAGAGAGCCTTGGAGAAGCTTGGCTTCCCTTGACTTCCTCACCGGATCTTCTCAGGTGGTGTGATTGTGACTATAGTCCATGTTCGTTGTCATCAGTGACGTATTTTGGTTTGTGACACTCTAAAATATTCCATTTTTTTGGTTTTGATTTAATATACTCTAATGTTTGTATTTTCTACTAACATCGATGGAATATACGTATGATTGCTGTCTTTTATTATGTTCATCATCATCATAATCAGTATTGTTAGCCTGATCTGGTATCAGGTATTCCTTAAAGACAAAGTTTGTCAATTTAAAGATAAAAACTCAACCTCAAAAGGGAGGTGAAAATGGCTCATTCGTGATTTTATTATTTAAACCTTCAGAAAAAAAAAATGGTAGGACCAGTAGAGCAACATCTGTGTATTCCTAAGGAAATGCTTCATTATTATTTTGAAATATATAATATGGAAAACTTTGAATTTGAAATCTATTCAAATTATAGGGGCGCCTGAGTGGCTCCATTGGTTGAGCATCCGACTTCGGCTCAGGCCATGATCTCACAGTTTGTGAGTTCAAGCCCCGTGTCAGGCTCTGTGCTGACAGCTGAGCCTGGAGCCTGCCTCGGATTCTGTGTCTCCCTCTCTCTCTTCCCATACTCTGTCTCTCTCTGTCTCTCAATAATAAATAAAAACATTTTTAAAAATGTTAAAAAAAGAAATCTATTCAAATTATCGTAAGAATATTCCATTTATTGATGAAAAACAAAGTAATGGCCATGAAGACTGAAAGAACACTCACACCTTGGAAGGATAGTTTAGAGATTAGATTTCCTGAATCTGTTCAGTGAGAAAAGACCAGTCATCCAACAAAGGAAAAGCAGTGACTATTGTCCTGTCATTTGCCACCATCTAAAGTCTCTTGTTAACTGTGACCGTCAAGAAGAGATCATTTAAACCTTTCACCAGGAATAGCATGTTGCTCTTTCAAAAGCTATAGTTTTAGAAGCAAGTACAACGTTTTCATTTTAAAAATCTAAAGTTATCTTATTTGGAAGATTTTGCAATGCAATATTTGATAACTCTCTTCTTATCTTGTTTTATTATTATTATTGTTATTATTATTATTATTAGTGGTAGCAGTAGTACTAGTCATATATAAAAAAAGCAAAAGAATGTTTTGTTTTGTTTTTCCACCAAGTCCGAAGACTTCCAGGTTACTCCTATGGACTGTACAAGCATCCCCACAGTTTGTGTGTGCCATGACATGAAAAAGTGTGTAAGTCTTGAAAGTCCAAAACGGTGCTTAAGTGTGTCAGCTATAACGTCAGATTCCTGGGACTGAAATTGTGGTTCTACGATTTATTTACTGGTTGTGTGAGAGTGAGTTAATTTAACCTTTTTGTTCCTCTCATTTCCTCATCATTAAAAGGCTGATAATATGGGAACTGCCCTATAGGCGAGTCGTGAGAAAGAAATGAAGGCATCTATGTAGAGCTCCTGGCACAGGCCCCGGCCCATGACGGGTGTCGATTAAAAGGAAATGTTCTCGTCAATTGATTTAGGAGGGAGGATAGAAACCGGATGATGTGCTCTTTATCCCAGTCTGAGCCTGGCCTCCCTCCTTATCTACTATCCTGAGCTTAATGGAGGAGAGGGAAACAGAGCACGAAACAAACTGAGGGGTGGGAACAGAAAGGAGAAAGGGAAATAGAAGGAAATTAAAGAGAAAGAAGAAGGGGGCAGGCAGAGCATCCCACGGAAGTCGGGATCTAAAAGTAACATAAAAATCGAAGTGAAATCACCCAAAGGAGAGCTGGGCAAACCTCTTTGGTTAGCCACCTTCCCCCGGCACACTGCTAAGGAGGGCGAGTAGAGAGGCTTTTATGTAACACATGAAAAGACGGTTAAGTTTGGTCATAGGAGAGAGAAATTAGTGGCTCGTTGGTGTGAAGACCAAGGATGCCAGTTGGCAGATGGGTAACAGCTTTCCAAAGGATTTTCAAAATATTTTCAAAGTATTTTGGACTTTCCAGAAACCTCATAAGCAGCCTTCCTTTGCATGTCCCCCATGTGCTAGGGTTATGCCCACTCCTTCTATCTCCTTCTCTGCAGGGCTGAGACTCTAGGAGAAGAATTACTTCATTGGGTCATGCTGCCAAAGCTCTTTGGAAAGATGCCCTCCAGTAGTAGCCTTGCTGGTCCCCCCTCTTCCTGATGCCCACTCTCCACCCTCTCACCTCCGTATGGGTGGCGGTAATACTATGATGCATTCCCGGGCCCACCCAAAACCTGACCGCAGAGCGTTCAAAGGGATTGTACCCAAGGGTGAGGCTGTGCTATTGCGGGGAGCCCTGGTGGTCAGCTGTGGGGCTGGCCAGCAAGTTTCCACGTTGTGCGGCAGCTGCTAAGCCCTGCCTACTCAGATTTTCCTCTAGTCCTGTCCAAGTGACTGAGAAGCTCTCCAACCGGTGACCACAGGAGGGGCCGACATCAGGGAGAGAGCCCACTATTTACTTACTTTAGGGGAGAGTCCCACTGGTAGGCGGGCAAATGGAAAAAGGGGAGGAGGACTTTTCTCTCTTCTGTCAAACACTTACTTCCCCTTCAGGATCAGAGAACATGGCCCAACCTTAATGCTCTTCCAGCATCTCTGTCTATTTTGCATAATTCTTGGACATGTGTCCCACCCATCGCAGAGGATGCAGGGAAGGTTCTCCCTCTATCCCACCCAGCACAGGATATGCTGACAGCTCTATTTCTTTATGGGCAACAGGTAACCTATCTGGTTGGGAATCTGGCCTTTAGGCTCACAGGTGGGGCTGACACACAACTTACACTCCGAGTCTTCACTCTTGAAAAAGCCAATGAGTTTGATCTGGTCCTCGATGCGTTCGAAGGCTTGGACTTCCAGTTTGCTGTTGATGATCTCCACGGGATCCTCGATTAACTGGAATGCCACACACACACGTACATGAGACACATTCCAACAAGAGAATGGTCCCTACCTCAGTGCGGAAATCAGGCACACGTGTAAGATGCTTTGGCAGGAAGCTGTGGACCCCATGTGCCCCTGATGGGCACAGCGGCAATGCCTTGAGAGGAATGGACATAACTCAAGGAGTAGGCTGATTGGGCAATTCTATTTCTCTTGTCCATTACTGAATCTGGAATGGCATGTGACCCAGCTCTGGCCAGTGACTTGCCGGGGTAGATTTGCTGAAAGCTTTGGGAAAGTTCTCCTTTCCTTTAAAGAGAACAGTGGAAGCCAGAGCCTCCTCCACCTTACCCCTACTGCATATGGATGAGGAGATATGAGTATCAGCTCCTGCCACCGGCTACCTTACAACCAACCCGAGAAGAGTCAGCTTGAGGACAAAGCCAACACACTGAAAAGTGCACTACCTGTGATTTATTGATAAGAAGTCTAAACTCTGCCTCACTCTGCCCTTCCATTTGTGCTTCTAGGTAGTTGAGTCTGGTTTCCATTATGTGCATCTAAAGGCCTCCACTTAGCTGACAGAGATGGGCCAGTGTTGGGTTGACCCAGAGTTTTCTGTTGCCTCCTTCACATGTTTAGGGCTTGTAGGTATGGGTCCATGAAAGAGCCAAGAGTCTCGGGTGCTTTTTTGCAGGAGGTGACGTTCAACTCACTTTTGACTCACTCTTCCTGGGTTTTTTGAGGCCATGAGGAAAAAGGCCACAGGCTACTGTGCACTAACCAGTAAACAGGGAATCACCAGTAGGGAGGTCATTTATCTGTACAGGTATCTATTCAAAAGCATTCGACTTCACAGCTACTACTGAAAGTGTGAGTTTATCTATGGATAACATATTTTTACAATGTTTGAGCATATATCTGCCCTAGCATACGGATCTAGACAGTTGTACCTCTGTGGCTGATTTCGGGGGGCTAATCAGTCCTGCCATCCTCAGCTGATTGTCACTCTATCTCTGAGTGATTATCCATCTCTCTCTCCCACTCTCCCCAGATCCTCTTCAGAAGCTCTGGAACAAAGCCAAGGGGGCTTCAGGTGCTTGTGGTGTATAACTGCTAAGAGAATTAGGGTGTTGCCCACATGGTCACTAATAAAACAGTTTCTAAGGTAACTTAAAGGCCAGCTGCCCAATAGAAAATACCACTGTGAAGCAGGTACTCCTAGGTTTTTTTGTGAAGCATAAGGAATCTGTCTTAGGCCAGGACAGATTATCCGGCTTCTCTGTTTTTACTTTGGGGTTTTACGTCCCCCTATATTTGAACCCAAACAGCTCCATGCAGGGCCACTGTGCATAAATGCTTACGTCCAGGAGAAACTCCACCAGGACGTCAGCTGCAAACTCGCCATCAAACTCAATCGTGCGATCGCCCTTAAGAATATACAGGCTTCCTTCTTCGTCAAAACCTGGAAGAAACACAGAGTCCCCAAGACAAGGTCATCCTGATGCAAGAAAAGTCATCCCATGGGCTGAAGTCTGGCTCAGGATCGGTGGAACTAGCATTAACCTTAGGATCAGTTCCCCTAGAAACCACTCCTGTAAAGGACACCCTACGTATACATTTAAATTGAAAGAGTCAAGAACCAACAGCCCCACTTGGACTTTAACTTGAAAGAAAAATCTATTCTCTACCCTACCACTGCTTTCATTTTCCAAATATACTGCCAACCTCATTCTCCCTATCAAAATGTTTCAATGCCCACTGCCCACTTGACTCCTTTTAGCCGGGCATTTCAGTCCCTCCATAACCTAGTGCCAATTCTTCACACTCCCCCTTAGGTAGACCTGCTCTCTTAATCCTTTGTGTAGCTTCCTTCCTTCTTCCCTTGTGCTGATGTGAAAGCGTGTGTAAAGGAAAAGTCACAGGCTGTGGTTCTTTACACAGATGTTCTCTTGGTTCCCCAAATGTGGAGTGACCTCCACCCCTGCTCTCATTCTGGTCAGTTCCTTCGGATCTCAGCTTAGGACTCATCTTTCCCAAGAAGGCCACTCCAATCTCTCCTGCCACCATTGCTCTTCTCTCAGCTTCGTTTACAGGTACTCACCGGAACAGTCAGGTCTCCAAAGGCAGGACCACTGTCACCCTGGTACCCCCAGAAGCTTGCACACAGTCTGGACACATCGGGCACCTCATAAATGTCCGTGGCCAGAATGAGCAGCTTACTTTTCTATCGTGGCTGAATTCTGCACATCTTTTCCCAGTTAGCTGATAATGCTGCAAGGGAAAGTTCTGGATCTTTTCTGCCCTCCATCGCTCCTGGCGTCATGCTATGCCCTTTAACGAATGTTCACTGGAAAAATGGGTTTCCGTCCAGGAATGCTAAATAACCCAGGCTGGCATTTAGTCTAACTGCATGGCATTCTTAATTCCTTGGACTAATTGTTTCCAAACTCTCTATTAGCTGGAGAATGCTTTCTCCAAAGAAACTCTCCCGTAGAACCTCTAGAGAAGAGGAGGCTGGCCCACTGCCTGCTGTGTCCCAGAGAGTGTCTGAAAAGCCCCAGGGACACTCTGGAGCACCATTTGTAAATCTAAAAGGTCAGGTATCCTTGACCGATCACCAAAGGTAACTTGGGAACATCAGTCAGAGTCCTGATGTTGGATTTTGCTCTAAGTGAAACCAGTTAGGAGGCTTTTTGTAGTAGTTTAGACATAGCTTGATGGAGAACAAACTCAGGCAAATGGAAGGGAGAATGATGAGGAAGGAGCAGGCTCACAAAATACCACTATCTTGTAAACTCTGAGAACCAAAACTAATTCCTACTCTAATTCCTCCAGGCTGAACACAGAGAAAAGTTCATTTAGGTTTTTCAAGCTCTGTCCACTGGAGAATACCCACTGGTCCATTCTTATAAAAGCTTGTCCAGCATTCTCCACCCCCCCCAACACCCTAAATTCTTAGATCACTAGAATACTAGTATTTTCCTCTAACTAAATTTATTGGAAATTCTCTCAAATTCAACTTCCCATGAAAGCAATGGGAAAGAAGACTAGGGAATCAATAGATTCTGGGGGAAGCGAAACAAGTCATTAAATTGCTTTTGACTAGGGAAAGAGTTTAACATACTCTGTTCCCCTGATCAAGGGGGTAAAATATTCCTTAATGTATCTCCAGGGAAAGAGACACCCCAGACATTCTTAATAATTCATTATCGTTTTATAGTCATGAGTTCTTCCTGTGTCTAACCTAAATACAGTCTCGTAAAATTTAAATCTTAAAAAAACAAAGCTGATCTTCTTGAAAATAAACTAGGAACAGTTGTTTGCAATGCTCTAAGATAATGAACTTTCATGTACCTTGAAGCCACTAATCTTTTTTTCCCCCTGCGTTTACTACTCCAAATCCAATTAACCTTTCTTCAAAGGTCCTGTTTTATAAGCTCCTGCTATTTTTAAATAGCCATTCTTCACTGGTCATGCAGAAAAGGCAAAATGGGCAGTACATGTGTGTGGGTGTTGGGAAGCCAGAGGTACTCCCCATATTCTCTCTCCTTGGGATTAAGGGTGTGAGAGTCTTAAAGTGCACTTGAACTTAAGCATGACATATTGACACAAGAGATCACAACATGTACTGTGTGGTCACCTAACCATGCCGCATCTAAATCCTCTCTCTTGCCCTTAATGATAATGCCCAGCTGGAGTTTAGCCTTCCATTTAGAAACCACTGGGACCCCAGAGTCACTACGATTAATGTTATCTCGTGTTGGCTGCTTCAGCCAAGAGATAAGGAAATAATAGGTGATGGAAGAAGAGATATGCTCTCTTCTAGAGAGATAACCATGGCAGTGAGATGAAGAGGCTAGGTTTTTAGCCTGCTCTAGGAGCTGAAAAGAAAGGTTTGACTTCTTTGGTGTCAGTTTCTACAGTGATACAAAGATATATTTGATGATTCATATGAAATCATTCAATTCAAGCCAACACTACTTTCATGAAATGCATCCCCAATCCAAGACTAAGGTGTACAGAATCATTTTGTATTTATTGAAAAATAGTCCAGTTACCATGTAAGAAGAAATGAAACTGTACCTTTTTTTTTTTTTTTGCAAGACACATTTGTTTCTTCCTAGTATGTCTAAAGAAGTCCCACTTACCCAGTTTCTTGGCAAGCTTGGCTTCCTTCTTCGAATCCACCATCACAAAGCCTATAGCTTTATGTTCCAGGACCTGGGCCACAAGCTGAAGAGAAAGACAAGCCAGAGAGTAAGGGGACCAAGGGCAGAAAGATGGTAGACTATGTCATGGGATAATATTCTGATGTAAGGACAACAAGATTTTCCTCCATATGTCTTGTTACTCGGACCAATTCAAGCAGTAACAAAGAGATTCCGTGACATCCCCCCAGGAGAAGGATGTGTTTAGCAGAATGCTGAGAACCCAAGAGAAAAAACGTGAGGGCCAGACCTAAGATATAGGATTTGGAAGAATACAGCCACTGTCTCACACCCTCCTCTGCCCTCAGGGTAGATAAAGTTTGAATTGGGAGAAAGAAGAATCAAAAAGGAAGCAAGGAACATAACCGCAGGTGCATGACAAGGGGCCCAGAGCCCTTCCCTAGCCATGAACTGAACATGGAGTCAGGCGGGGACACGAGACACAAGGCACACTGTGTGGTCACTTAACCGTGCCTCATCTAAATTCTCCCCCTTGAAAAAGCTGAGGAACCTCAAAATGAAAGAGACATGTGTCCCCAATACCCAGGCACAGTTCTTGGGTTCCTTCAGTCCCTGGGCTTGTGGAGTAGAAATGCCCACTGGGTGTATCTGGCCAATAGACCCAAGATGGCTTCTTAAGTTTTCCCGCAGCCCACCAAGAACCAGGGAGCACCAGAACCAGGGAGGCCTAGAATGGAGCCGTCAACCCCAACGGTGAAGAGGGTGCAGCAAGTGTCCTGGTTGGACAGGTGGCGGGGCTGGACACCAGCACAGGCGATAACACCAAGCACAGGACTGGCATCATGTTAACCTCCCTGGGACTCAGGTTTAAGGAAGCGGGGAGGCTGAGATCTATGTCCTGCCATGTGGAGAATGGGAGCATAAATAGAAACAGTACAGGAGCTACCAGGGAGACCACGAAACATTAATGTCGCTTTTCTTTAAATTAAAAAAAAAAATTTTTTTTTGAGAGAGTGCAAGCTGGAGGCGGGCAGGGAAAGAGGGAGAGAGAGAATCCCCAGCAGACTCCACGCTGTCAGAAGAGAGTCTCATATGGGGTTCCATCTCATGAGCTGTGAGATCATGACCTGAGATGAAATCAAGAACCGGACACTCAACCGACTGAGCCATCCAGATGCCCCTTTCTTTAAACTGTGTTTTAAAAAGGTAATTGTAGACTAATGTGCAATTCTAAGAAACGATACAGATATCCCTTGCACATTTTACCCAGTTTCCCCCAAAGTACCATCTTGCAAAACTATAGTGCGATGTCACAAAGTAGACATTGGCATTAATACGGTCAAGATACGGAACATTTCCCATAACCACAAGGACCCCTCACGTTATCCCTTTGCAGCCACACCCTCTTTCTCCCAAACTTATCCCTTCCCTAAAAAGACTTCTGTAATCTTTTCATTTCAAGAATGTTATGTAAGTTGAATCATACAGTATGTAACCTTTGGGGAGTAGCTTCTTCAACTTATCATGTTTCTCTGTGTATATCAAAGGGTCATTTGTATATTCTTGTGTATATCAAATGGTCATCTTTTAATTGCTGAGTAGTATTTACATGGTACAGAAGTACTACAGTTTGGTCAATTATTCATCCATGGAAGGACATCTGGGTTGTTTAAAGTTTTGGGCTGTAATGAATAAAGCTGCTATAAACGTGAATGTACAGGTTAGTTATGAAGGTTGGTTGTAATTACTCTGGGATACATGCTCAGGAGTGTGATTTCTGGGTACAGTAACTGCATGTTTAATGTTTAAAGAAACTGCCAAACTGTTTTCCTGAGTAGCTGTACCACGTGACATTCCCAGCGGCAATGTAGTGATGTGCTATCTAGTTCTTCCATATCCTTGGCAGCATTTGGAGTTGTCGCTATTTTTAATTTTAGCCCTTTTTACAGATGTGTAATGATATTTCACTATGGCTTTAATTTGCATTTCCCTAATGTCTAATGAGGCTGCAGATTTTTTTTTTCATGTGCTTTTTTGACATCTATAGGTTCTTCTCCATGAAGTTCTTATTAATGCCTTTGCCTATTTACTAAGCAGGTTGCTTTCTGATTGTTGAGTTTTGAGAGCTCTTTAATCTTAGTCCTCTGTCAGAGATGTGGTTTACAAACATCTCCCACTCCGTGGCTTATCTTTTAATAGAGTCCTTCACCAAAGAACATATTTTAATTTTGATGAAGTCTAATTCAGCAGTTTCTTAATTTATGGATTATTTTGACGTTAAGTTTAAGAACTATTTGTCTAGCCTTGTATCTTGAAATTTTCTCCCAACTCTTTTTCTAAAATTTTGATAGTTTTAATTTTACTTTTAGGTTCATGATCCATTTTGAGCTACATTTTGGCAAGGTGTGAGGTTTACCCTGAAGTTCTTTTTTCTTTTTTGGCCAGCGCCATTGTTGAAAAGGCCATCTCTGCCCCCACTGACTTGCTTTTACACCTTTGTCGAAGATCAGCTGACATAATTATGTGGACCTAGAGTTGCTTTTTCTCATCTGTCTGTAGATATCACATGGTCTTGATTATAGTAGCTACATGACAGCTCTTCAAGGTGAGTAGACTGCCTCTTCCCACATGACTCTTCTTTTCCAAAGTTGCTTTAGCTAGTTTAGTTCCTGTGCATTTCCATATAAACTTTAGAATAATTTTGTCTATAATTACAAAAACTATTTCTAGGATTTTCATAGGAATTACATTGAATATTTTTCTTTTTTAATGTTTCTTTTTGAGACGGGTAGGGGGGGAGAGAAAGAAAGCACGAGCAGGGGAGGGGCAGAGAGAAAGAGGGATACACAGAATCTGAAGCAGGCTCCAGGCTCTGGGCTCTGGGCTGGCAGGTAGCTCAGCCCAACACAGGGCTTGAACTCATGAACTGCAAGGTTGTGACTGTAGCCAAAGTCAGATGCTTAACCAGCTGAGCCATCCAGGCGCCCCTGCATTGACTCTTTCAATCTGTGTATAAACATGGGAGGAAGTGACAAATTTATTATGTTGTCCTCTAATTCATGAATATGGTATGTCTCTCCATTTCTTTAGATCTGCTTTGACTTCTCTCATCAGCATTGTGTCATTTTTAGCACACAAGACGTATGCAGGTTTTGTTAGATTTATAGCTAGTTATTTAAATGTTTTGAGTGATTATTAATAGTATTGTATTTTAAATTTTGGTGGTCATGTGCTTATTGCCAGCAAATAGGTACATAATTGGTGTTTCTATGTTTATCTTGTATCTTGCCACCCTGCTGAACTATTGTTAATACTAAGAGGTTTGTGTTTTGTTCTTTGCAGATTCTTTTGAATTTTTCTATGTAGACAATCCTGTCATTTACAAAGAGGGACAATTTTTTCCCCTTATCTGTATGCCTTCTCCTTTTTTGTGTTTCCTTGTGGTACTGGCAAGAACTTCCAGCATTATGATGAATAAAAGTGGCAAAAGCAGACATCTATGCCTTGTTCTCAATCTTAGGAATTTGTCTACATTTCCATTCAGTTCTGTCAGTTTTTGCTGCACATCTTTTGCAGTTCTGTCCTTTAAGGCACATCCCTTTAGGATTTCCTGTTTCCTCGGTGGAGTGACCCTGGACCTATTTGGCTCTACAATTTGTGCTATAAATCCCTCTACTTCTTCTTCTGTGATTGCTTCTCTCATTTTCTCTTCATTCCTATGTCTGCCTTCATTTTTCCTGGCATTTGTGCTTCTCCCTTGGGTTTCCTTTCCCCTTGTAACTTCCTTGAGGGCTTTCTTTGCCTATTCCCCTCTTCCTTCCCATTCGTTCTCTTTCTTTCTCTCTGCTCCTAACCACTTCTGTTCCTTTTAAGGGTAAGGATATTGGTGGGAAGCACAGAAGCTGCTCTGTGGCATGTCCCTAGTGGCCAGGGTGGAGGGGCAGGCAACAAATGGCACCACCTGCCCCTCGGGCAGTTTTCTTTCCTTTCTTGGATTTTGGCTGAGAATAGGGAAAGGCTTAAGATGAAAGACATCATCATCAGTGTTTATGTTATGACTCATCTTGAGCTTTCCTGCAATACTTAAACAGGCTAATCTCTCTGGAAAGTCACTTGGCTTTAGTCTCTTGCATTCAATTCATTAGACGAGGTCGTTTTTGAAAGAGTTTTCTCGTTTTCATTACGAGCCACTCTGTCCTACTTAGTGCTACCAAAATGTTGATTTAAATGCCCCCTTGTCTATCATTCAAAGTTAATAACGATACTATTAAGTTTCCCTTTTCCTACCTCATGAGCCTCTAACAGTGGCTCTTAAACTTTAGCTTGCATTTAAATCACGCCTTAAAATGGGGCTTCCTGAGCCCCAGTACCAGAAAGGAGAGAATAGAGCTGGGGTGGGGCTCAGAAATTTACATTTGTATAAGCCGCCCGCTGCCACACCTCATGGTTCTGACACAGCAGATCTCACAGTACACTCTAGAAAGCGGCTATAAATTATCGTCAGTTCATCCAAAAGTGATACGGTATCATTTTTTTCACCTGTGACCCCCAGGCCCACGCGAGGTTCTGTTGACCCCTCTACCTCGGGCGTAGGAGAGACATACTAATAATAGTAAGAATAGAAGAGGTTGAACTACGAGAATGAAACGGAAGTTTTACTCTGATCTCTCCTAGGCATGTGCCACCACGTTTTGTTGGGTTTTAGGCCGATGCAAATGTGTGCCTCTCTCAGGCATGGGAAGTGTGGTCTCTAGTTACTTTAATGATATTTATATGTGACTTTTGAACCTACGTGAGTGAGAGGTGCTGTCTCAGATAAGCTGAGCTCTGTTTCTTGGGTTTCCTGTTTAACCAAGCATAGCCGGTCACTGTCCTAGGATCGCATGGATGGACAGAGCTGGCACTCATGGATGGGCCAGAGACCCGTGCTAGCTGAGACCTGCCCACCTTCTCCTTGGCACGGTTCTGGCAGTGTCTGTCCCTCTCGCCTCCCACCCTGATTAGGCCCAAAGCCTGCCCACTTGAGCTCTGTCATCGCTCCCGTCAACCCTAGCAAGCACCCCTCACGGGCTGAGCCAAGGGTGGCAGGGGCTGGCAGCAACCCAAGGGACAGCAGCGAGACCGGGCTGAAGGAGAACCCGGTGGTGAAAGTGGTGAAAGTCTGGGCCCTCCTGGGCTGAGTCCTGACATGACCCAGTCCCCCCAGGACCAAGAATCTCCGCAGGCTCATGGGGGCCGGCCGGACATTGTTTGCCTCTCACACTCGGCTCCATCTTGTCTCCTTTGCCTTTGCTCTGATCCTAAATCTCTAGCTCATGTGTTCCTTTCCCCACTCTCCCGCAGCCCAGGCTCACTGCACTCTCTCACTTGCTGCCAGCCTTGGCGCCCCTGGCTGTAAAGCCAGCTCCAGGCTCATCTTTCACTCCAGCCTCCCTTCTGTGAATTCCAACAGCCCGTGGCAGGGACGTGGCTCTCTGACACTAATTTTGCAGCCATTAGAGTCATGTATAAGTCTCTTCTGTTTTGTTCATCTTTCCTGCCTGAGGAGAAGGACTCCATTTTGTGCCTCTGGTCTCTCATCTAGCTCCTTACAGACACTCAGCATACTTTGGACGAATGGATGGACTGGCCCAAGCATTTCATAAATTCGAGGGACTTCTGAGCCAAGGTGGGAAGAGGCAATTGTCACTAATTACAGTGATTTAGAGTTAGAAATATGAGGAAGAGAAAAAATAATCAATATGTCTCCTAAATTCCAAGAAGACTGGAATACTCTTATCCCATCTGATGCAATTTTCTCCTATTGACTTATAATCTTTCCCCTGCTGGTTTTGTTCATTTGGTTGGTTGGTTACTTCTCAGATGGTCTTCTCTGTTGTCCATTCTAGAGTATGGGGTCATCTCTTATTGGTTAGTATATGCAGCCTTGGGCACTGGTGCTATGCTCATTCTTTCCAGAAACATTAGGATTTGCTTTAGCCATAGATGATTCTTTTTTTTATTATTTTATTTTATTATTTTTCATTTTTTTTAAGGTGGCTTTGCAGCCAGCACAGAGCCCAATGCAGGGCTCCAACTCATGACCCTGAGATCAAGACCTGAGCTGACATCAAGAGTCGGATGGCTAACCGAGTGAACCATCCACGCCCCCCGGATGATTCTTTTGAGTACAAAACTAACTTTATAAAAAAAAAGTTATGCTAAATAATATGCACAATTCAGTGTAAATAAGCATCTATGATAGTATACCCTTTCTCTCTCTCTTTATATTGCATTGTATAGGTGTTTATTATACCACTGTTCCCTCTGTAATGATGGAATCAAAGTAGATCTCATCTTCGCATGAATAAATGAATCTCATCTTTAAATAGTTTATCCCAGCTGTTAACAATACAGCACTTGGCGTCAGTGACCTGGATTCCTGACTTGGGCCTAAGTGCTGTGACTCTGCTCTAAAATACGATGATACCAGCCTATTGCATGAGGTTGTTTTGAAGATTACATGAGATAATGATGCACATAAAGTTGTTGACACAGCTTTGGGCATGCAGTAAGTGCTAAATAAATGTTATGTTTTGTTCTTCATATTATGACAGCTGGATAAGGTTCTGGATCTTGTGCCAACTCCAAAGGATCAAAGCTGAATGTACTGGAATGGAAAGAAAGCAAAATCTATGAATTGAGGACCTGCCATGATCAAGGTATGTGCTAAACAAAAGTGTGTAAGACATGTCAGAGCATCAAGGACCGTGTGATTTCACTAAGGAAGAAGCTAATGAAAAATTATCTGGTAGGTGCTAAAGAAAACAAGGGTTATGGAGACTTAGAGAGAGCTTGTGGGCAGGGAGGTCGAACCATGCAGAGCCTAGTGGGCTGTGAAAGCAACATGGATTTAACTTCCACACACTCAGAGTGAACTCTAAAATCCCTAACAGGGCCAATAAAGGCCTGCACGGTTGGGCCTGCCTGCCTCCCTGCCTCGTTTGGGGCCACTCTGCCTCTTACTTAATATACTCTTCTTCAGTCCCTCCAAACGTCGAGCTCTCTCCTGCCTCAGGAGGTCTTCGTACAGGGTGTCCTCGTTCCCAAGCCCAAGGCTGGGCACCGGCTGCAGCTATCTGCCAGGAATGCCTGCTTCCAGGCACACGGAGGCACTGAATGTGCTCCCTTTCCACGTCCGCACTTCCTTCTTTCTAGAAGAGCCTTTCCTTCCTAGTTCACCAAATTCCTACTATCCTGGAAGTCCACACGTGAACGTCAGTTCCTCAAAAGGCATCCCTTGACCCCCAGTCTGAAGTGGGTGCCTTCTGGACTCTTGTCCAACGGAGCCCGGGCTTCTCCTTCATGCCTCTCTCTCAGTTCATAAGCATCCCTCAAGCTACACGATCGTTTGTCTACACCTACTCATTGGATGGCCTGCCGGCTCCCTGTCCCTGTCTGGTTTTCTCCCCACACTCTCCCTAGTATGGTACCTGACCAGAATGGATCTCAAAAAACATTAGTTCCTTGCCTTTGGTATGATCTCATTTAAATGTAGAATCCAAAAACAAACCAAAAGAAAACAAAAAACAAAATTGAACTCATAGACACAGAGAATGGATAAGTGGTTGCCAGGGGGAGGGGAGGGAGGCAAAATGAATGAAGGGGGTCAAAAGGTATAAACATCCACTTATAAGACAAATAAGTGCTGGGGATGTAATATACAGCATAATGGGTATAGTTATATATATATATATGCATATATGTACATCTATTTATATATAATTAATAAAATAAAAATAAAAACAACACAAATATAAATATAAAATATGGTATTATATATACTGTATTAGTATGTATTAGTAATTCATATATAATACTATATTATATGAGTCCCAAGAGAATAGAGTATGTGATATACAGCATAATGGGTATAGTTTTATATATATAACACACTATTATATATATATATATACATAGAATACAGTATATACTATTATACTGTTATATATATTATATAGTATTATATATATAATACAGTATATACATAATACAGTATATATATACAGTATATATATGATACACTATTATATATATAGTCTTAAAGCTGCTTAGAGAATAGATCTGAAAAGTTCTCACAAGGAAAAAAATTAGTAACTATATGTGGTGATGGATGTATTTACTAATGGGTAAGTTGCCATGGTGATCGTTTCACAATATGTACATGTATCAAACCACTATGTTGTGTACCTAAATCAAATACAATGTTACATGTCAGTTATATCTCAATAAAAATTGTTTCATTGAATATTTTCACAAATAAAAATAACAAGAAGATATTGAAGTCATCTGGTTACATTAACTGATGGAAATGTTATATTATTAAATTCATCTGTGAAATGAAAAAGTGATCAACACTGCTATATTTTTCACCTATCATTTAAATCCCAAATTCACAGGATAGCACATCCTATTTCCTGATTTTCAGGAAAATCTATTTATAGAGCCAAAACCTGTCCTGAAAAGTGGAATTGTTACTCTCTTTTGTATCTGCACATTGAATATGTTACTTCATGTTGCACGTGAAGTAATCTATAAATTTCAATTTTAAGGGACTATGGTAGGTACCATCTTTACAGTATGGTGTGCAAATTTTTAAAGTAAGCACTTTCATATGGAAATTGAGATTTCTGGCTTTCTTGGAAAAATCAGAAGAGCTGGAAATACATCTCTACGTTGCAGTAGATAAAAACACCATTTGTTCTTCAAGCAAATGAATGAATGAAAGAGGAGAGGCCCACTAGACTTTAATGAGGAGGAGCGTGTGGATAGGCAGAGAGCAGCGAGGGCATCTTGGGAAGACGAAATGGCAGAGGCGGAGGTCTGGAGACACAGATGTGCAGGGTGAGTGCAGAAGAGGCTGACTTACTAGAACAGAGAGCTTATTTGAGGGCTCTGAAAGGAGCGGTGTATTTAAGGCCCATGAGAGAAAGAGTGTAAAGGATCTGAATATGAGGACGAGCAGTTCTGAGTTGGGGGTGTTTGGGTAAGAGAACAACATGGCTAATTTGAGCTTCAGGAGGGTTGATCTAAGGGCACAGCCCAGACAGACAGAAAGAAGAGTGGAAAGGAGAGGTGACCAGCTGAGAGGCTGATGCCACTGTCCACATGGGAGACGACTGATCTCAGACTGAGGCAGCAGTCTTCTTCTATGGAGAACAAGTAACTTGGGAGGTGATGTTATGAGCGGAGAGCCAGTCAGACTGGCAACTCTTTGTGGCTTTGGAGAGACAAGGGAGGGAGACCACACCAAAAGAGGAGGCAAGATGACTCCAGGGTCTCCAGCCAGGGAACAGAGTGAAGGACAAAACAGTGGCATCAGGAGGGCATGCCAGAACCGGAGGCAAGGTCCTCAGCTTGGATTTAGATGCAGCGTGTCTCATGGCAGTTGAAGTCTGGCCAAGAGCTGGAGGTGCCAAGCTGGCGCCCAGTGGGAGAGGACCTAAATGGAGCAGTGGAGGCGGGAGGTGGAAGTGTAAGGGTGGGTGGCATCTTCAGGGAGAACGGTGTGTAAGGAAACCACAGGGTTGAGGACTGTCCATCTCAGAAGCCAAGAGCAGGAAGAGGAGCCTGCGCTGGCGGCAGAGAGGAGAGGGGGGCAGAAGTCGGAGGAGGACAGGGAGCATAGTGACTCCAAAGTCACGAGAGGAGAGTGGCATGAGAAGGAGCAGATGGTTGGATCGAATATTGCCGGGAGGAGTCACAGACAGTAGGACTACCATGAGGCCTCCTTCCAGGACTGGTAAGTCACTGGTGACCTTTCGGAGAAGAGCTGGGCCAGAAGCCAAGGCACTGGGAGTTAAGCATTTGAGTGGGTGGCAAGGACATGCTAGAGCGGGTGTCAATCACTTATTTAAGAAGTTGGCCCATGAAAGGCGGGAGACAGTGGTACCCAGTGCTATACCCAGTGGTACAGCAGCACTAGGGGGGCACGTCCTGTGGGGCACGTCCTGGCACGTGACTGCTCCCCTGGGCCTCGGGACAGCACATGGGAACACTGGGCCCCACGTTTGTCCCTCCAAGTCCAGTCCCTTTGTGGCACTCCTCAACACCAGGGACAGATTGAAGAAAGCTACATTCATACCACACTTCGTGGTCAGAGGGACGGTGGAGAAGGCACGGGGGAGCAGAGGAGACGGCGGCTCCATTAAAGGGAGCTGAGTGTGTGGGGAGGGGGGCATACCTTCTCCAAAGTCAAGAATCCCAAGAAAAGGGAGGACTGAGGAGCCTGGGAAAAAGTGTCACAGATCTTTGCTCAAAGTGAATGTCCCTTGGGCCAGTCATTAAAACTACCCTGGCTGCAATCCTGCTCTTTCCATGTAAGCCAAGAAGCAGACTGTTTTCACCCACTGTCCCTGATACCATCTGGCGACATGTCAAGCAGTTCAACAACTGTGTGTCCTCCCTTGAAACCGGAGAGCTGACGTTTATCCCCGGTAATCTCCTGTCACTTTCCACCACCCCCAAATGAGGCCTGGGCTATGTATAGCTGGGCGTTGCACGTGACGACTCCATGCAGGAGGGAGGTGAGGGAATGGAACAGCTATTTTGTGAGACCGAAGTAAATATCGGGGCTGGAATGGGTGGCCTCTGATTGTGGGGGGAAGAGAGAGGCTGTTGATTGTTTTTATCGGCGCTGTGACGCTCTCACTTTGGTCAACGCCAAGGAAGAAACCCAAGGGCCAAGGCTGTGTGTTCCTTCCACTCTACCATGTTGAGAAGCAGTATACCAACTATAATAAAAATAGCGCCCACTGGGGGTTTGCTATATGCCAGACACTGCTCCAAGGCCTTGCGTGAATCATCTTATTGAATCTTCCCCAAACCCACATAGAGTAGAAGTTGGCAGATGAGGAAATGGAGGCGTAGAGAGGTCAACCAACTTGCCTAAGGCCACACAGCATTTAAGCAACATAGATGTGTTCCAAGCCGACACTGTGGCTCCGGAGCCCAGGCCCTCATCCATTACAATCTACACCCACGCCTGGTCTCAGAGAGACCCGGGCCCCAGTCCCAGCTCTGCCGTTCGTCAGCTGTGACAAGCCGGTCACGACTCCTCTGATCTCAACTTTCTAGTCTACAAATGAGATCTCACTCTTGTAGAAGTCACATGGGAGCAAGCGCTCAGGGAAGGTTTGTTCCTTCTAAAGTCACTTGGGGCAACGCCATGACGCTGAGCTGGTGGTTTCTGAATCCGAGCCCACATCGGCATTCCCTGGAGAAAGGTCTCGTGAAAACACGGATTTCCTGGGCCCACGTCAGTGTTCGACTCAGCAGGTCTGGGATGGGATGTGTGACACACACTTGCATTTATGACAAGAAATGCGTCCCTGGTGATGCTGATGCTGGTGGTCCCAGGCCCACACGTTGGGAAGCACTGCATTACAGCCATCTCTAACCTATAATCACACTCCTTCCTCACATAGCATCTCGTGATGTCCACACTGACTGAAGGAGAAAGGTCAGGCTTTTCCCCTTTCATACTAAAAACATTGTCGCAATGCAATTTTTTAAGAAATAGCTTTGACTGACATGGGACCAGGTCACGCCCTTTAACATTATTCTTGGCAGGGTTCTGTCGTGCCCGAGAGACTGTGAAAATGGCAGCCCCGGACCCGACCTCTTCTGGCAGCTCCCTCCTCAGCCTGCCTCAGAACTGAGTCCCACAAAGCAGCCACTGCATTCCAGAAGCCAGGGAGAGACCAGCCCTTTTCTAACTAAACCTTCCATAGGTTGGTGCACCTCATCCAAAAACAAACAGGGATTCTTGGGTGGCTCAGTCAGTTAAGCATCCAACTCTGGCTCAGGTCATGACCTTGAGGTTCATGAGTTCAAGCCCTGCGTCGGGCTCTGTGCTGACAGCTCAGAGCCTGGAGCCTGCTTGGGATTCTGTGTCTCCCTCTCTCTCTGCCCCTCCCCTGCTCACACTCTGTTTCTGTCTCTCTCTCACATAAATGAATAAACGTTAAAAAAATTTTTTTTCAAAAACAAACAAACAAACAAGCAAAGAATGCAGAGGCGCATCAGCTGTGGAGAAGCAGCCCAGGGCCTCTTTGACCGTTGCTCCCCTGGCGTGCCGTGAAAAGCAGAAGAGAAGCCTGTTGCTGCTCGGCTGAACCGTACGGAACGTCTGACCAGTATCTGTTCTGAGAGCATCTGCTAGTGACAACAAACAGCACGGGTATCCAACGCGTGGGGAGAGCCGCGGGCTTTCATGTACACAACAGTTTCAAGGACAGCCCTTATTGTGGGCCAAACATATGCCAGTCACCTCACACAGCCCCTCGCTTCTCTTTGTGAGGACTCTGTGCGGAAGGTACTGTGGTTTCTGTTTCACAAAGGAAGCCTGGAGGAGTGAAGTGACCTGCCTGTGGTCACACGCCAGCGCGAGGACTCCAACCAGGCGGGCCTAACTCCGGAGCGCGTGCTTCTTTGCTAGGCGATATCGAGGGCTCCCGTTGATGGGTTGTGTCCACTTTTTTCTTTGGGTCTGGAGATGCTCTCGTTTTCTTCATAAATAAATCGGGTGAGTGTGGTCAGGGCCGTTGGGCGTCCTGAGCCAAACTGGCTGCGTGCTGCGCTGTGAGGTAGAGGCAGGTGAGCATGTGAGGGAGGACCTGTCGGTGCGCCTGCTCTGCCTCCCTGCCCCGCACACAGCAGATGGTGAGGAGAGGCCTGCCTGGCGCGGGGCACCGGGCAGCAGGCGGGCGCTCCTGGAACAGCCTCTGCGGGCACGCAGAAGCGGCTCTGGCCTGCCCGGCCCAGCACACGGCAAGATGGCGGGCTGGCCACCTTCCTGCATGGCTGTCCAAACAGAAACGGCTTATCTGGATAAAGCCACAGCCCGTTTTAGAAGAGGGAGCCTCTGAGGCTTTTTTGCACAGACTCAGTACTCTGGACGGCTGGCTCTCCCAGTGGAAGAAGTCGTTTTAGACCCTAAGGCTGAGCTGTCAATTATATAAAAATCCTCCACACCAACCGCTGAGGCTCAAACTACAGGAGAGCCGGGCTGCTGCTTTTAGCGAAAAACCAAGTGATTCTGAAACATTTTATTTTTGACTTTTTATTTTCCTGCTTTAGCTTATGATAGTTTTACAGTGGGGACTTTCATGGTATCTCATGTCTCTATTTAAAAACGTATAACTTTGGGAGAAGGTCTATCTAAGGGACATGATGGCCACACACCCTATTAGGGATCGAGTATTATAGGGAGAGGAGAAAGTTCCAAGTTGGCTCCAGTTCTGAGCCAACAGTGTATATTCCATTTTGTGAATCTCTATTAATTCTCTATATGGAAGGAAGAATTTCACTGTCATCAACTCAAGGCACGATCTTATAATAGCACTTCTGTCTTTCCAGCATCTGCCCCTGGGAAGTGCACAGCAAACTCTCGTCAAGTATTTGGGCGGCACTTGGGCTCTAGGGAGATCTGCAATCTGAGAGTGGGCATGGGTATTCATCGTCGGAGAGAGGATGTGAGGGTTTGTTCCCAGAGCCAAACCAAAATAAGCCTGACCTCATCTGATTTTACAGAGGGCAGCAGGTGCAGGTTTGGAGAATGCCGTTTTTGGGCAGTGAACAGTTGGAAGAAATACCTGAATCCTGTGTGTGTTGCTCTTCTCTGCCCACAGTTCCCACACCATTCCATCTGTAGATTTACTCGACTCCAGCAACTTAATTTTGCCTTCCTCTCCTGGGGTTTAGAAATGCAATCATGGGGACATTTGCCAGTGCTAAATAGGTTTGAAGGCAGGGTCAGGCTTATAGAGCCCAGAGGTTTCTGCCCATGCTGGATATATACTTGGGACTGAGAGTCCTGTGGTTTAAAAAAAAAAATTAGGTTTACCCATACGTCGGTGGGATTAAGCAAGGATGACAAACAGGTCCCCCAATCTGCCAGAGTCAACCTAATTTTATACTATTCCACTCAGTGCTTTTTTTGAATAAGTTTAATTTAAAAAGAGATCAAGGACAACTATATTTTCGATAAAAGCAATATATTTATAATTGCTTGCCTTTCCCTCTCTCTCTCCATGCACCCTTCCATCCATCCATCCATCCATCCATCCATCCATTCATCCAGTGTTTTCTGGGTTTTTATTAAATCCCAAGTAGGTGCTGAGCATTAGCCCATTTGCTCACACTGGTCATTTTGGTTCAACATAATCCAATTGTACAATTAAATGTTGCTCAAGCATGGGTGAAAATCCAGAAGACAAGCTAAAGACTCCTGTCCCTTTTTAAGTTGGCACTGCTTACAAACACGAGGCAATCCCTTTCAGGCGTTCCTTGGTGTAGTGGAAGGAACGTGTCATTTGGAACCAAATAGACATGAATTCAAATCCTGATCCATGCTCTACCCTTTTATAGCTTAGCGACCTTGGGCAATCTACTTTCGGGATCGCTTCTTTGCACGTGATGTGAACCAATGTTGTAGGAGTTAAGTAAAGTAACAGATATAAAGCACCCATGCTGGGTATGGCTTGTGGTGAATTCATAACAAGTGCTATCTCCCTTCTCCTCCTTCTCTTCTGTTCACTTAACATTCACTCAACAAACACCGCTGAGTGCCCACCAGGAGTCAGACGCTAACGTAGGTGCTGGCATGCAGAAGGGAAGAGACCATTTTGCCTCTGCCTTTGTGGATTTTACATTCTCTAAGGGTATCGGACAATGGGCAATGTGCCAGCCGAGCTCTATGGAGAAAAGACAACAGGGAAGAGAGGCCAAAAGGAGGGCTCAGAGAGTGATCTGTGTAGGAGGCCCGGGAAATAACTTCTTTCATAAGGTGCCATTTAAGCAAAGAACTAAAGGAAGTTGAGTTCTTAGCACTAATAAAAGAACATCTCCTTAGCTATCAGGGGCTATGCCATCTGTGTTGTTCAAGGAAGTGGGTATGGATATTTGATGGATCAAGGAAAGAATGAAGGTTTCTCTTTGGGTGGCCACAGGGCTGAGTTTCACATTATAGAACACTCACTAGTTTGCTATAACCAGCCCACAGTTTCGTGTTAAAGATGGTAACTGGCCAAGAACATGGTTTAAATTTCAAGCAACAGGTGAAGAGAATTAGCAGTTGATAAGCACTGGGTGTATTTCAGACCCTGAGTTAGGCATCCTACATAGATTAATCTCCTAAATAGTAATCAGCATAACCAAATAGTAATACCTGATACTTGTACAGCTTCTTATAATTTTATGAGAAATTTCCATTCACCTGCTTTCACTGAAGGCTTGTCATTCGTGGATAGAAACTACGCGACTGGTTTAGTACATGCACGAAACGCGGTGCTCGGATCCCGAAGCAAGTGAAGGAGAATTTCAACACTCTGAGCTCCAGTTGTCTGCCTTTCCGGAGCACGGCTGCCTCTTCTGAGGTCAGCTGTAAGAGGATGGCCATGCTCAGAAAGTGCCCACGAGAGTTACGTCAATGACACTGGGCACACTGCAGGGTCTGAAGAGGATGCACTCCCAGCCAAAGATATTTCACTGATATGCAAATTGATCAGGAGACTAAGTTCTGAATACAGAAGGGAGCTCAGTCTGTTAGGGACCTTGGTAGACTCGGAGCAGCAGCAGTAAGAGGCTTCCGTAAATAGTGGCAGAACCCAGAGGCCGACGTGGCCTGGGATTCTGATTCTCGATTCTGCTACAGATGGTGGGACCAGCCTCCCCTAGCCCCACAGGGCCTCATGCATAATCTGTGCCGGAGTCACTAACTAAAATTATTGGAAAATAATCTGCTTACCAGCCCTGCAAAACTGGTCATAACAGCAAGCTGTCTTCCTCCTGGTGGGTAGGCCATTTCCAATAATTTTATGCGACCATCCTGCAATCAGTATCTAAGAGGGCCTCGGAGAAGGAGAAAGCCACTGGGCAGGTTGTGCGGGGATGGCAGCAGCTCTCACGTGGCGAGTGGAAGTAGGACTTCCTTAAGCAGGAAGAACAGAAGGTCCCCAGCGGGGGACACTGAGGAGCAGCCTCGGACCTCACACCCTGGCCGAGGCCTGCTGAAAAATAAGAGGAGCCCGGGTCGACCTGGCATGCGACTACCAGGATGGTGTGGCCATTCCTGTGGGACCCCGGGCTGCCTGCCCGTCTCAGGGACCCGCCTCACCATAAACAACCGCACCGGTTTCCAGTGTTCACAATGAGGAAGGCACAGCGCGTCCATCATCCGTTCACTGACTCATTCTTTCATTTATTCACGCTAATGGTACTCGGAGTCTGGTGAGAGCAGCAGATATTCGGTGAACTAAAATTTCTGTTCAGGGGTTCACAAGACTTATTTTCCTGTTCCAAATCACTCAGTAACTTGCCGGAGAAGATCCCCCATGGTTTCTCTTAATCCGATAAACGTATATTGGGTACAGGTTGGCCTGTTTGTGCGCTCCCGAAAAACACATGTATGCATTTAGTAGTATCAGCTTTGAATACAAGGGGTGCCTGGGTGGCTCAGTTGGTTGAGCATCTGACTCTTGATTTTGGCTTAGGTCATGATCTGAGCCTCGCATCGGGCTGTGCTGAGCATAGAGCCTGCTTAAAATTCTGTCTTTTGGGGCACCTGAGAGGCTCAGTGGTTAAGTATCTGACTCTTGGTTTTGGCTCAGGTCATGATCTCATGGTTCATGGGTTCAAGTCCTGCATCAGGCTCTGTGCTGACCGTATGGAGCCTGCTTGGGATTCGCTCTCTCTCTCTCTGCCCCTTCCCTGCTCTCTCCCTCTCTTTCAAAATAAATTAATAAACATTTTTTTAAGTCTTCTTTCTCTCCCTCTGTTCCGCCCCCACTCTATCTCAAAACACAACAACAACAACAACTTTGGCTATGAAACATGAGGAAGAATGCCCAGAGATCCTAAAACTGAGGTCCATGCATGCCTCCTTTTTCCTTTTCATTCTGCAGATGTTGAAGTAGCCATGACATTGGTTCTATGTGAGCATGAAGCTCACTAGGAAAAAGTTTTGGTCCTTTTTCCTTTCTCCTTGTTCGGGCTGGAATGCCTGTTTCCTGGAAGTGGAGTGATGTAGAGGACAGGAAGTGGGCCCTGGACTTGGGGATGAGATCTGTGTGAAAGCAGGAGGAGAGAGGAAGAAGTAAACAGTTTCTGTGCTGGCTTAGGTGCGTAGAGCACTGTTCCCGGTGAGTCCCGAGCTCTCCGAAAGGGGCCTGGTGTCCTCAGTGTGTGAAGTGATAGGGTGAGGCTGGGTGGTGTCTAAAATCGTGACCGAAGAGGGCAGTGCAGGCTGCGAGTTGCCAGGATTTGCCACGTACTTCCTGTTTGCCAGAAGCTGCGCTCTTGCCACGCTACCACCATTGTCTCCACTTCACCAACGTGGAGCCCGATGCAGATGGGCTTCTTCCTTGGGAACTGGAGCCCAAGTCTATCTGACTCGGAGGCCCACATTAGAGCGCACCACCTCTCAAGCGTTTGGACCCTAGAGAGATTGGTGATGTTGGAGGACTTTCTCTGACAACCTTTATAGAGCACATGAGAGCGGCAGTGGCTTGCCCGGCAGTTTCAAGGGAAAACGTAGAGGCAAGAAACAAAAGAACGAGGAGGAATCGAAATCACTGGGCAGATCCTCCTCTGGCGCCTGAGTCCGGTGATGCTAATAGAATCTGGCCACTGCGGTGGAACTCAGTGCACGGTCTTGGCTGAAGCTGAAGGCAACAGCACTCAACACTGCAACCCCTGTTGTAACTGCGTTGACACCTCAACAGAACAATGGGGGAAAGGCACAGAAAAATAATCTATGGGAGAAAACCAATATAGATGGCAGACAATTTTATGGAAAAATTCCATCTCGCTAAAAATCAAAGAATTTTCATTAAAACTACAATGAAAATCTCAACAAAGATTTTTAAAACCCTGAAAATTATGTCAACATCCCCAAATGGACAAATTGTCTTAAAAATATGCATGGTCATACCATGGAATGGTAGGCCAGCCTTAATGGTGTTTGTCAAGAATATAAAACTCTTTCATAACACAGAAATGCAATGTACTGAAATGAAAAGAGCAGGAAACAAAACTGTATAAATGGTATAAACCCATCGAAAATTGTGTTTACAGATAGAAAGTACGGGAGAGAAATCTATCAGAAGGTGAACCGTGTTGCTTTCTGGGTGGTGGGTGGACATTTCTATTGCCTTCTTTTTCCTTCTCCATGTGTTCCGGCATTTCTAACTGAGCCTGTGCCATCTTGTGGATGAAATGCCCAACCAGGAATCGGGATTACCAGCTGCCTGAGTGCTGTCACTATAGAGCCATGGCTATGAGGTAAAGGTTCAGAACGATCTAGATGATGCTCAAAGAGAACATTTCGTCGAACCTGTCATCCATTCAGCAAGCCTCTACGGAACGTCTCGGTAGAACCAGGCACCACACACTGCCCCTGGCGCCCTCCAGAGCCAGACCCTGGCCAAACTGGAAAGCAGTTTGAGCTTGGTGCTGCCTTGTGTCATTTAATTTGCCCTTTTTCTGCCCAAGCTGTTAGTGACCTTCTATTCTTTCCCTACTCCTCTTCCCCCTTGTCAAGCCCTGGTCCCATGTGGAATTCAAAGGTGACTCTTGGACCAAAGGTGTCTGAAGGGATGGGGAGCCAGCGGAAACTCCCTTCTCAGGGCCCTACGTCTTTGAGGGAGATAAGTTCTTGGGCGAGAGTGTGTACATGTGTGTGCATGTGTACGTGTGTGTGCAGGGTGTACGTGTATGTGTGTGCAAGTGTATGTGTGTGTGCAGGAGGTATGTGTGTACATGGGTACGCGTGTGTGTAGGATGTACGTGTATGTGTGTGCAGGATGCATGTGTGTGTGCATGAGTACGCATGTGTGCAGGATGCATGTGTGTGCATGTGTACACGTGTGTGCAGGATGTATGTGTGTGTGCGTGTGTGCAGCGGGTGTGTGTACATGTTTACGTGTGTGTGCATGTGTACGCATGTGTGCAGGATGTGTGTGTGCATGTGTACACGTGTGTGCAGGATGTGTGTGTGCATGTGTGCAGTGTGTGTGTGCATGTTTACGCGTGTGTGCAGGATGTGTGTGTGCATGTGTACGCGTGTGTGCAGGATGCATGTGTATGTGTGTGCGTGTGTACGCATGTGTGCAGGGTGTGTGTGTGTGCGCGTGTGTACGCGTGTGTGCGCATGTGTTTTAACATGATGGGGAATCAGAAAGGGAGGCGAGTGCTTGTCCCGGCATTCCTTCTGAGTTCTAGGCTGCCGGGCAGTGACAAGCACATGGGGTAGGGTCTTTATGCCTCAATGAACTTCCTCGGTCTCTCAGGAATGGAGCACGGCCGTTTGGCAGAGAGACTATGATATGAGCGAGGATTTCAGGGGCTAAGCAGAAGCTATGCTCTACGTCCTGGTTTCTTCCCAGCCTGCGATGTTCCCACATGCAGCACGAAGGTCTAAAAACTGTTCCTGCTTTCCCTTTGCGTGCGACCCACGAGATGAACTTCCACTCCCAGCCCCCAGGAGGAGCCTGAGGAAGAAAACATAATGGTAGTGGCGATATTTTTTAAATGCTTAGTTTTCTGTCAGCCCGCGCTCTCTGTAACACCCACGCCGCCACATAGGAGGCTCTGAGAATAGGTGCTTGTACGATGATCGGGAGACACTTAGGATTCAGAAGTTCTGTTTACATTATCCAAGAGAGCTGACTACATTTGAGATGGTTTTCATGGAGTTTATTTGAATCTTTTTCTTTTTAAGATTCAAATCTACATGAGTTCCATCTATGGTAACTCTCTGAATCAAAATACTCGATTATGCTGAGCTTTCTGATGCGCGAGTTACCAAGCTGCTATAATTCTCAAATCTCTCTCCCCGAGGGTTGGTGCCCGGGCTGGGCATGGGGCTGAGCATGGATCTCGGTGACTACGAGAATTCCTGGCACTGACAGGTGCTCCTGAAGGGTGAGCGACCTCGAACCGTCCAGGAGGCGCTGCAGGAACCGGCCCTGGGGCCCTCGCCGAGGATTCGGGAGTGGGCCCCACAGTGCCAGGCTCACAAACAGGCCGTGTAATGCAGATAAAATAAGAACTGACTTCAGCATCTGCCCTGGACTCACACCAAGAACTTTCTGAGGGGGGGAAAAATTCCCGTTCATTAATGATTAATGCAGCTAAAGAGCTTCACACCTGTACACTGTGCGATGTTGACTCACCCCAAACCGCAAGAGACGAAGATCACTTGGTGATACTCTCCCGCTGACCCGCAGAGGGAAGCAAGGTCAAACGCCTCCTGTCTCTCCAGGACTGCAGGAGAAGTTCAGGGAGCAGACCGTAGGGGGTCAGCACGCTGAATGAGACCCACAAATCGTCTCTGACTTGCATTGCACCCAGGCCACTTAACACTACTTTTCCAATTATCTCGGAAAAACAGTTGCTGGGACTACTGCCCTTGACAAAGCCAGCGGCGCGTCACGGGACAGACTTTAAATGAGACCATGAATTGTGCAACACATTCGATTGTCCCTATTTTAGGAGTCGGGCCCCACCCTTCGTTGTTCACGCACCCCAGCTTTGCACCAAGAACATCTTCAGACTCACACGAGATAAAATGCAGCCGGACTTCAGGACGGAGTCTCCGCACCTGCGTTCCCACGTCCCCAGCCGCCGGCCAGCCCGTGCCGGCGGGGACAAGGTGGTCAGCACGCCCCCGGCTTACCTCCAGCACGATTTCTTTCAGCTGGAACTGTTTCTGCGCGACTTTGTCTGAAGATACGGGCTCATGGTAGTAGAGGCAGAGCAGGTCGTATTTCTTCAAAACCTGCTTGAAGTTCTTCTCGGTGAGGCTGACCACGCGGTCCTTGCCGTCATAGGTGGGGAAGTTGAGCCCCTCTTCGGCCCTGCAGGAGGACAGCAGGTAGACCCCCACAATGAACAGGTGTGTTCTCTTCATCTGGGCAAAGGTTCGTTTTACTTTCCCGAAAGACTCAGCGCAGGGAAGTGGCAAGACCCTCAGAGGTCTAGGGGTTGAGAAGTGCAGGAGCAGAGAGGCGGATTGGGTGCCTCCCCTCTGTCCCTCCTGGCCCCAGAGGACCTACTCCCCACCGCCGGGGCTCCAGCTAGCAGTACTCTTGGGCTCAGGACACATGCGTGCAGCGACTGAGGGCCGGGCTGGGTGGCCAAGCCCCAGATACCTCGCATAGCTGGGCCCAGCCCCTGTCTCATCAGGAACTCCATTTTTAGGATGCAGTTGTCTCGGGCTAAAAATAAATCATGCAATGAATAAAAAAGTTAGATACGACCCTGTTGAGGGATTCGCTGATACAGTTTGTCAGAGGGGTGGCGAGGGAGGAGGCAGGAGGGAAGGAGGAGAACGCGTGCACAAGAAATAAGGAGGCCAGCGAGGTCAAGGAAGAGAAATGAACTTGAGACTGAGGGAGAGAAGATGAGAGGGGAGAGAGATGGGACAGTAAGCGGGACAAGCCAGTGGAGACGTTTGCACGTACACAGGGCCACCCAGACCTCAGAATCGTCCAGTTACTCTGAGGAGAGAATTCGGCCTGTCCCCTCCGGGTGGGCTGCCTGTCTCCCTACCTGCTCACTGCTCACCCAGGAACACAGCCTGGAGGTGGACTTGACCTTCTGCACCTGGCTTTCCCTGCCTCCCATCCTCTCTTCTTGGGGACTGAGACCCGCGTGGCCGCTGCGCCATCCGTACATGGCCCTGCCAGGCACTGGGTGAGGGATATAGGGACATCCTTCCTGCCAGACCCCCCACCCTGCGGCCTCAGTTACCCTCCTTCCACCCCTGCCCACAGCTGACCACTGCCAACACCAGGAGAACCCATCCCCACTTTAAACTAAATTTAAAATATTTTAAATAAAGTAAAAGTGCAACGGTCTTCCTCAGAAACCCTCTTAGATTAAACTCTCTTCGACTTCAGACCATCCCTGTCATATTTCTTTTTCTACCTTAACCCCTAATGTATCGTTTTTGTCCCTTTCCTCTTCATTAAAGACAGACTGGGACACAGAGACTAAAAGTTGGACGGATGACAGTTCCAAACTCTGTTCTGCCTTTGAATGGCTGGATGCACTTTGCAGGGTCACTCACTCTCTCTCGTTCTCGGTTCCTTCCCCCGTTGTCACATGGGGATAATTATGACTATATTGTACGGTTTGGAACCCAGAGGTGGAAAAGCATTGTGCAAAGCATGTGTGCGGTAGCTATTACACTTCATTCTCACTGGAGATGGTGGAACACAGGTTATTATAAGACTTGTCAGTTTCTAATAATAGCGGTTTGTGAATCCTTTCCTGTCCACTTTCTCCTTGAACCAAGCGGGCAATTGGGGCAGAATTGATTAGCGCTCATTTCACAGGTGAGCTAGCCGAGATTCAGAGAGATCAGCGACTCGTCTGAAATAGCCTTACTAACTGCCAAAGTGAGGATTCAGGAGCCTGGTGCGGCTGGCTGCTTTACCTCTGACTCAGGGCGATTTCTTTCTCTTTTTCTTTCTTTCTTTTTTTTTTTTTTTAACATTTATATTATTATTGAGAGACAGAGACAGACAGAGCATGAGTATGGTAGGGGCAGATAGAGGGGGGAGACACAGAATCTGAAGCAGGCCCCAGGCTTTGAGTTGTCACCAGAGAGCCTGATGTGGGGCTCGAACTCACAAACTGCAAGATCATGACCTGAGCCGAAGTCGGACGCTTAACCGACTGAGCCGCCCAGGTGCAGGGCAATTTCTTAAGTGGCTCCTGGATCATCTTTTCTGGTCAAACAGCAGTCCAGGCATGTTTTCCCACTCTTTAGAGTGGTCTATGCTTTTATAATTTGGACCAAATTTTCGTCTTCCTTGGGTGGGACCATCAGCTTTGGAAAGAGTGAGGACTCGGTCATGCACAACATTTACAGAGGAGTGAAGGAAAAGAGAAGTTTGTCCTCCTACTCAAAGGAGACCAGGCCCCTCCCCTACCTCCAGAGGGCCTTATGCTGAGAAGTAGGGTGACAAGGAGTCAGGTCTGTCAGGACACTTTCATGGCCAGGAAGCCAGGACCTTGGAGGACCCATCACTGAAAATGAGAAAGCCTTCGGTTCATTCTAATAGTGAATTCTCTATGCTTTTAAAAGTGGAGCCAAAAATAGCCATTCTAAGGGGTGGTTAAATTTCCAGGTCACTGGCAGGCAGGAGAGATCTCTGCTTTCTTTACGAAATTTCCCTGGAACAAGATTTCCAAGTGAAACGATGTACATCTTGTCTTTTCCAGGTCAGTTTCCAAAACTGTTCCCTCTGTCTCTATCTCCTGGGGTGACCTTGATTTAGAATGTGCCCCATGTTTATTAATATGAACGTTTTTAAAAATTTTACTGAAAAATTGGGAAATATTTAAAGTCAGGGTCTTTGAATTTCCTGATTTGAAACTGACGAGAAGTACCAAGGAAAAGAAATACATTTTGAAAATGTAGTTTAACCTTCAAGTTTGGCTTCTGACCCACTGCGTATTAACAGAGAGAAGCTCTGGAGTGGAAAGTTCCTGTCTCCAGATCCTGGACTCTACTGGCGGCTTCGAAGCCCAGCCCTGAGGACACATGCTTTGGAAACCAGGTTTCTCACTGTCCATGGTCTATTTTTTAGGTACCAGTCATTTCTCTGGCTACTTTTATTTCCCTCGTTTTGTTTCTCCTTTGCTTTCATGCTCACCGGCTTTAATTAATTCATTTTGTAAGCACGGGATGCTTCTGACATTTCTGAGTCAACTTTGTATCTGTCTACCAAATCGGCCATCCCATTCAGGTTTGAGCTGCTGCCCCAGTGTGTCACCTCCACACACTCCTAGTTCATGTGATTGTGTTGAGGTGTGTGTATCCTTATGTGCCTGTAGCAGGTAATGTTGTTTTGTTTAAACCAGAAGGGATAAAACAAAAAAAAACAAATCAATGCAAATAGATGTTAGTTATTATCACGATGTCATTGCTAGTCCGCCAGTCTGTGAGTGGGCACTACCTACAGTCTTTTAATCTAATCTACCCCCTTTCAATTCTTTATTCTCAGCAGGTACCAAGATAATTTTGCATATGTTATTTAATTTGATCTTTACAATAATTCGTTTCACAGATTAATCTGGACTTGAAGCCCTAGTCGTCCCTTTGTTAATTATATTTTTATTGGGCATCTTCTACATACCAGGGACTTACCTGGGTACTGGGCATTTGTCGCGAATCCGAATTTCCTGAGTTTATATCCTTGACAAACAACGACGAAACAAGCGGAATGTAAACGCGGGGTGCGCGCACGCATGCGCTAGCCCTGAATGTATCCCTGCACGCATGCGTGTAAGCCTGCGCATGCGCACATGCACGTGCGCGTAACGTCACGTCAAGTGGAGGCACGTGCTGTGAGGCACAATGGAGAGCCGCGATCGTGGGTAAGAGGTGGCGCCTTTGTCCGCGTGGTGGTGGAAAGCGGCTCTTGGGGGGGAACGTGCGAGCAGAAGCGAGGAGAGAGAGCCGCGCGGCAGAGAGCAGGCGGCCGAGGGAGACACGTCCCAGGGAGACGCCGCGCGGGCCTCCATGCTCCAGACCTAGGGGACTCCGCCACCGGAGGGCTGTGTCCGCCTCCCCCTTCCTCCTCGCTGCATCCGTTTTCTCGCTCCGACTGCACCTCTTCGTAAAACATGTGGACGGGTTCACACCTGCCCTGGAAGGTCTACAGGGCAGGGACCCCGTCTCAACGACCCGGAGGCAGCTCAGCGAGAGCCGTGACAGGCCATCGGGGGACCAGGGTTCTGGGCTGGTCTGACGCAGCCCGGCTGTGCGACCTTGGTCAGGGCTCCTCACTCGCCTCTTGGCCCTCACATTTCTCATTGGTGGGGAAGGTGAAGGACTCACTGGTCTGCCCTAGCCCATTTATGGCTCTCATTTTTTTGTTGTTGTTTTATTGAGAGAGAGAGAGACAGGAAGAACGGAGCAGGGGCAGAGAAAGAAAAGGAGACACAGAATCTGAAGCAGGCTCCAGGCACTGGGCTCGCAGCACAGATAGCACAGCCTTACGCGGGGCTCGAACTCACAGACTGGGAGAGCATGACCTGAGCCGAAGTCGGACGCTTAACCGACTGAGCCACCCAGGCGCCCCACAGATTTTTATTTTATTTTTATTTTTTTTAATAGTTTATTGTCAAATTGGTTTCTATACAACACCCAGTGCTCAATCCAACGAGTGCCCTCCTCTGTGCCCACCACCCACTCTCCCCCCTCCCACACCCATCTCCCACAGATTTTTAAATTCGATAACGCTCATAGAGGATTTTCTTTTACCAGGATAGGTAGGCTTTGGCACAGCCCCCAGGTTTGGCTGACCACCAGCGGAGGAGGGTTTGCTGGGCGTGACTCCGGACAAGTCCAGGCTTATCTTTCCCCCAGGACTTCACTGCCTCCAAAGGTCCCTTCTTCGGCTAAAATGCTCCACCCCGTGGATAAAGCGGGGCATGGCATCTTTCTTTGATCCCGGCCTGCCCTCCCACTGGGCTTGCCCCCAGAAGTCAGCCTGCTGGCTTGGTAGAGAGTCCCAGAAGTGCTCCTGTGTCCGGGGACCCTGTGCCCCGCCCCCAGGCGTCCTCTGGTGGAGTGGAACAGAACTGACTCTCGGGCTGTCCCAGGAGCCTTCTGCCCGGCGCCAGGAAACGCCTTCTCAACGGAACCAAGTGGAAAGCGACCAGCGCTGGTTGGAAAAGGGCCCCCCCCAAGTTCTACCAATCCTAAGTCCAGGTTTTAACTAAGGACACTTCCTCAGGGAAGCGCTCAGTGTAGACCCCCGGCTGACTCCCTGACCTTCTATAGTAGTTCTCCTTGGAAACATTTCGACCCTGGGTTTTTTTTCCCCCAGGTAGAATGAGCCTTCATGCAGCCTTATAGTAGCAGGTTATTGTTCACAGGAATCCTCAGCATCCGCCTGGCCAGCCATAGTTCTCGCTAAATAGTTATTAAACAAATTGGAAGCACTTAATTTGTTCCAGGCCATTTTAAAGGACAGGGGCACCTGGGTGGCGCTATCGGTTAAGTGTCCAACTCTCCATTTCGGCCTACGTCACCATCTCATGGTTCCTGAGTTTGAGCCCTGCGTGGGGCTCTGCGATGATCGTGCGGAGGCTGCTTGGGATTCTCTCTCCCTCTCCCTCTTGTGCTCTTTCCCTCTCAAAATAAAGAAGTTAACTCAGAAAATTAAAAAAAAAAGTACTTTACAAATTTCACTCGTTGAGTCTTAACAATGCCATGAAGGCGGTAATTCTAGTATCCTCTTGAACAGATGGGTCAGCGGAGGCACCGGGGAGGTTAACTAACTATAGGTGTAATCATCCCCGTTTGACAAGGCGGGAACCGAGAATCGGAGAATGAGTGATCCTCCAAGTTTATTCAGCCGTTAGAAGGCAGATTGGGCAGAAGCTGTCATCTGTCCAGCTCCTGGGCTCTGCACCAGTCATTGATGAGCGCGTGTGGAATCGCATGTTATCTCTTCTTTATTTTTTTAATCTGGCTCTGCCACTCAGCGTAATTATTTTTCGAGACTCAGTCGTGTTGCATGTATTAATACCTCATTCATTTTTATTGCCAACTAGAGCCGTATTGTATCCATATACACAGCGTGTTTATCCATTCCATATCTGTAGACGTTCGGGTTTTTTTTCGTACATGAACCTGCTGTGAAAATTAAAGTCAGATCTGTGATTTGAGTAAATTTTTTAATAATTAATGGTGTGAAGTATAGATCAAGCTTGTGGTGGTGGTGGTGGTGGTGGTGGTGTGTGTGTGTATAAGGATGTCCAGTTGGTTTTGCACCACTGAAAAAGTCTGTCCTCCACTGAATTGCCTTGGCACCTTGTCAGAAATTAGTTATCTGTATACCCGTCAGTCTGTGTCTAGGCTCTGTTTTGTATCTCTGATCCGTTTATTTTTGTGAAATGCCGAGACCACATAGACTTGATTATTGTAGCTCTGAGTGTTTGGAAATCAGGTAGAGTATTTACCTTCCAACTTTCTTCTCTTTCAGGTTGTGTTTTCTTTTCTAAGTACTTTTCGTTTCCATATGAACTTTAGAATGAGCTTATCATGTTAAAAAAGCTCCTCAGGATTTTGATTAGGTCGAATGTATTAATCAATTTGGGGAGAACTAACATCTTTACAATACTGAGTTTTCTGAAACATGAATGAGCAAGGTGAATCTCTCCATAGATTTAGCTCTTTAATAATTTTTCGGCAATGTTCTGTAATTTCCAATATACATGTCTCCTACATCTTTCATCAGATTTATTTGCAATATTTCATGTCTTGATGATTCAATGATAAACTTTTAAAAGCTTGATTTCCATTTTTTGTTGATAGTATGTAGAGATATACTTGATTTTTGGTATATTGGGCTTGTATCCCGTAAATTTGCTAAACTCAAGTATCAGCTTCTGGAAACTTTTTTATGGACTCCACGGCATTTTACACAGGGTCATGTCATCTGTAAATAGAGATCGTTTCATTTCTTTATTGGAAATTGGGGTGCCTTCTGTTTCCTTTGCTTGCTTTATTGCACTGGCTGGAACTTTCAGGACAATGTTGAAAGACATGGTGAGAGTGGCTATCCTTGCCTTGTCTCTGATCATTTGAGAAGAGAATTCAGTCTTTCACTATTAAGTATGTCAGTAGCTGTGGATTTTCTTTTTATAGATTCCTTATTAGGTTGAGGAAGTTCATTTTTTTTTTTTAGTTGACCGAGAATTTTCATCAGAAATTAGTATTGAATTTACTTTTTGGGTAGGTGTTGAAAATACATTTTATGCATCTATTGAGATGATAGTATGGTTTTTCTTTTTACTTTGTTGATTTGGTGAATTACCAATTTGATTGATTTTTGTAAGTTAAGTTGGCTTGGGATCTCTAAGATAAACCCCATTTAGTCATGATATACTGTCCTTTATATAAATTTTAGATTAAATGTAATAAAATTTTGTTTAAAATTCTTGCACCTCTGTTCACGAAGGATATTGGGCTGCACCGCTTTGTGAACATCCAGATTGCCCATCTGGTATTTTCCTTCTGCCCAAAGGACTCCCTTTGTCATTTCTGTGGTGCAGGCTTGTTAACAATCATTTTAGCTTTTGCCTGTCTTAAAATGTTTTCATTTTGCTTTTGTTTTTGAAAGATATTTTCAGTGGATAAGAGTTCTAGGCTGTCAGTTTTTGTTTTTGGTTTTTGTTTTTTACTACCTCAGAGTCGTTCTGCTGTCATCTTGCATTGTCCCCTAGAAGCAATTGCTGTCATCCTTGTCTTTGTTCCATTGTCCATAATTTTTCTTTTTACCTCAGGCTGTTCTTAAGATGGTCTTTGAATCCTTAGTATTATGCCATTGGATTCTGATGTGCCTTGGTTTAGTGATTTTGATTTAGTTTTCTTCGTGTTCCTGGTGCTTGCAGTTTGTCGAGCTCCTTGGAACTTTGGGTTTATAGTTTTCATCTAATTTGTTAGATGTTAAGCGACTATTTCTTCAAATATTTTTTCTGTCTCCTCCCCTCCGAAGAACTCCAGTTATACAAATAGAGTCACTTGGGTTGCCTCACAGCTCACTGATGCTCTTTCCATTTTCTAAAATTCTTTTTTCTGTGTTTCCTTTTGGATAGTTCTATCGCTGTGTCTTCAAGTTCACCAGTCTTTTCTTCTTCAACATACAGGATTTGTTAATCCCAGCCGGTGTATTTTTCATCTCAGATATTAATAGCTTTCATTTCTAAAAGTCTGACTTCGGTCTTTTCATATTTTCCTTGAATTGCTTTTTCGAATACATGGAATGCGATTATAATAGTTATCATAATGTCCTTGTCTGCTAAGTCTAACATCTGTGTCATATCTGGGGCAGTTTCAATGATTATTTTCATCATTATGGGTCTTATTTTTCTGCTTCTTTGAAAAGGCCAAATATTTGAATGCCAGACTTTGTGAATTTTATCGAATTGGGTGCTGTGATAAGTCTTCCTGAACTTTGTTCCGTGATGAAGTTGATTTTAGGGGGAATCGTTAAGTCTCCATTATAGTCTCAGTGTTAAGGTACTTTTTTGGCAGGACCAGGGCAACACTCGACCTGAGACTAATTATTCTCCATTGCCAAGGCAGGACACTCCTGACCAGTCTACGCAATGTCTCACAAATTACGAGGTTTTCAGTTTGGCTAGTGGAAACCGGCCTTCTTAGGCCATGGGAGCAGCACTAGGTACGGTTCCCCCAGCCTAATCCTTTGGGAGTGCTCTTTTGGCTAGTCTCATGTGGTTTCCTTCTGTACGTGCCCTTGCCAGTGTTCTGCTCAGGACTCGGGAAGGGCCCTCAGGACTTGACCTTCACGGTTCTGTCTCTGTGCAGCTCCCTTCTCTGCTGCTATGGCCTGTGAGCTGTGGCCTCCTTGCCGCCCGGGACCCTCAGCTCCTTCTCCTCAGTGCAGAGGCCCCGCTCTGATTACCCCTCCCTGGGCCACCACCTAGCAGCTCTCTCTGCAGGCAGTATATAGGGGCAGCTGTAAGGCTTATTAGATCATTGGTTTCCTTTCTCAGGGACCACACTCTTTCATCGCCCAACATGTAGTGTCTCAAAAAGTACTCTGTCAGGTGTGTTTATGGATGGTTTGTTGTTTCAGATACAACTGTAAATTGGTCTTTGTTATCCATTTTGGCTGGAAGCAAAAGTCTTGGAAAATTGAAATTTAGCTATGGACTATACGAACAGAAGAGACAAAAACTGTTTTTATGATGTGACGTTGATCGTTCTTGTAGCTCACACTTAGCTAATTTAATTTTCATAATTTTTTTAAGTTTATTTCTAAATAGGAAAGCTAAAGGTATAGCAGAGAGATTATGTGAGGATGCAAATAAGGAAAGCCCAGGGCAAGCTGGGTCAGCTTGTTTTCCCGGAAGCAGGGAGGGTTGTAGGGTTGGTGTGAGTTCGTCTGCTTGACAGTGTCATCAGGGTCTCTTCTGTTTTCATCTCTCTATTCTGCCTTCTCTTGTCTTCAACCGTATTATTGTTGGCTATGCCTGGGTGTTGATAGATGACTGCAAACAACTCCTGGGCTCCACGCTTTCTCTTCCACTTCCAGGAAGACAATGTGAGTTCCTTCCCCCCAGAAACCACCAGCAACCATCTGCCCCAATGCCCTAAGTTAAAATTAGGTCAGGTCCCCACCTCTGAATACCAGAGTCCAGGACATGCACTTGTACTGAATCGCTGAGACTCTGGTGGGATCAGCTTCCCCCAGAGCCCTGGACTTCCAGGAAGGGGCCATTGTCCAAAGGCAGGGGGATGGGGGGAAGCGATCACAGTGTCCACCTGGGTGGGCCTCAGGCTGTTTGTAAGCTCTTTGAGACAGGGAACACAACATAGTAGTCTCATTATTCCTAATAAATGAACAGCTAAATTCACTATGATAGTATAGTTTGGACGCTGACTTTAGAAATGTTGGCTATGTCTGGATATGTGAATTAGGATTTGGGTTGAATAAAGAAAACTCATGGATTTATGAAGATCATTTCCACATGCATTCGTAGAATTCGTTAACGTTCCTATGCTGCTTCTTGTGTTCTAGCACCAGTGTTCCTTGTCTTTTTGGTCTTTGTACAATAATGTGTCTGAGGCAGCGGTTAGAAAACACGACGACTAAGAGTACAGATAATCGAAAGCTCTGCAGTAGCCCAAACCACCGCGGCAGCTGAGTGATGATCTAAGTGCCCGAGTCAGGAGCTGGCCTGTGTGACCCCACTAAGCGCCATGTGTGCTCCTATTTAATGGAGGCTCTCAAGCAGTTTTATTTTAAGTGGCAAGATATTTAAGTTAGTATTTTGGGTACTTACAGAAAAAAGAGATCTTCGTGCTGTTAACGTCATGAGCACCTGAACACTTGGAGCACCGTCACAACCCCCCAGCTGAGAAGTGCTAGGATAGATCATCTTTAGGGCTCACCGTTCGCCAAACACTGCTCTGAGTGCGTCACGTGCCACAACAAATATGTATCCTCAGGTAGATTGTGAAGTAGACCCTGTGATTATCTATAGTTCACATGTGAAGAAACTGAGGCACAGGAGACAGAATTCCCTTGCCCAGTGTGACACGGTAGGAAGCGGTGACGCAGGGATCAGAACAGCCGGGATTCCTGCTGCAGAGTGTGTGTGATTAACCACTACACTCTGCTAAGGGCTTGCGGCAAATTTTTATACAAATAATGGCTTTTTGCTTCACAGTTATAAGTAAACCACTATAAATATTGGATATCGAGCAGAGGTCCCTGTATTTCACACTGAGCTCTGGCGTCAGGAAATATTATTGCTAGTGCCATCAGTTTTTCTAAGGTGTAAGTCCAGAAGGCCGGATCAGTAGTTCTCCATCGAGGGCCATCTGACAACCCAGGAGACATTCGGCAGTGCCTGAATACCTCTTCAGTTGTCACAAGTCACCGGGGGGTGGGGGTGGGAATGGCCTGTACTGGCACCTAGTGCATAGAAGCCAGTGATACGTGAAACTTTCTACAATGCTCAAGACAGGTCCCCACAACAAGGAATTGTCTGTCCCCAAAATGTCACTAGTGCTAAGGCTGAAAAAACCTGGGCTAGACCAAAAGATTCCTGCTGATGTGCCGATAGAGACTCTCTCTCTGAACATTACCCAGCAGTTTGGTCTTTGTGACTTAACTAGTGGCGGTCTTAACCTTACTCACAGAATCTGAAGAATATGTGAAGAACCTGAAGAATTGATTCCTTGTGTGGTACGTGAGCACCGGCTTTGCCTCTGTGTCTAGCCTGTTGCTGTCTATAGCTTGTCGCTCTTTATAGCTCTGTCTCCTTGCCTCACGGGCTGCAGGGTAAGTTTAGATTGGGAAAAACACTCTATCCTTAACGGTTCCAAAACAAGTCGTCATAGCCTGCGTGGTTCTTTTACCTTTCCAGTGGTCGTTTGATTAGTCTTTCTGCCTGTCCTATTTGCTGGGTCCTTTAGTAGTAACCACCCATTCTCTGAAACTCCCCGATTATCCCCATTCAGGACACAACCAGCCTGCCAGAGCGAGATGCCAAGTGTGTGTGAGATGCTGTCCCGTGGAGAGTTCTCGAGTGCTAAGGAAGGTGTGGACACATGACCAAAGAGGAACATGGGGCAGATCCTTCTGGTGTTGCTGTGGTGGCACCCTGGGACTTGTGGGCTCTCGAGCAGGAATGATCGTCATCTCAGCAATGTTCTGGGAATAGGCACCGTACCTTGCAGTGTATGGTCTGGACACGTAGCATCCAAAAACGTTCCTCTGCCGCTCCTTCCGAACGCAAAGGGACTGCTAATCCTTCCTCTGACTCATGACTAAAACCAACTTCCAAAGCAGTGAGGTTGTAAAACTTGACGGAGGGGCCTCTTGGCCACAAATACCTCTTCCACCTGTTCACTGCTCCCACCGATTCCTGCCTGTTCGGTTAACATTCTTGCCAATCCAATTTTAGAGGTGATCATTCTTAAAGTGAGAGAAGTTAAGTGGCTTTCCCGCAGTGACACAGCTAATAAGCTAACTGATCCTCAGCTACGTATCTCAAACTCCCTACTCTGTGGTAGGTTATTCTAAGAAATTCCATGGCCTTATTAAATACTGGGAAGGACCACTCAAATTACTTAAGCGTCTAAATAACAAGAGAAGGTCCCAGTAAAAAAACTCAAATGGAACTGCTAGACGTGAAAAATAAAATGTCTGAAATAAAAAAATACACTAGATGGGATTAAAAGCAGATCAGACATTGAAAAAGTCAGTAAAAAGATCAGAAATGAGAACGAGGGGAGGGGCGAGTAGGCGGAGCAGAGGATCTTTAGGGCCGTGAAAATACTCCGTATACAGTCATAATGATGGATACATGTTGTTGTACACTTGTCCAAACCCACAGACTGGGCCACACAAGAGTAAACCCTAACTAATGTAAACCTGCGGGCTTGAGGTGATTAGGGCGCGTCAGCGTAGCTTTGTCACTTATAACAAATGTACCACTCTAGTGGGGGTGTCGATGGCTGGAGAGCTTATGCACGTGCAGGGGGCAGGGGAGCTGCGGGAGATCGCTGTACCTTCCCCTCAGTTTTCCCGTGAACCTCAAACTGTTCTAAAAACTAAAGACTTTTAAAAAAATACAGTGCTAGAAAAAATTGGATATTCATAAGGAGAAAATGGACCTCAAACCTCACTTCATACCATACACAAAAATTAAATAGGCAAATATAAGAGCTAAAAAATAATAGTTTTAGGTATGTGGGAGAAAGTACGTGTGTCTTTGGGTTGGACAAAGATACGATTAAGAAAGTAAGAGCCACAGACCGGGAGAACATTTGTATAAAACCTGTATCTGATAAATAACTTGCATTCAGAATATACGAATAACTCTCACAACTCAAAAATAAAGCAACTACACATTAACAATCCAGTTGACAATTGAGCAAAAGACTTGAATTGGCACCTCACCAAAGAAGACAGATGATGGCAAATAAACCCATGAGAAGGTTCTTAACATCACTAGTCATTAGAGGAGTGCTTATCAAGATCAGAGTAAGATCTCACTACACCACCTGCTAGAATGTCGAAAATTAGAAAGACCGAGCACACTCAGTGTCGAGAACACATGGAGCACCTGGAATTCTGTATTTCTGGTATGCATGCAGAATGGTATGCATGCAAAATCGTAAGCACGCTTAGGAAAACCTGTATGTGGTTCCTTTTAAAAAATGTACACTCACCATAGAACACAACAGTCTTCTAGATACTTATCCAGGACAGGTGAAGACTTATGTCCACACAGAGACCTGTATACAAATGTTTACATCAGTTTTATGCATCATAGTCAAAAACTAGAAACCAAAATTATGAATGACTAAAAATTTGTGCTATTCTTCACGTGATGGACTGTCTTTCATCAATAAAAAGTAACAAACTACTGATGGATGCAGCGACCCGAATACATCTCAAAAACGTGATGCTTAGCAAAAGAAGCCAGGTACAGACTACTTACTGTACGATTCTATTTAAATGAAATTCTAGAAAAATCAAAACTGTAGCTGTTTTCTAAGAATTTTATGAGATGATTATTTAATACTGCCAATATTAAAAAATTAATATAAACTTACAATTAAATTATAGACAAAGTTAATAAATCCTCAAAACTTGTAAACTTCCTGGGGCACCCGGGTAGCTCAGTCGGTTAAACGTCCAACTCTTGATTTTGGCTCAGGTCATGACCTCACAGTTTGTGAGTTCGAGCCCCGAATTGAGCCCTGTGCTGACGGCCCAGGGCCTGCTTGGGATTCTCTCTCTCCCTCTCTCTGCCCCTCTCCTGCTTACAGTCACTCTGTCTTTCAAAATAAATAAACTTAAAAAATATATATTAAAACTCATAAAGTTTCTAACTATTTTACTACAGTTTATTAACGTTTGTGTTCTTGAGATTATTTAGATCTGTTGTATCTGTATGGTGGGAATTCCATGTAATATCGATGCATAGCACACCTCTTTCCCGCTCTGCATTTTCTGCTGAGAGCGGGAAATTGACCGTGGGACTGTTTACACCATGGAAACTGACCAGTGAAAAATGAGGGTTTCCTTTGGTTCTGTTTTTCAGGAGAGCAGTTTTTAAATGTTTTCCAACACACCGCTGAATGTACAGACAGGAGACCCTTTCTCCTGGAAAGGAAAGAGCGTACAGGTTGGAAGAAGAGGCCTTTCTGGAGGAGTTTGGGAGTTTGAACTATCCCGTGAAGAATGGAGAGACTGGAGACCAGCTGAGAAGGAAGGAACAGGCATGTTAGACAGGGAGACAAAGCCAAAGGTAAGAGAAGGCCCGGCTGGGCTGGAGTGAAGGCCGCGAGCCTTAATGAGCAGTGCTGCTTCAGCTCACAGCGGGCCCACGCCCAGGACGGTCCCGAGTGGGAGAGGCGGTGCACGTCTGCTGTTTTTCTTTTCCCTTCCTCTTTCCCTCCCTTTTCATAACGGCCACGCTGGCACCAGCCGTGTGGCTCCAGTGGATTCCACCCACCACAGAGGATCCGCTGCTCTTGTCCTGAGCAGTAGGGCCCAGGGAGGGGCGCCCAGCCCAGGGTGGTCCAGGCAGAGCCCTCCCTTTGAGGTCTTTTAAAATGGTCCGTCCGTGGGTATTTTACTCTTTCCTAATTACTGAGCTTGAGGAACGACTGTCCAGAGGTGATGCTGCCTGCTTCAGGAGGTGGTAATGGAACCAGCACATAACAGAAGCAGAGATACAAGGAAGAGAAAGAGAAGTTTTGAGTCTTTACTTCTAGTTGCTTTTAGATCAGCTCCTCCTGTCCTTCTTGAAGTTGGACGTATGAATCAAGAAATTCTCCTTTTTTTTTTTTTCTGCCTAACCTGGATGAAATTTGTTTTTTGTCCCTTGTAACCAGGAATTAGTGAACATAATACTAACGATTTTATCATGTATTCTTTTTTTTTTTTTTAGGTTTATTTATTTGAGAGACACAGAGACAGTATGAGTTGGGGAGGTGCAGAGAGAGAGGGAGAGAGAGAGAATTCAAGCAGGCCCCTCACTGTCAGTGCAGAGCCTGATGTGGGGCTCTGTCTCACCAACCATGAGATCATGGCCTGAGCTGAAACCAAGAGTCAGACACTTAACCGACTGGGCCACCCAGGCTTCCCTATCATGTGTTCTTTATCCCTGAAAACCTGAGTTTATGTGTATAAGAGCAAAAAGGAAGGGCCCAGACCTTTCACAGACAGGTGTCCTACTGCTGGGAGAAGCTTAGTTGCAGCCTTTTATGCGGTCTTAGGCGGTATTCTTGCAGGTGAGATGATCCCCGCAGCCTTGGAACAGGAGGGCCCTTTGAGGTCATCTAGGGCAGAGGGTCGTTTTGGTTTGCAGACTGTGCGTTTTCTGCTGTTGGCTTCCACGGCGTGTCATGGACTGGTAAGGGGCCCATAGAAAGGTTCTAGGCTCCCTGTTCCAATAGGAGCGGTTTTGCTTTTTTTTTTTTTTTTCTTATTTTTAAGTTTATTTATTTTGTGGTGAGGAGGGGCAGAAACAGAGGGAGAGAAAGAATCTGCACTGTCAGCACAGAGCCCAACGTGGGGCTCCATCTCCTGAACTGTGAGATCACGACCTGAGCCAAAATCGAGAGTTAGCCCACAGAGCTACCCAGGCGCCCGGCAGCTTTGCTTTTTTATATTGCATTCCTCTTTAGACTTCATTTGACAAGAAGGTTCCACAAGTTAAAAGGCAGGAAAACAAAGCAAAGGGACCGAGTCCAGTTCTCTAATCCCCTTACAGGAAACGTGAGGGTGACGGCCTGTCCAAGACATACGGCCATCCAAGTGGCAGGCCCAGCGGTGGGGCCCACAGGCTCCATGTGGACACTGTCTCCTGCCTGACTTGCTGGGTCTCTCCCACTTTGTTTCCACGTTACCCCACATGAATTCTTCCAGAGCCAGTACCTCGAGGTCAGTGTGCAAAACACCAGGGTTCACATCCGCCCCCATTTCTAAGAAGTGTGTGATTGGCTAGGAAAACAGTCTGGGAGGGCAGAGGGGGTTAGAATGCATTCCCAGCAACTGCACCGCTTTATAGCATCTTTCCTTCCTGAGCATTCCTTCAGAGCAAAAATGATAAATCGCAAATTAGAATCATACCGTGTACAGAAACCACATGGGCAGTCTAACATAGACCAGGAGCTTGAAGTTAGGTGGGCCTCTGGTCACCTTCTGCACGCAGCTGGAACCCTCCCTGCCCTCTCTCACCGCATCCCTTCACCCCTTCTCCGGCACCTACAGGAGCAGGAAGTGCAGTACACCAGAAATGGCCATTTCATTGCCGGACAACTCTGGTTATAAGTCCTTTATAAGCAGATTACGGTTAAACGAATTGATTGAGGTTAAATCAGTTGAGATTGAGCCTGAATCTGCTTCAAAATAACTTTTCCCTTTATCCCTGATTTGACTGGAAACCATATGCAGCCAGTCCTGGCCCCCACCAAAGCCTGACAAAGGTTACCCCATACTGTGACATTCTGATACACCTAAAAGTGGCAGTTTCATTCCCCTCATCTCCTAGAAGGAACGGAACGTGGTTTCCAGATCCCTTGCCACCCAAAGTGTGATCGATGGATAAGCAGGGTCAAAACCTCAGAACGTGTTTAAAATGCAGACTCTCAGCCCACCCCAGGCCCACTGAATCAGAATCTGTATTTTAGCAAAACCACCAAGTGATTCCTCAGCCCATTAAAGTTTGGGCAACACTCTTGCAAACTGGAATCACTGGCTATAAGGAAGAATGGGGAGAGGGTGTGGCTACCCTCTGTGACACAGAGGTTGACCTGCGTTTTGAGTGTTGGTGACAGATCCTGACTTTCTCCAGCACTCTCTCTCAGGAACCAGTGTGGGAGAGTTTATCAGTTTCCAAAGTTTCATTTTCTAAAATAAAAGTTGGTTAACTAGCTGGACAGAAACTCGGTGTGTAGAGCCCTGTCTTGATGGTTAGAGCAACTGGCAGTACTTACGGAGGCTTGTCTTGCTAATGGCAAGTCAGCTGGAAGCATCTTGGTTTAGGACGGATAGCACATTGCATCTACCGTGCTGTAGTCTGACACATCATGCACACTGAAACTGTTTTCTTATGAAATCAACCCCCCGAATCCTCCAAGGAGTGAGCAGAAAAGAATGCCGGAAGGAGAATCCACGTGGCGGGGGGGGGGGTACTGAATAAGAATTCTCAGAAACCGTTTCCCTGTGTTTCCCTCACTTGGGATTCTCACCCTGGGGTCCATCAGTTTCCATTTAAAACTCAGGCTCAAGGGTAGAAGAAAGTGTTTCTCCTGGTTCTTCATAACACAGCTGAGACAGCCTGACATTTTCAAAAAGAATTTAACTAAATACTAGGGGAGAACAAAAAGGAAATAATAGCAGACAATACAAATAGTGAGTTTCCAGAGCACTAGTTCCTGATCCTAAAATAACCACATGCTGGTCTTAAGGATGGTGTAATAATTTGCATGATTGTTAAGCAAATATTCATTTCCTACCCTTTCCCACTGTATGTGGAACATATGTCCTGTCACATTGATGTTGACTTTGTCCATGTGACCCTCTCTGACCACTGGAACGTTAATGGACACAACACGAACGGAAGCCTCAAATGTGCTTGCGGGGCTTGCTTTCGCGCCCGGTGATCCGCCACGGCAGGAGCACGCCTTGGGTAGCCTGGTTCTTCAGCCTGGATCTGAGGGTGACGCATGGAACGGGCCTGAACCCAACCGGAGGCCAGGAGCCCTGCTTGACCCACAGCCGGAAGCAGAGCCTCTGTAGCCCATTCTAGATCAACTGAATAGCAGAAAAACTGTAGACCATGATGAGCGTGAATGCTGGTGTGCTGATGCACCGAGTGCTGGGGCTGACGTGCGTGTCAGCGTCATCGTGACAATAGCTGACCGATACGAACGATGCAGTGTCACAGGCCCTGTCCAAAATCCCTTCCTCAGAGCAAGTCCCGCCCATCTCACTGGACGCTACCCGAAAGCCACAGCAGGACATCTTGACCTCATGCCTCTTACCCAGACGGCGGAGTGAAACACAGGGCCTGCCTCCAGGCCCCTTTGGAGGGTGAAGTTTACCATCCTACTCAGGCAGAAGCTGCCTCATCACCCGCCTCCACGGCGGGAAGTAGCCTTGCCTTGCAGCTAGCCTGGGCCTATCCTGTAGGCCTGGAGAATCAATGTCTGAGCCACCCAGGAATCGACGCAGTGAATGGTGAGACCTACTTGCAATCGCAGAAGCCTTTTTTACCCACCTGTCCCAGCAGCTTGGAACGCTCCTCTTTCCCTTCCACATGGAGTGGACCCTCCTTGTCCCCTCAGCTCCCAGCTCCGGTGCCACTTTCTCAGGGGCCTTTCTCAACTGGATCAAGTCCCCTGTGGCCACTCCCATAGCTCTTTGCTTCTTCACAGCACTTACAGATGCCGTTTTACGTGCACTCGTGGGAAGATGTGTGTAATGGCTGTTTGCCCCCAGACCGTAAGCTTCAGGAAGGCAAGGGCAAACTTCCGGTGGTTTTTGCTCACCGCTGCTAACTCCGTGCCCAGCACATACCTGGTACCCAGCGTCCTTAGTAACTACGCAGCCCCCTCGCAGCCCTCTAAGGACACACACATGCAGGAACAGAAATGGGATCTTCTGTCCCCCAAAGATCTTACCATCTGAATCTTGGATGTGAGGGCACATCCCTCTCAATTACAAGGGAGGGAAACTGAGGCACATTGTGTCTTCCAAGTTTACTCCGTCTGCCATTGGCAAGCTGTTGACAGGAAATTGGTTCTGCCCCTTCGTTGTCGCCGTGGGCATAAATTGTTTTCCTCCTCTAATGATGACTTTGGCACCAAATACCTGTGGTCTAAAACGCTCGTTCCTCATTAAGCAACCCTGGCTTTAGAGGGTCTGCGGGTTGAATAAGGATGGGTTGGGAGCCGTCCACTGGCCAGGTGTTTGGTAGCAGCTGCCACTTTCCTTCCTTTGTTTTTTTCCACCGTCACTGGTTTGAACCCTCATCGAGAAGGCCACTTTGTCCGGGACAGGGAGGTAATTTCGTCTCGCGTCTGTTTGGCAGCTCCCTGATTACCAGCTGAGCCTGATTACACAGTCTGTGTGCCTGTCCCCAGGACAGGCGTGCTGCTGCCACGCTGGAGGAGGAAGGTGGCTCCAACTGTGAAATTGCATTTTGGAATCTCACTTCAGCGCTCCTCTGTGGCTAACCCAGACCCGCCTCCGTGGGGAGAGGGCTCCCGGTCCCAAGGTTAATTTCAAAGCTACTTACTTGCACTCACTGTTTCTGTCCAGCAGGGGGTCCTAGTGGATAGACCAGGCTCTCCTGCCTCTAGACCTGTCTGCCCCTTTCCTAGGTGATCCTTGGATTCCCTGGGGCTGCTACCCTTTCTCCGGCAAGAACAGCTTCCATTCATGAGTTAACAAATTTAACTAAAACTCTCGGCAAATATTTATCAAGGACTTCTATGCCTGGAACCTGAGATGTAGGTTGAGTAAGACACACTTCTGACCGCAGGAGCCCTCATGATACAGGTGCAGACGGCCGCGCAGCATCTTGGGAGTTACAGTAGTGGGAACCCAGAGGAAGAGGTTGGTCTCCTCAAAGAAGGGATGGAGCAGAGTAGTCCTGGGAAGGCTGCACAGAACAGACACCATCTTGATTGGGCCTTAAAGGGAATAATGAGATTTTGTTTCCACTGAGGAAATAATGGCAGGATGGAGGGAGCGTTGTGAGTGATGCACAGAGGCATGAGAACCCCAGGTGTGTGAAGCGGGGGAACCATCAGCTTGGGTAACCAGTCTGCTGGCAGCGGGGTTGGGGGGTGTTAGACAAAGGCGGGTGTGTGCCTGGCAGAGACGCTGTGAGGAGCCGGGGCAAGAAGAGCGTGGAAGATGAGAGGCTGGAAAGTTGGGCTGAGATCAGGGAGCGCAGGGTGCTGTATGACAAGCTCCACCTGCCTCCACCGTGAGGCGGGCAGAGCCACCAACATGGGTGCTTCCTCCACCACGGAGCAGGTCATCAAGCCTCCGTGGGAAATATCGCCGTTACATGGTAGATTAAAGATTTTTCCTAGAAATACCAATTTCTGGAAGATAAAACACATGCCATAAATAAACCAAGTAAGATCGTTTTTAACAGATCATTTGACAAAATGGCTTTAGGGACAGATAGTGAATAATTGTCAGGCAAAAAGCTGCGCTGGCATCCTTTGAGCACTTATGGTGTACCAGACGTGATATAAGCACTTTATGTATATGTCTTTCATTTGACCCTTATAACAACACGCTGAGGCAGATGCTGGTTTCCCTGTTTGGTAGTTGAAAGTGCCTGGGAGCTGATTGTTGAAACAATGGGCATTTGGTGAGTCAGGCCATCAGAAGCTGATCAGTCTGACTCCAGGGCTGCTGCATTACCTACATGCTCTTTGGGAGACAGCCAGAATCCTGGGTTAAGGAATGCCAATTTTCTACAGGCATTTGGGAGCCACGGAGGGTTCAGAGCAAAGAGGAGATCTCCTCAGTTGTTGAGGACTGCTCTGCTGTTCTGCTTGCAGAACTTACAGGGGTGGCACTTCAATGAATGGGGCACCAGCAAAGGGAGGCCAGGCCTGTGGGCAGCTCTTCCCGAAGAAAGGCTTTGTGCTAAACAGCATCTCAGGAGCCAAGCCGCACAGTGACAGGCTCTGAGGACAGAGGGCTGCCCGTGCGCATCAAAAGTGGCACGGACCTGGTTGCCTACTAGTCTTTTTAATCAGCCATATGCCTTACATCACCCCTCGGCAGGAGCACCTGCAATTAAGACGGCAGAACTGAGACCCTAACTTAAATTCCCTTTGTCTTCTTGAAACTAAATTCAGCAGTCTAGAGACCATCTCGCAGACCTTTACCTTGCCCATCCAAACACCCAAGAGGTGTGGCGCTCCTCAGGAAGCAGGGGTAAAACTTGACCGACCCCAGGACGCCCTCAGAATTCCCGCGGCTGAGATGCCTTTCCCCCGCTGCGGTGGACCCACTGCCCTGGGATTCCCCATTTCACTGCTTTCCAGCCGCCTTTGTCTTTTTCTGACCACCTTTCCAGAAGAACCTCTGAGTTTCATTCCTGCTCTTCCTGGGGTCTGCAAATCCTCCGTAATGAGTAGCCATCTGCAGATTTCATTTTTATTCAGCCTCCCCTCCCCCTTCAGATTGGTAATAAAAATATTAAATAGGACTAAAGCCAGTGCTGACCCCTACCGAGCCCTGCTAGACAACCCCCCTTGGGACTGGCTGCCTTTTATCACTGGCCTTTTTTCCCTGCAGTTGTTTGGCCAATTTAGAGCCGTCTTCCTCTGCCCTCAGCCTGGTCCATCTGAACCGATTTTGAAAATAAAAATATTGAAAGATATTCCAAGATTTTCTAGTTGAAGTCCAAATCTGCAGTTTTTTCTATACAGCAGGAAACAATTATGGTATACAACAGAGTTCTTTTCTTTTCCCTGACAGGATATTAAATATCAGCATGTTTTGATGTGATCTGGATAGTTGACAAAATGTTTTATTTTCAACAGGTTCTTTTGAATCCTGCGTTCCTGAGTTAACAATTACTAATAAGGAATAGAACTTCTACTCGATTTCTCTTTCCGATCACAAACTCAAGCCTGGAGGATCTTGTACTTTAGTTTCTTTGAGCATAAAAAAAGTAAACTGGCAAATTTGTGTTGATAACAAACTCCAAGGAAATATTTGCTAGTACTCCGAAGGATTGCTTAGCACCTAGAAATGCTGGTCTCCCAACACAAATACTCCCCTGTCTTTGGGGGACCCGCCGTGAGATGCCGCAAAATCCATTTCATTTAAAAAATACTTTTTTCTTTTTTCGGAAATAGACTTTATTTTTTAGGGACGTTTTAGGCCCACAGGAAAATTGAGGGGGGCCGGGATTTGCCGTGTACCTTCTGCCCGCGCGCGCGTCGCCTCCCCGGCAGAGCAGCACTCTGTTACAGCCAGGAATCTACACTGACCCGTCGTCATCACCCAGAGCCTGCGGTTTACAGTAGGGTTCGCTCTTGGTGCCGGACATTCTGTGGGTTTTGACAAATGTATTCTGACAACCGTTTTGACACGTATCCGTCATTCTGGTATCTCACAGAATATTTTCACTGCCCTAAAAATCCTCTGTGCTCTGCCTCCTCAGCTCCCCTTCTCCCCAGCCCCCAGCAACCCACGGATCTTTTTACCGTTTCCATAGTTTTGCCTATTTCGTGTTTATTCTACACATTCCACACCTTTAGAAGTCCTAGAAGAGTAAAAGTCGCATCCTGCTCCTCGGGGACTGCACTCTGCATGCACGAATGTGCTATGAAATAGAAGTGCATCTGTTCCTGCCGGTTTCCTTTTTTTCCTCACCCTCCCGAGACTCGGGGCTCATGGAGTCAAAAGCCCAGGTGGTAGCATCTGGCCGTGAGAAGACATCTTTTCAGGCTCTGTTTACCTTTGCCTCAGTACCCTCATCATAGTAATGAGGATGGACGGGGATTTAAAGGCAAATATGATCTAACAAATAGGCCAGACCACTTTCTAATCTGGCATCCAGAACAAAAGATAGCACTTCCCGGCATTAGCTCATGGGGGGCAGGAGGGAAGACCCTCAGCTCATTCTGTGAAGGCTCTCACTTCCTCTCAAGATCTATATCTTTCTTAAACTCTTTTACTTATATAAGGACCCCCGAAGAGAGAGCCTGCAATACGTGGACCCGTATTTTTAAAAAAATTTTGTGACATGTTTCTTGGTCACGAGCTTTAACAAACAAGACGCTTCAAACTGGAAACCTTAATAATAATTCTTATGTTACAACTGAACAAGAGAGCATGAGATAATAGGAATCCCATCATTCTTAATATATTTAAGCTCCGTTCGATAGAGACAAAAATGTGATAAAGGGGAAAGGGTTTTATAGTTCACAGAACACCATTATCTTTCATCACAAATATATTTGTACTCAAGATATCACCATAGCCGATAAAGAAATTTCTGAAAATACTATATTATATATACTATATGTAATAGATTGATTTTTTTTCTATACACGTAGTGTTTGTGTTATATATTATATCGGCACATATTTTTGTGAATGTACTTATGAAAACGTATATAAACATAATTTCACTGGTTAGCGGCCTCATTGAAATGGTGATGTGGGCCCTGGGCCTGGCTTTCTTTGTATCTCAGTAGTCAGGTCTCAATGGCAATAGAGTGGGAGCTGTCCTGTTTCGGAGTCCCCGAAGCCCAGGTTTGTGTTTGTGTATGGGGAGAGTTAATGAGAACAGAATGGCTTTCTTTCCCTGCTTCCCCAATCCCATCTGTTCAAACAAAAGGCTGAAAGGGAAAGAGAACGGAGACCCTGCTGGTCAAGGGGGGAGGAATAATAACACATATCCTTGGGCAACATTTCAGCACATGCAACCCTTTTATACTGTGCTAAAGCTTTTATTCAGACAAAAGGAAGTCAGGCCAATGTAGGTTCCATTTAAAAAAAATCATTATTAAGAAAAGTACATTAGGCCCAAAGGCTAGTTGTTTTTTTTTTTTCAGTGACTGACTGCATTTGTAAGTCTAGATTAAAAGATGGAACTATGTAAGGAAGGGGAAAGCAGTTTGGTTGTAGTGAAATCTGAGTAACCTACGTGTGTAGGGAGTTGTAGAAGACCAATTTTACTTTGTATGAAGTTCAATTAACATTATCGCAAAAGGAGTAAAAGAAGGCACTTTCTGCTCTTCCTGAGGAGAGTCTATGAAAATATCGTAATTTCCAGTGGTAGACAAGAAAACACAGTGCCCTCTGCCCCTCAGGTCAATGGCTTGTCCGCAGAAGCCCAGCAAGGAACTCACTGGAAGGTCAGAACTTTCCCTGGAGCAGTTCATTGAGCTTGACTGGCTCCTAAAGATGGCTTCTAGAATACCAACGGGGCACCTCGAGGTATTAGTTTATAAGATTTGTTGATACATGGTGCTACTTAGCAAGGCAGAAGGAAAGGCTTTCTGGGGATTATCCCACTACATACAGGCCGGAGCTACTAGGTGCTCCTACCACAGACGGGAGAGCGAATTTGCCATCAGATGACTAATTTGCTTGTATCTGTACTACAAACCTTATATTTCAATAAATCAGTCCTCACAGTAGCCGTGTTTGCCATCATGTACAGACAGCCTTATCATTCTTGTAGAAGTGTGCAAAATTAATGCTCTCTTCTCCTCTTGAGTTAACTCAGATGCTATCACTCCAGTGACAGGGAAGATAAAAGGTGAAAAGATTCACAGAGATTGCCAAGGAGTGAAGAGGTCTAGGTCACTATCTGTTTGGGAAAATAAGGAGACCACATCTTCAAAATACTCTCCAGAGGCCCTGGGTGGCTCAGTCGGGTAAACGTCCAACTTTGGCTCAGGTCATGATCTCATGGTTCATGGGTTCGAGCCCCGTGTTGGGGTCTGTGCTGACAGCTCAGAGCCTGAAGCCTGTTTCGTATTCTGTGGTTCCCTCTCTCTCTGCCCCTCCCCCCGCTTGCGCTCGGTCTCTCAAAAATAAATAAATGTTAAAAATAAAAAACTTTCCAAAGGATGAATAAGAGAAAGGAAGAAAAAATAAAAGGCAAATATGAGTGTTAAGAAATGTCATTTTCAGATCTCCTGGGAATGGGAATGTCTGAGGAAATTTCATAAGGAAATGCCGTTAGGAATCCCTAATAGGGACACACCAAGGAATGGAGAGCTAACTAATTCCCTAGAAGGTCTGTCCGCTGTCCATGAAAGGGGAACCAGACCTAAATTCTCAGGGGGCACAGACTCTGAAAACAGGAGACATTTCCTACAAGGGGGCCTTGAAGGTTAGTAAAGCACGAATTTAGCCACTCTTGGTCATTGCGATGGCAGTATTTTCTCATAAGTGTTCCTTTTCATCAAGGAGGCAACATTCAATTATGCATGCAAATGGCAGAGAAAGCAGGGAAATGGCAGTCCAAAGCAGTGATTGATCAAAACCGTATTATCTGGCTTTCACCTGCTTCATATCATTCTTTTTTACAATGCATTTTCTTCCCTCATTATTTATTTTTGCTTGGGCTAATTTTAAAATGAGTTTTTATTCCCCAGGTACTTCGGTCAGTGTTGGCCCAGAATGAAAAACACACCCCTTATAATCCACAGAGAATGTAATCCACGACGTTAATAACTGGAGAGCTGAATGCATTTGCCTACTCCATTTCCCTCCTCTATCCCTAAAGGAAACGAGGAATATAAATATACCTACTTTACAGAATAGATGAGTTTTTAAAGGTTTGGCTACGAAAGGAGATTTTGGGGTAACGGAATTAGATTTTGCCATGGATGTTCATCTGGAAAGTAAAGCCATGTACCACATAAACAGCCGCGTTCTAGGGGATAATAGGAACCATACTTCAAAGGTAATAAGGCTTTAATGATCACACGTTTGAAGGAAAGGTGGTCAAGGCGAACTGTTGGGCGGTGATCATCACACCATCCCGCTAAGTCCGAAGAGAGATACGTATGGTTGGAACAGCCTCCTTAGTTAGGACAAGGACTCCTTCGTCCCCACCTCTAGCCCTACAGTTTCAGGCACTTTAAGGAATGTTTGGTTTGTTTTGCCATCATTTTGGATAAGAAGTTTGTCACACAAGTAAGTGGGACCCCTTCTCTCTGCCGTCCTTGAGAAAGTGTGTATGTATTTGGAAAGAGCAGCTGTCTTCTGTGCATTTGACTTAAACTCAGATACATTGATGTATTCCATAATCATTCATTGTGAGGAACCGAACAGAGGCTGCAAGTGATTTGGAAAGGCTGGCGGCCAGGTGTGTGTGAGGGAGCAGACGACGTGGACTGCCAGGTTTGAGGCTTGGATGTTTGTTTATCCTGAGGGCGGTGAGGAGGTAGCACACCGATCACCACGGCAGCCGTGCTCCCAGTCCTCATCTGGTTTAGCTGAGCTCTTCCTCATGAAACGAGTGTGTGGCACTGAGAGCTTCCCGTAAAGAGGCAGCAGACCAGCAGGCAAGAGAATGGTAGAGCCAAACTTGTGCTCTTAACCTGAGCTCTCAGCCGCATTTGGGGTAAAACCAAAATGGATATACTTAGCTCTGACAAAAATTAAAATTGATCAAGAACTTCGAAATACGGATTAGTAACATTAACTACGGGATCCGATCCATAGGCAGATACTGTGTTTTCGTGAAATGAGGTATCTTTTTGGCCAAGTCAGCCATGAAAATCTGACGGGGAGAGGGTCAAAAGGTACAGACTTCCGGTTATAAAATAAAGCATTCCTGGGGATATATACAGCAATAATCATGTATATTTGAAAGTTACTAAGATCTTAAAAGTTCTATTGGAAGAGAAAATGTGTAACTATATGTGATAATGGATGTTAACCAGACTTATTGTGTCGATTGCTTCAAAATATGTATGAATGTCGAATCTTTATGTCGTACACCTGAAACTAATACAATGTTATATGTCAATTATACCTCAATTTTTAAAAAATCTAGTGGGGAAATAAACTAGGCATAGAACCCCAACTTTGAATTATTGCCTCGTGAGTTGTTAAATCAAATTTGTTTGCTTTTTAATGAAGTATATCCAACTATGTTGCTCTCTGTAAACATATCGTTATGAGTTATAATTGTAAGAGTATAATTTTGATACAATTGATAAGGTAAAATAATTTTAGAAGTATTTTTTTCTTCATCTTTGACTTTTTTCTGGTTACCGTGGCTGTAGAACACATTGCTCCCAAACCTAGTAGTCTAGAGCACTGACAGTACTGATCCTGCTCACTGTTTTACGATTTGGGCAGAGCTCAGCGGAGACAGCTGGCCTCTGTTCCATGGGGTGTCACCTGGGTCAGTTCGAGGCTGGGACCTGCATCGTCCCATCAGGGAGTTGATGTGGACTGTCAGCTCCTCTCCGCCTGGGCCATCTCCTCTCCTGTGTCAGCTCTGGGCCCCCAAGGTGCACATCCCGAGAGAGAAGGAGCCAAGCAGAGCAGTGTCTCCTTTTATGACCTCATCTAGCCGGGGTAGCCACAACCTGCACCCGGGTTCAAAGGGAGAGAGCGCAGATATCACCCCTCAATGAAGGAGCGTGAAAGAATAGGTGGGAACAGAGTATGTTGATAACAGCCATCTGTGGGAGATAAAATTTTCCCAGTTCATCGTTTTTATCTTGGTGTGTTTTATGTGCTTCACACACTACGTCAGTGTATGTTCACATTTCGCCCATAACACTAAATATGTATATATTTATAAAATTGTCAAAATGTTTTATAAATCGAGGGACATGATGAAAATCATTTGAAAACCCCTAATTTAGATGATCGAAGGCAAATAAAACATTGTGTATTTGCGTAGCACCGCAGGCACTCAACATGTTTTTGCTTTTGGGTTCTTCCTCATTGGCCTTTCGATTAGCAGAGAGGTTAGTACCTCGTAAAAGCAGTGTTACTAGGATTTCTCACCGTAATTAATCTCTCTTTTCCCCTATATTCTGATGGTAGGTTATGCCTTTGGTACCACATTTCTTTTTTTTCTCACTCAAGTTATGTATGTAGATATCAAGACCAAGTCTTACTCAGCTCTGTATACTCAGCAGCTGCTAGGATGCCCCTTCCTCAAATACCGAGTAGAATGGACTTGCCGGAGGTTTAGGACCTTTCCTCCAGGGAGGAAGGTGGTGGCAGGAGCGCGGATTAGCTTAGGAGGAGAGAAGGGAGAAGGGAGCATGCTCCGATGTCTGTTCCTCTGACCAACAGCTCTCACTATCATGTCCTCTGTGTCTTCCAAGCCAGCTCCAGGGCCATAATAGTAAGGCAGAGGAAGATGACTGGGTCCTTAATCCAAAGGACAGGAAATATCTACTTTCCACCTTTGGGATGTCTCTGATCCCATAGCTCATGGCAAATGGAAATAGGTACAGATTATCAGCTATGACATATGTCCCTGACTGAATAAAACTTTGGGCTGATTAATTCTTGGTTTCCTCATCTGTAAAGGCGTGGAGTTGTTTTAGTAAGTTCTGGAGTGCCCTGCAGCCCAAAAATGTTGTGGTTCTTCAAATCCCCTAGGTATGGTTCTGTATGAGCGGCCATGATGGCGAAATAAAGGTAGTGATCCTGATTCATGGTCAAGGCACGGTGCTGTCCTGCAGGCTGTGGCTTAATGAAAACCATTGAAACTGTGGATTATTCCCCAACACCTAGCATAGTACCTGGCCCAACGTAAGTGCTGGAATATTTGTTGAGTGTGATATAATAAAGAACACAGCTGACCTTTGTCCCTGGTTCCTGGCACAGAGTTTCAAAAATCCTTGGAATTTCCGTGTGATAGTAGAGTCTTTTATTATCATAAGAGCCCCTTTGACCATACCTGAGCTTATGCTAATGAGGTGACTCTTGATGGGCCTTCAATAGTTTCAAGGGAGGTACTGGTCATGTCCTAAAAAACCGAGACATGGTTATGATTAGAGTACTGGAACTTTCTTTCAACCCCATCCCCTGACCTCTGGGGAGAGAGGAGCAGGGCTGAAGATCGAGTTCCCTCACGTGGCCCATGATTTAGTCAGCGGTGCTAGTGTAATGAAACCTCAGATAAAAATTGAAAACCAGCGCTCAGGAGAGCTTCCTGGTTGACAAAGAGAAGGGTGTGCTGAGAGGGTCACATGCTCAGAGAGAACAAAGAAGTTCCGTGCCTTTCTCCCAAGAACTTATGCTACGTACCTCCAATGTTTGGTGGTTTCAGAACTGTAGCCTTCAGTCTTCCTAGTGAATTGTCAAACCTGAAGAGGGGGTGGGTCATGGGAAGCCCCTGAATTTGTAGGCAAGTCACACAGAAGTGCAGGTATCTGGGGATCCCACTTGCAACTGATAACTGAAATAAGGGCTATCTTGGGGACCTCGTGGGATCTGGTACTATAAGTATTTAGTGCCAGAATAAAAGGCCTTTGCCCTCAACTGGCAGGGTCTGTGCTAAGTCGGAGTAGTTAGTGTCAGAATTGAATTGAATCATAGGACACCCAGTTAGTGTCGGAGAATTGGTGTTGGAACATGGTATTTGTATCAGCATAATAATGTTAATGAGCACTTACTCTGTTCTAGGCACTCTTCTGAGTGCTTTACACTCACATATTATGTGACCCTCATGACAAAATTATGAGACAGAAGACATTATCATCCCCATTTACATGTAGGAAACTGAGGCACAGAGGTGGTAAGTAATTTCAGTGTTACACAGATGGTAAATAGCAAAATCGGAATTTAAACCTAAGCAGTTTGGCCTCGGAGCTCACATCCTAAACCACTACCCCCACAGTCTTACTGTTCAGCTCTCTCTTCTACACCCTCAGGCAGCTAGCTGATGCAAAACTGAAAGAGTCAGACTTGAAGATGTCGGGCATATCTGATGGCAAATACTCAGGAACATGGAAGGATTTCTTTTAAGATACTTCATGAAAGAGGCTGTGATGTAGTTGCCAGTTCCCTGAGAATTGAAATGATGCCACATGCCTCATCTCCACTCAGATATTAAGTGTGAAATTCCTCAGACCCTATTAATCAAAGCAATCACCGGAATCAATATTCATTAAACAGCCATGTACATGAACAAAAGTTAATCACAAAGAAGGCACAGATAGACACTGCTCCCACGTTGACTCTACCCAAAAGGAAAGATAACACTAATGGAGACAAACCTTCCTTCCTGTCTTGGGGACATAGAGGGTGGAAGAGAGTCCCACTTACCCAGATGAATTTGAAGCACTCCACGTCTGCCCCTGGACCCTCCTCATATCTCTTCATATGTAAAGTATTTTCTATTTGGAGGACAGAGCAAGACTAGATTAATAGCAGGGCTGGTGACCCCTATCTGTAAAGGGCCTTGGCCTCTCATAAAAATACTTAATAGAGTTCTTTCCCTTTAATTGCATGCCACAATCTTTGGGGGCCCATCCATCTCTACGGCCGCTCCAGGCACTGGCCTCTCTTTGTATTGTGGTTCTGCCTGAGTGTGGAATCAGCTGATGAGGCCAGGGGTCCCAAGGCAGTACACCATCTGGTCAAGGTCATGGGTGGCAGATCACCAATTAGGAAGCATGGCAGGGAGGATGTTGTGTGGCTTGGGGCCAGGAATAGATGGTGGATCAGCCATTAGTAAGGGAACCGGTGTAGGTGTTGCAACAGATTAATACACAAATCTTTGCTCCCAGGGGATCCTGCATGAAATCTCAGATTTGGTCACTAGGAGCTTTCAGAGGTGGGTAATGAAGCAACTTTATTAAAAGATGAGCATGCACTTAGAGCAGCGAGTCTCAGATTTTAATGTGCAAACGAATCACCAGGGTATTTTGTTAAAACGTAGTTTCTGATTCAGTGGGTCTGAGATGGGCCTGAGATTTTGCATTTAGAAAACACAAGAGACGCTGGTGCTCTGGGTCACGGACCGCTCTTTGAGTAGCAAGGCCGTGGAACACATCTTACCTGCGTCTCTCTTCTCTTCAGAATGCCTCTTCTGCAGCAGTCGACGTCATTGGAATCTGGTTTCTGTAGACATGCCTTCTACCCACTCCTTAGGTTAAATGAGGTCCCTCTTGTGTGTTCCTATTGAATAAGGAAGACCTGGTTTCTACGCTTTGTTTTTTCTTTTACTTTTTATTTTCATTATACAAGTAATGTGTGAATATATCTGGAATATTTTAGCCAACTCAAATATCATTTAATCTATGAACCTTACTTGTCTATCTTTTAACATAAGTACCCTTTTAAGACTAACAACCACGATACCGTTATTATTCTCAATAAAGTTAATAATTCTTTAACATTATCTAATATCTAATTCATGTTTAATTTCAGATAATTTTCCCTCAAATGTCCTTTCATGATTTGAGTAAGATCTAAATGATCTCTACAAAATTACATTTGGTTGGTTTGTATCTTAAATTTCAATTTCTCTTCATCTCTAACGGCTCTTATTATTAATTAAAGATAATTATTAATATTATTATTATTCTTTTGGAATTTATCCCATTTGTTTGTTGAAGAGGCTAGATTCTTTGCACTGTACAACTTCCTTCATTCTGAATTTGTCCGATTGCATCCTCTTGGTGTCATTTAACTTGTTCCTTTAACCCCTGTATTTCCTGTTACTGAGCAGTTAAAGCTGACTTAATTAGATTTAGTACTCTTCCCAGCCCCCCTCCCCCAGTAATACTCCATAAGTGGTGCTAAATGCTTTCTCCTCTGTCACGTTGGGAGGAACATATGACAGATTGTTTTACTTTTTGAGATGTTAGGATTGACCCCTGGGTTTGGATGATGTTAACTCGACTGTTGTAAACAATCAACCTTTTGTGCCTGGTGTTAGCCATCATTGGTAACACTTGGCTCCACTCTTAAAAGTGTTCCTGTAGCACTCTGTGCTTCTTTGTCACACCACTTTATTTATCAGTTTTCTCTGCTTTATGGTGAATTCCTTCAAGGCAGAGTCATGTCTCTCTCTTTAGCCCCTAGCCAAGTGCCTGGCATATAGTGTGTGCCCAATAAATAATTATTGAATGAGCAAATTCTGCCTGTAACATCTCCTGAGATCAATGGATGCCTGCCAGAGATTGGTTCTCAGGTTACATTTTTTTCTAGAGATACACAGGATTTCTAAAGGCTTGGTAATATCCAAGGCATTCCTTCTAGCAAGGCCACCACTTTTGAGTTTGATGTCATGTCTGAGACAAGGTATTTAAGACATCACTGGAGTTCTCAGGCCCCCTGGTGCCACAGAGGAGATGAGCAGAGGAAAGGAAGAGTCTTTGTCAATCTTTGAGCCACGGAAACAGATCTGGGGGTCAGAGGCTGAGACTTACTGAGGGGCACAGAAAAGTGCTTGCTTTCGGAAAGAAGCAACAGTCTCTTATGTGACTGCTCATTTGAACCATGATAACCTCTTTTCAGAGTGGAGGAATCACTGATGCTATCATTGAACTTTTTCCTCCATTTTCCAGAACATCTTTAAACTTAACAACTTTTGTGTGGAACAGTTCTTCCAAAGCGTTCAACTCGTGTGGTGATAGATGACCTTTGAACTTCTTCAGTACATTTGTGATAGGGAATAAGGGGTGGGGGCTTGCTGGAATACCCTAGCTCCCGGGGCAGCGTCTTCACTTTTGGAGACCGAAGGGGAAACTACAGCATGTCCAGTAGGAGGAGCCCTCATCAATAAAGAGGCCATGGAATTTTAGGATGAAGAAGAAATGCTAAAAGAAGGTCGAAGATGGGCAATGGTTTGATTTAGAATGTTCAGCTTTCGATGGTGCAAAACAAGATGCATTCAGTAGAAACTATACCTTGGATTGTGAATTTTGCTCTTCTCTTGGGTTAGGGATGTGCAGTAGGATGCTGGAGCTCCCAGTGAGCCACATGAACCCGAGAGTGAACAGCCAGTACGCTGATAGCCGTTCTGTACCCACACGGCCGTTCTGTTTTCCACTTTCAGCACAGCAGTTAATAAGCGACATGAGATATTCAATACTTGATTGTAAAGTACGCTTCGTGTCAGGTGATTTGGCCCGCGCTGTAGGCTGCTGTAAATGTTCTGAGCGTGTTTAAGACAGGCTAGGCGAAGCTCTGACGTGCAGCAGGTAGGTGGGTTAGGGGTAGTAAATGCATTTTTTGACTTGATATTTTCACCTGATGATGGGGTTTGTCTCGATTTAAACGCCATTGTAAGTTGAGGAAGACCTGTATCTGCTGAGGTCCTGAAGTCACCCCCTAAAAGGAATATGTGAGATGAAAAGGGAAATGCTAACTTTCCAGGTTCCTCCCCTGTTACTTTCTCTCTCTCTCTCTCTGCCAGTGTGCATTTACACACGGATTCACAAGCCTGAACTTTAAATGAGTGGTTCTCACCCGGTGATAATTTTGTCCCTCCCAGGGGACAAATATCAGTGTTGGTGACATTTTTGGTGATGAGGACTGTGGAGTTCCTACTTGCATCTGAAGACTACAGGCTGGGGACACCACTGAGCATGCCACCATGCACAGGACAGCCTCACAGCAGAGCATTATCTCGTCCAAAATGTCAGTAGTGCTGAGGTTGAGAAACCCTGCCTTAAAGCAGTTTTTGGTCTGCTCACTAATTGTCACTTTTAGTGGTATAAACTCTCAGACTCTTCAGTTTGATGTCTTCCAACTGAATTCTTAAATTCCGACTCTCAAATTCCTTGAACTCTTTCTTCAGAGTTATCCAAGGAATAGTTCTGGAATCTTCAAAGTCAAAGGTCCCAAAATGTGCGTCTCTTTTACTAGCCAAATCTCTGCCTCCCATCCCCATCCCAAAGTACTATATTCCTTTATGTTTTTTTTTTTAACTCTGCTTTTCATACCTCATAGTGTTTTAGGAAGTAGAGAACAATTATATAGAGCAACTAATAAAACAAATGAAAACATCTCTGGTAGGGTACCTAGGCGGCTCAGTCAGTTAACTGTCCGGCTTTGGCTCAGGTCATGATCTTGAGATTCGTGAGTTTGAGCCCCACGTCGGGCTCTGTGCTGACAGCTCAGAGCCTGGAGCTATTTTCGGATTCTGTGTCTCCCTGTCTCTCTGTCCCTTACCTGCTGACACTTTGTCTCTCTCTCTCTCTAAAATAAATAAACATTAAAAAAAATCTCTGGTTAAAATATATATTCTTTCTGAATACTCCCTACATTCCCCATATCAGAGTTAAGGAAGGTCCCCCTAAGGTCCAGTTAATCAGGGCCTTCGCGGAGGTGTGGGGGGGCCACTTGCATTCAAAATTAAGAGAGTAATACTTGACAGGAAAGGCTAGGATGTTTTAACCTTTGCTGAATTGGAAAGCAGAAAGCTACAGCATTTCTAGCATCACTGAGTCACCTTAAATATTTTGAAGATAGCGGAAGACCCAAGTGATAAAGTTGGAGACTTAAGGGAACTCCCAAGTTTCTAGCTCTTTTCCTTTAAATAAAGGATTGTCTCTAGGATCCGTTCCAGCTTCAGACTTGAAATCATTGTACACTCTTAGGAACAGGGGGCTGGACTGAAAGTAGTCAGAGGAGACACAAGCTGGGAGGGCAGGACTAGTTGGAAATAACTTCGAAGCGGAATGCAGTGGAAGAGGAGATGGTAGCCAAAGGCATACTTTCCTCATTTATATCCTGTTAGTCAGGATCCCGGTCCTACAGGAATGTTAAATCTTGAAGAGACCTTAACGGCCTGCAGTGGGGTGCAGCGTATCTCCTGACTCAGCCTCCACACTCACTTCATAGTACGTTTCCTGTACTGAGAATGCTGGAAAAATTCCTAACCTTCCCCCAACAGCTGGGGTCTTGCATGCACGAGCAGGATTTGAACTGTGGAAGTGAGGGAGGGGCTGTCTTTTTGCTCCATTGGTCATTGTTGCCGAGCAAGGTCAAGGACAGAGGGAAGTCCTACAGCAGCAGTCACTCTCTAGCTTCCTGGTGTAGAGGGGTGGTTTGGAGGAAGTAGCAGAGGCTGTAGATCCTGGCTTAGCAGGCATGGCAGTACGGACTTGAACTCTATAGTTCTAGTGCAGGCTTTCCGGAACCCAGCCTAGAATCCTGTCCTCTAGCCCTTCCAATGACTTGCTACCACCGCATTTCCTGTATAAGTTCCTTTTTGCTTACAATACCCATATTTCTGCTTTCCACATTGAGCCCTGCCTCACACAAGGTCATAAACAGGTGACGAACCCCTGTCTCGCTTGCTGCTGATCTAGGTGCAGCACCGAGGTCCCCAGCGTACTGAGAGTGGGAGGTAATGAAGAGGAAGCTAAACCGGGGCGTGGCAGGGCCTGGGGAGAGTGGCTTTACAAATACATACAAGGACGTATTCTGGAAAGTCATTCATTTAACTGAAACATCGTGAAAAAGTTCCTCGTGCCTGGCTCGGAGTTGAAGCCAAGAATGGGTTTGGACTGCAAGTGGAGCCGTTGACCCAGATCCTCCTCCGGATAAAAGCGAAGAGGAGGTGGGCGCCACTCATTAGCGGTCTCTCACATTCTGTCCACGGACCGACCCAAGCGGTAAAGTGAGGAGGAAGGTCGCGCACAAAAACTTGTATTCACATAAACTCGAACCTCGGATTTCCTGGCTGTAGATGGAACCCATTGCTGAGAAGCTTAATTTTCCTGTTATATCACAGCATGTTATTCGAATAACCTATAAATTTACACCGCAGTGATGTATTCTGTTTCTAGGGCACACTGTAGATTCTCACATCTGTTGTGCAGGGCAAATTTTGTGTTACAGAATCTGGAAATCGCTGGCAGTTATGCATCCAATTTTGACACAACTATCTGGCAAAAGAAACAAACTGGAGGGGGAGAGGGAGGATGTTAACGCTTTTTGCAAAAGCGGAAGACAAAAAGGCAAAATGCTTTGTTGGATAGTAGAGGTCAGAACCAAAGCAAGCTGCTGGAGGCTGTTCCACAGGGGGAACAGCAGAGTGACCCTGGATTCAGGAGAAGCTGGACAATACTCTCCCAGCGTTCCCGGCATTCTTGTCCCCTGGGCACAGTACACAAAGTATTCCACTTAGGTGGTTTTTGCAGGGCCTGACTCTGAAGCTTCCTCCTCTGGGGTAGAAATACTGGGTTTTGGGCTGTGTGCTTTTCCCAGCTGTCTCTTCTGCTGTCACCCCTCGATGGGGTGTGTCAGGGGTACCCAAGGCCAGCCTCAGGCTCTGTGATTTGTTAGAGGAACTCACAGCCTTCAGGAAAGCTCTTATGCTCATGGTTAGGGTTTATTACAGTAAAAGGATACAGATTAAAACAGCAAAGGAAAAAGGCATTTGGGGCAAAGTCCAGGAGAAACCAGGTGCAAGCTTCCAGATGTCCACTCCCAGTAGAGCTGATGGGGACACGCTTAATTCTTCTGGTAGCAGTGTGAGGACATATGCGAAGTGTTGCCAACCTAAGAAGTTCACCCAAGCCTTGGTATCCAGGGTTTTTGGTGGGGGGCAGGGATCTGTCATGCAGACCTGCCGTGCCGTGTGGCTGACCTCAGCTACTCAGACTCCATCCCCAGAGCAAAACAGGTGTTCACCACAAATCACATTGTTAGCATAAACTATCTGATCAAACTGGTAACATATGGCCCAAGGCTTCAGGCATACAGAAACACTCTTATCAGGAAGAATATTCCAGAGACTCCAGAGCTCATCTTCCAAGAGCTGGCCAACGGCCATTCCTAAATCAGGTCTTTCTTGGGAATATGCAGGGTTTGAGAGACTGGGACCTCCTGAACTAACCTTTTCCTGCATGCGGAGAGGGTTACACCCTCCCTAGGCTGGCGGCCCCAGGACTGAAGCCTCACTCCATAGATACTTAGCACCCCCCCCCAAAAGCAGTGGCTTGGGAACCACAGGGATCCACACAGACCGTCTGCATTGAGCACAAGGATTGACCAGTATCCACACTACCCGCAGAGAGCCATTTAGAGTGGAAAGCCTGCTGGTGGAGGAAGCTGAGGACATGAGTCATCCTCGAGGGCACCCAGCCCTTTGCTGCCATCCAGAATCCCTTACCAGGAGTCCCTGGGTTACCCGTGAACATTTTTCAGATCTTCTTCCCACTCCTCGCGGTCTCTGTTGTGCCACACGTGGACCAGCAGCCTCCTCCCTCACCTTCTGGCCCCTGTCTCTTCCTCACTGCAGCCTGAGGGAGCTTTATTAAGTGTAAGTCCACCCTTCAGTGGCTACCCACGGCTCGACTCTGAGGGGAACGTTCTCTTTCCCCTTCTCTCCGGCCTCCTGCCTCCTCTGCCCCTCCTCTGCCTTTGGCAACCCAAGTTGCCTCTGGTCCTCAGTACAGAGTTCGTGAGTTCTCAGGCAGGCCTGTGCGTCTGCACCGGCCCTGCTGTCTGGAGTAGCGCTGTCTTCTCACTTCCTCACCTGAGCCCGCTACCCCTCCACTCCTTCCAGACTGAGCCCGTGTATCCCTTCTGAAAGTCCTTTTCAGTTCCCCTTCACCCCCACAAGCCAGGTTAGCTGCCCCTCTCTGTTTGCTTGTCTGCCTCCCCTTCTAGCGTGTTCTCACTGAGGACAAAGATGGTGTCTTATTAATTTTCTTATTCTAACTACCCAGCACAGTGCCTGCCGCATAGTAGGTGCTCACTAATGCATGATGTGTGAACAAGTGGATGCATGGACTAATAACTGAATGTATAGGTGTGAGAATGAGCCCAGCTTGAGGCAGACACATCTTGGCCGCCCTGTGAGAAGCGGGTCTTCCATGAAGGCAGTTTCACGCACCAGCTAGAAGCATCGACTTTGCGTGCGTGTCTCGGTGCCCGCCCATTAGGAGCTATGGAGCTCGGTTACCTAATCTCCGAATCTGTTTCATTAGGGTAAAGCAATATAGTAATATTTTGAACATTAAGTGACGGGAGGCCTGTGAGCGCCCAGCACGGTGCCTGCCTCACGGTCAGCGCTTCGTACAGGGAGGGCTTCTACTGCTCCCAGTTCATTTGCCTCCGCAGGCCGTCTGCTCTTCCACCGGGACCAAGCGGAAGAGCCCTCATGGCTATGACTGTCCCGAATTTCCAAGTCTCCTAGTCAGCAGGTGGGGAAGTGCCCCGTTCTTCTGAGCCTGGGATGCTAGTGGAGAGGCAGGGGAGCTAAGTCCCAAGACCGCCGACGTTGCCGACCTGGAGCCATGCCTTCTAGGTCTCCTGGCCACTGGTGCCCTGGACTCCAGGAGCTGACCCGCCTCCAGGCCCTCGGATTCTGCCCTCTCAGAATTCTAACGCCCGTCGTCACTGCTGCCGCCAGTAGGCTGGAGCTCAGGCCCATTTCCCTGAGCCCCGGTCCGTGGAAATCATGTCCCCTCCTGTTGTCTCTTCCCAACCGTTCTGCCCCTGACCCATCCCCAGACTGCCGTCCCAGCTCACCCGCCTCAGGGGGCCCTGATGAAGGCTAAGTAGGTGAGTGCCTGGGGGGAGTTTAGCAGGACGCCTGGATAGCAGTGAGGACTCCAGAAAGGATCACGATTGTTAGATCTAATACTGTCATTCCTCTGCTTAAAAGCCTCCACTGGTTCCCCACTGTTTATAGAACGAGGTCCACATTCCTGAGCACAGCATTCAAGGCCCTCAGTGACCAGAGCTCCATCTATCCTAACCCTTTCCAGCTTTGTCCGCGTCTTACACCACTGCACCCTATGGAATACCGTTTCCTAGTTTGCCTGTTGAAACCTGCCCACTGAGGCCCAGTGCAGATAAAATTTCCGTGAAGCATTTCCTGATTCGCTTGATTGTGATTAATCATCCTTTCTTTTAGTCTCCCGTAGAGTGTAATTTAGATTTCCACTCTACTCCTTTTGGCCCCGTGTTTGCTTTGGTTAATCTGTTACCAGATTTCTTACCTCCATTCAACTAGAGGATAAACCCACAGTACAAACAAACGTTAGCGGGGTGGTCGAATATAGGAGATGTTGACACCTGGCGATAGAAAATAGTGGGTGGGGACAGAGCTCGCGTGGGAAACGGGCTGTTGGACTTGAGGAGAGAAGGTGCGTGAGGGCGGTGTGCCAGGGAAGCTTGTCAGGCCACCATGCTGGCTTTCCGGGCACCAGAGATACTCGGCAGCCAGTGGCCCCGGGAAGGCGTCTGCTCTTGAGAGAAGAGGTGAACTTCATCTGAGTGGAGCCAGATTAGAGATTAGCCGGCTCCACCGCTGTGAAGCCCGCTGCTTCGGGGACCCAAGACAGTGGGGGTAGGATGGCGGCACTGCCTCCTCTCACCAGTGGGTAACAGAGGTGAACACTGGCTCCGGCCCCACAGTTGGCCGGCAGGGGCAGGCGAAGGAGTGAGAGCGAGGAAACCCCTAACTCTGCGCCCAGTGTGGGGGCGGGGCTCCACCTGTGTGTGGCTTTGAGGGGAGTCCTCGGGGCCTGTGATGGGTAAGAGAGGCTAAGCCTTGGGGCAGAGGAAAACCGGTCCAGCTCCTCCTCTGTCGCAGTTCCGTCTCGGACACAAAAGCTGCTCCGTGCTTCTTGCTGGCCTTTCTCTCGGTAATTCCTTCTCCCCTCTTCTTCCTCGCGGGTCTGAGTCACCTTAGGCCACCTTGTCTTGTCTTTGGTAAATGTCCCAGTGCCCAGATGGCAGCTTCCTCGTCCCGGGCGAATGTTCACAAACAGAACTTATTTTCCTGGCGTGAGTGTGTGCGAATCCCCGATGACAGGGGCCAGGAAAGCCGCGTAAGGGGGTGTTTGCCATCACACAGGCTTTGGGAGTGAAGGGTTTGAGACTTGAGTGTCCTGACACCGACCGTGTCTACACCCTCCGGTCACAGCTGGGGCGGAACGCGAAAGGTACCATTTTGTTACTTTGGCTTTGGCCAGCCTCCATAGGAAATTATCACTGTTTTACCTAATTAGCTTTTGATGGACTGCTTTGCTTGAGAGCTAGCAGTAAGGTGCCCCAGGAGGCCCAGGGGGCGTTTGTAGCGCGAAATGTCTCTCTGTTCCTGAAGGAGGGCTGCCCTGCAGGACGGTCCAGCTGTCTTCGCTCTTATCCCATAACACCAAGGACACCTCGTCTTATCGTTCTTTATCCTGTGGGCTCACCACAGGAGCTGCGGCCGCCGGCAGACCTGGGAATCCAGCCTTCTCAGTCATCATCCTTCTCATGGTAAATCTAGAACTCGGAACGTGCCTTGGGAGAGGAAGGAGGGAAATGACAGAAGACTGGTGACAGGACAACATACTCGGTCTCTTGTTCCCTGGTCCCCCCTCTACCCGTCAGTTCACATACTCTTACCTCAATGAATAAATGGAGAGCCCTGAAGAGTAAACCGAAAAGGCATAAAAGAGCCACCATTGGCCAGACAGGAGCAGGTAGAATGGGGAGAAGCTTTGCTGAAGTCACGGAAGGACTTGAGGCTGGTTGTTGATGGGGCCTGAGGCTTTTTGAGGCCCTACCCGGGGGCCTCATCCCTTACTCCATCGTCTACTTCCCCAAACCACTGCCTGTGACTGTAGATTGAACTCAGCGAACCCACTTCAGTAATTTATAGTCTACTTACTGTTCCTTAGTATGCATGAGTAATCAAATCAATTAACCCCTGGATTTTAATAAAAAGAGAAGAAGTCCCTCTTGGGGCTCAGGGATCAGATGGAAACACAGAAAGAAGGCTACGATCTAGTTATTGTTTCCTCACCCCCGGCGTGGCATGCTGCTGCTATGGTTGGGCATTTTGCTCATAAATTGGCGAGCAACTTTCTGTCTTTGCTGGGCAGGGGGAAGACTTCCAAAATAGAGCTGGGTCTGTGGATAGCTGCCTGATGAAAGGAAAGCAGCAACCCAGGTTTGAGGCCAGAGCTCAAGTTTTTTGGCGTGTCTTCCTGTCCATAGCTGCCCATTAACTAATCCTATTCGCATCGTCCTATCCCTACTCCAGGTCATCGGAGTGTCGCTGCTGCATCTTCCCTGTTAACTCCTGTTAGGGTGGACAGTGCCTTAGCTCTATACACCGTCCTGACCCTTCTTCCCTCCTACAACATCGCAACGTATCTGTGTTTTAATTTCTCTAACTTCAGTAAAAATATGGAAACCGCCTTTTCTTGTTTCGTCATTTCTGAGTTCTTACTTCATTAAGGCTAATAAAAACCCTACACTTCTTTCTGGTCCTCCCCACCTTCTATCCCTCAACTACAATCAGTCATGCTTTTCCTTTTGCATTCCAAAATTGGTAACATTCTGTTTTGTAACTATTATGATATCTGCCATAATTTGTCTATAGCTTTATTCTATAAGGTAAAAATCAATAAACCAAATAGACCTGAATCTACGAAAAAATATATGTTCTTGAACAGGAGGGCTCAACATCACGAAGATCTTTTCTTCCTACGTTAGTTTATAAGTTTAATGTAACAATAAAAATACCATGAGACTTCCTTTATGGAGCTAGATAAATTGATTATAAAGTCCACTTCGAGGGAAAAAGGCAGTAGTAGTTAGAAAAACCAAGAAGAGCAGTGGGGCCAGATTGAGGGCCTAAATCTACTAGATATTAAAAGCACATCACAAAGCTTCTCTAAGCCTTAATAAAAACAGGATGGTATTTGCCCACGAGTAGACAGAACAATGAAAAAAGATTTTATAAAATACAGTAGTAATCAATTGCATATGGAAATTTAGTATATGATTAAGGAAAAATTCTATTATTAGGGGCATGCACATTTAGGATTATGTCTTCTCGGTAAATTAACCTTCTTAACTTTGTGAAATATCCCTCTTTATCTCTGGTAATACTTCCTATCTTAAATTCTACTCTGTCTGATATTAATATAGTCACATCAGATTTCTTGTGGTCGCTGTTTGCATAGTATATCTTTTTCCATCCTTTTGCTTTTAACCTTTTGGGACCTTGAATTTAAAGTGCATCTCTCTTTGAACTTGTCATTATTTGAGCTAGGAGGGGATTGGGGTTGGCTGCAGTTTCAGATATTTTCACCTTTAGATTCTACTTTGATAAGTTTCCAGAATGCGGTCATTGTGAAAATGCACAGAACCGGGTGATTCCTCTGCCTGCCAGCCTCTCCTTCACTGGAAAAACTTGGGGGACAATCCTTCTTCCAGGAATCTGCCCTAAATATGCACTGGCAGAAATACCAAATGACATACACATAAGATTATGTATTTATAAAAAACTAAAAGCAACCTTAATGTCCATCAACAGGGAGCTATCCTATAAGCTATGAAACGTCTATGCAAAAGAATCTTGTGCAGCAACAAAATGGCATTACCCAGCAGTGGAATGATTGAGTTATACATTAAGTGTGTTTAGCTTTTGAAGAAACCAACGAGGTTAAGTCCACACAAACACTGGTACATGGATGTTCATGGCAGCTTTATGTGTCGTAGGCAAAATCTGGACATAACCCAAATACCCATGAGCAGGTGGATGAGTAAATAATGTGATTTATCCATTCACATTGGAATACTTGGGAGTCCATTCACAAAAGGAATACTACTCAGCAATAAAAAGCAACAAGCTACTTATTGATAGTAGCAACCATGTGGATGAATGGTTAAAATCGTTGTGCAGGGTGAAAGAAGCCAGTGGAAAAATATCTATATTATTCCATTTATATAAATTTCTAGAAAATGAAATCCAATCTATAGCGACAGGAAGCAAATCAGAAATTGGCTGGGGACAAGGGTCATGGAGGGATAAATGACATAGAGGCACAGGGACCCTTATGAGAGCGTAGTGACTGTGGTGCATACATACGTAAACATGGATAAAAGTTTGCATTTCAGGGGCGCCTGAGTGGCTCAGTTGGTTGAGTGTAACTCTGGGTTTCTGCTCATGTCATGATCCTAGAGCGTGTGGGGTCAGGCCCTGCATCAGGGCCTAAGATTCTCTCTCTCTCGCTCTTTCTCCCTCTGCCCCTCTCCCACACACATGCTTTCTCTCTCAAATAAAAAATAAATTAAAAAATAAACATTTGCAGTTTATTATTATCTTTCAACTATACCTTTAAAAATTTTTTTTTGAAGGAAGGTGAGTATTTCTGTGTTTTCCTGTGGAGTGATTTCCAGGATACAGTAAATGAAAACAGAATATGAAAAGAAGTATGTGTAGTGTGCTGCCATTTAAGAAATGGAAAGATATGGTATCTATCAGTATTTATGTGTTTATTTGCTCACGTAAAAAAGTGAAGGATAAACCATAAAAGCAAGTTTTCTGTAGGGAGAGGAAGGGAATATAGCAAGAGGTGGTGATGGAAGTCTAAGATCAATTCTTTAAATGTATCTAATTCTGTAAATAAAGCTATTGAAACATGTAAATAGTCTACATAATTCTAAAATAAATTAAATTTACAGAAGCAAGTCTGGAAAATTAAAAGCAAAATGAAGCAAGTTGTCCCAAATGTAAATCCAGTTGGTGGTATTACCATGCAGAGAAAAACTACCTCAAGTAATTTTAACATACCATAAATATGATTATGTATCTCTAGTGGTAGCTACCTTAAGAAAAAAAGAATTGCCAGAAAAAAATTCTTAGAATGTTTCAGTTATATTTTTCATAGTAGTGTTGTATCTGCTATTCTGTATTGTGTATTTAATGTAGGATAAAGCAAATAAATAAGTAATTATATTTTTGTCATTAGGAACTGGTATATTCAGCCTGGGGAAAAGGAGATGTAAAATCAAAAAGGACAACTAAAAACCCTTGTAGTCTTGAATTTCAGTTGGAAGTAATGATTTATCCAAAAGCAAAACAAGCAAACAACAATACTTTCTAGCTCTTTAAACTGTAGGAGTGTAGTAACAGTGACCAGGCCAGTAGCGATGAGAATCCCTATACCCAGACTGTGATCTTTTAAGCACCACTGTGCATGAAATAGACCTAGAGCATCTTGGAGGAAAGGCTGGTTCAAGAGCTGGAGAAAGAAATGTATACGATGTTGCCAGAACATTCTGCCATGTCAAAAGTAAGAATATTGTGAAATATACTGAGGTCATGTCAAAAGAATCTAGAAGCCAACCTGAAAAGGCTCTCATTGGTCAAGGATGGGGCAGTGTGAGCATTAACAAGTATAATAACTGCAAGGGATGGAAACATATCAACTACTTTAGATCCATGATTTTATAAACATAATTATATAACACAATAAAACTTCTTATTAGTCATCTTGGAAGGATGCTAGAGAATTAACTCGTTAATAAAGTTGGGTAAGTAAAGTGAAAGAAACAACAATTTATCTTATCTTTCCTATTTGTGCTATACTTCAGGTTAATCAAATGGTTGATGACAGGAAGTTTATCTTTATAGAAGTGTCTCAAATAAAAAGTGAAGAATGACAGAAGTTGAAGACCCAATTTACGATGACTAATAAATTAATGATCATCAAAGACGGCTAATATCACAAAAAGAGACCAGCTAAACTGAGCCTCCTAATAGAAATACATACCACTGCCTAAAGAGTAGCCTAGCCAAAAATTCAAACCTGAATCTGGCCAAACTTCTGGATCTACTTCTAATTTATAGAAAATGTAAAAGATGAAGGATAAATGGAGATTTAATTAGAAAGATCCAGATTGCAATAAACTTACTGAGAAAAACAATTTGGTTTCTATAAAAATAAATAAAAATAAATGCAAGGATGGAGGGAAATCCTACAAATTAAGGAGACTTAAGGGGCATATCAACCAATGTTTAAAGCTCATTTGAAAAAAGAATTTCTATTTAAAAGTAAAAACTGAACTATTTATGGGTGTAATGATATAATGATGTGGCTATCTTTCCAAACAATATAGAAGGTGGGGAGAGGAAGAAAATATCAATGAAATAAAACTGGCCATCAGGTGGATCATCATAAAAGCTGGGCGACGACAGAGCTTCATTGTTCTACACACTATTTTTGTGTGTGTTCTGAATCTCATGATAAAAATGAAAAACAAACTTCAAATAACATTTACATTTTATGGCCATGAAAATATTAATTCCAGCAAAGTTGAGTAGTGTGCTGTGGTTCCTAAGTCCTAGTCTGTGTGTCTCTCAAATGTTTCTTATATCAAGCAAATGTAATAGATACAAACATAAATAAACAAACATAGATACTCTTTTTCTTACAATATGCTAATTGTTACATTTTTTGTTACATTTTAGTGTTTTATAAGCCATATCTTTCTTACAGTTTCACCTTTCAGAATAGATCCCAGTTCTGTTCTTGAAGTCCACTGACTTCTCGATCATATTTGGGCTGGTTGCCTCGTACTTGAACTTCGACATTTTAATGAAGCATTGTATTTCTTCTGATGTTTTCTAATGACCCTTCTCATGGCTGTAGCATAGCCTCTAGTTTGTTTTTCCTCAGATATCAAGTGTATGGTGTCTCTTTTGTAATCAAAGGCATCCGTCTTGATACCTTCCAACTTTCTGCTCCAAACCGGGTTATTTATTTGCTTTCAAGGTTAGCTATGCCATTATCATTGTCATCTGGACTTCGCTGCGTTGCTCTCCTCAATAGGACCTCTGCTTTGTTTCACATTATCTTGTTTTTTGGTTAAGCTCTCATTTTTCCTGCAATTATGTATTCAAAAAATTCACTTAGAAAGGATATGTGGAAGGCAAACTCTCTGAGATCTTGCATGTTTAAAATGATTACATTCTGTCTTTACACTTGATTGATAACTTGGTTGGGCATAAAATTCCAATTCAAAATCTTTTTTTTCGTCAAGTCTTTGAGAGTATTGCTTTACTTTCTTTTGACATAATATATTTTCTTTTGACACAATACAAATCTTGTTCTTTTATAGGACATCTTTTTTATTCCTGAAAACTCTTAGGAGTTCTTCTGTATCTTTGAAAACCTAAAATTTCCCAGTGATGCCTTAGGTATGGTGTTTCTGCATTTACCCTGCCCAACACTGATAATATAATAATCACAATGAAATAAAATTTACTCATTATACATCGAGGATTGTTGGAAGTGCTTTATATGTATTATCACATTCAACAACCCTGTGAGGTGGGTACGATTATTTCTCCCACTTTACGTATGAGAAAACTGAAACAGAGAGGCCATGTGACAAGGCCCTTTTAATTCAAATAATGTTGTATACTTTCATCTATGGAAAATTTTATTATATTCTTTATAGTACAATTTTCCTCTCCCCTTCATTTATTTCATTTTTTTCTTCAGAAATTACTATTTTAGATCTCCTGAAGTGAATCTCCATATCATATATCTTTTCTCTAATATTTTCCACATTTTTGTTCAGTGTCATAAGAGATGGCCTTGACTTTATTCCCTAACACTTCTATTTATTTTCCTTTAGGAAATGTATTGTTTTACTCCAAAAAATTATGCTGTTCTCTGGTTTTCCTCTGAATACCTTTATTAATATAATATCTCAAAGATACTCTCGGGGCATTTTAAAAGTTATTATTATTTTCTTAATTATCTTTGTTAATTCTGATGTCAGATTTATTTATCTTAGTGTTTCTCTTTTATGCTATAGCAGTCCTTCAGATGTCTGGTGGTATTTGGTTGTTTGTCCATATTTTGAAATGAGGAAATAAAAAGGTTAACCACGAACTCTATATGTGGATGATATTTGTTGATTATTGGGCTTTATTTCAAAGTTAATGGTGGGAAATTAATATTATATGAAATTTGAACTATTTGGCCCCATAAATGCTAAAACAAAGAGTTTACTTGGGCTCTTAGCACCCATGTGAGGTAGTTCTTTTCTAAAGAAATGGAGATGAATCCTATTTTTTGCCTAAAAGTCAATATCTATCTGCCTCTTCCCATGGGGTGTGAGTGAGGGTGGGAAGGGCAGACAAGTTCATCTGTTTCCTATTTAAATGTTCAATCACTTTCTCCAGTTTCGACCTCACCTCTCACTCCCAGCCTTCATTATGTCTGCTCTTCACAACTTGAAGCCTTCAGAATTTGCTGGGCGCATCCTCTGGTGACGTCCCCTCAGTGTGTAGTTTCATCACTCCAGGGCTTCCCTGGTTCTGCTCATCTGTCAGCATGCTTCCACCTGCTGCCAAAAATGCGTTGAGATTATTCTTTTGCTGATACCTTGCCCACTGTTTTCTTCATTTTTTTGAGCCTATACCTATTTTTATTCTTTTACTATAATTCTAACGAGGCCTGTGGAAGAAAGAGGAGATAAAATGTGAGATCAGTCTGCTCTCTTAAACTGTTGCTCCATGACTCATTCTTTTTCTTTTTAAAGTTTTTATTTTAATTTTTATTAGTTACCATACAGTAGCATATGAGTTTCAGGTGTACGATATAGTGATTCAGTAATTCCCTACATCACCCGGTGCTTGCCCCGTGACTCATTTTACTCATTCTGAGCTAAAATATACTCAATATCTATACTCGAAACATTATTTTATTGGTTTTTTTCTTAAACAAAGAGAAAATAATTTTGTAGAGAAAAGTATCCACTTTTCGACCAAAATCTCCCTTACTTTTTTTTTTTATTTCTTTGGGCATTTATTTATTTTGAGAGAGAGAGAGAGAGAGAGAGAGAGACAGGGATGAGCAGGGGAAGGGCAGAGAGAGAGGGAAACACAGAATCTGAAGCAGGCTCCAGGCTCTGAGCTGTCAGCACAGAGCCCGACGTGAGGCCTGAACCCATGAGCGAGATCATGACCTGAGCCGAAGTCAGACGCTCAACCGGCTGAGCCACCCAGGCGCCCCCAAAATCTCCCTTACTTAAAAAAATTCTAGCCCCTCCTCAAGTTTAGTCATTATTAGAATAATAAAAAATGGGGCGCCCGGGTGGCTCAGTCAGTGGAGCATCCAACTCCTCATTTCAGCGCAGGTCATGATCCCAAACAAGGTCATTGGATTGAGCCCTATATATGGCTCCAGATTCTGTCCCCTCGCTCTGCCTGCCTCTCTCCCCGACTCAAGCTCTCTCCCTCTCTCTTTCCAAAAAAAAAAAAAAGTAGGATTCTCTCCCCACCTCTCCCACTCAAGCTCTCTCCCTCTCTCTCTTTCTTAAAAAAAAAAAAAAAGTAAAAAATTATCTTCTACATTTATCAACATGTGAGACTCTCCCAGAGGTAAAGCCAGGAGGGAAGAGAGGAGAAGAGAGAGATGGGGAAGGTGGCAGGGGGAGGGCAGTAAGGGAGCGGTATTAGCTGAATACATCCTCGTCCCCAGTGGTGGGAGGGGGAGGCTTTGGCGCTGGGGCTCCTCAGTCCACCTGGACGTCAGGCAAGCATCACAGGACTCAGTCACACTGAGTGCGACTTGGATTTTTGGTCAACCTGAAAATCCATTTAGCTTAGGAGCTAAGGAAGAGAACTCTGATTCGAAGGTATAATATAGGAAAGATGTTGATTTCAAATCTGCTAAAGAGGGAGAAGAAGCAATGACCCAACCTAGAAGAGGAGTTTTACAAATAGGTACATCCAAAAAAAGCATATGAAAAAAGTAAATTAAAGTTACTTTTACATGGCTTATTGTTGAAACTATGCCCACTTTTGTGAATAATACCTCTTTTCCCAACACTCAAAGACCATATATTATATAATAGATTTTAACACTTTTTTTGGGACTCCATGTCACCTGGGTCATTCTATAATCCAAGAATTTTCTTGTTAAAAATTTGCCCAGCTGCTACCTTGTGCTAGGTCTATGTCCCTTCACTGGTTCTGGAAGATTTATCTGTCACAAATCTTTAATTTTCTGGAAATTTTCAGAATGCTAATTTTTAAAAGTTGGGTTTAGAGATAAAATTTACATTCAATAATATTTACTCTCTTTAGATATATACTTTGCTGGATTTTATATAGTCACACAGCTACCACAATCAAGATATAGACTATTTCCATCACCCCAGAAAGTTTCCTCATTCTTTAGTAGTCAGTCTCCACACCCATCCCGAACCCAAGCAACCCCTGGTCTTACTTCTGTCTTTATAGCTTTGCCTCTTCTAAAATGTCATGTGGATGGACCAGTATGGTATGTAGCCTGTTGTGTCTGACTTCTTAGCATACTGTTCTTGAGAACCATCCATCTTAGTGTGTGGATGGTTTATTCCTTTCAATGGCTGCATAGTGTTCTATTCTGTGGTTGTACTGTAACTTGTTTATCCATTCACTAGTTTGTGGATATTTGGGTCCTTTCCACGTTAGGGCTGTTATGAATAAAGCTGCTAAAAAATTCATGTATATCCCTTCCTGAACTTATGCTTTCATTTCATTTGAGTAAGTACCTAGGAGTGGAATTACTGAATCATCTGGTAAGTGTATGTTTATAAGAGATTACCAAGTTGTACCATTTTGCATTCCCACTTGCAATATATAAGAGTTCCAGTTGCTCAGTATCCTTGCCAGCACTTGGTATTGTAAGTTTTTTGTTTTTAATTTTTTAAGTTGTCGTAAGAATTGTGCAGTGATACTCATCACAGATTTCATTTGTGTTTCCCCAGCAACTAATGATATTGAGCTTCTCTGCACGTGCTATTTGCCTTCCTTATCTCTTCTTTGGTGAAGTGGCTGTTTAAATCTTTTGCCTAGTTTTTTTCTTTAATGTTTACTTATTAACTTTATTTTGAGAGAGAGACCGTGTGTGTGTGTGTGTGTGTATGCACATGCACGTGTGTGAGCAGGAGAGGGGCAAAGAGAGTGGGAAAGAGAGAATCCCAAGCAGTCTCCTCACAGTCAGTGCAGAGCCCAACACAGGGCTCAGTCTCAAGAACTGAACCTAACCGTGAGATCGTGACCTGAGCCAAAATCAAGAGTCAGACGCTCAACCGACTGAGCCATCCAGGCGCCCCCTTTTGCCTAATTTTTAATTGGGTTGCATGTAATCTTGTGGAGGTTTGAGAGCTCTTTATATATTCTTGGTGCATTCTAAACGTCATTCTGCACACCTTACTTCTTTCAACATTCCCTTGAAGAAGGTGCTATTTACTTCAGTTTCATACATGATAAAACCAAGGTATAGAAAAGCTAAGTCACTTACCCCGAATCTCCTGGCTAGCAAGTAGGGGTGCACTGGGATTTGAAACCAGGTGTTTTGATGTTAGAGGTCTTGCTCTCAATAGTGGTTTTAAACTTTCTGTAAGGAGCCAGATAGGAACTATATTTTAGATTTTATGGACTATAAATTCTGTTGCTGCTACTTGATTCTGCCTTTGTAGCTCAAGGGCAGGTCATACACAGCAAGTAAGCAAATGGGTGTGGCTGTGTTCCAACATAATTTTATTTATGTACGCCAAAATGTGAATTTCAGTAATTTATACGTCACGAGTATTGCAACCCTTGATCTAAATCATACTTTACTGCTTTCTGTTTGAACTACTTACATTTTCCATTCATATGTCCCCAAACACCAGTCTTAAGCACTTCTGCAAAACATTTATCTTCTTGTCTAAAAATTGTATATTCCTTTTAGCATGTAGATACTCAGTAAATACCTGTTGAATTGAATTCAAGTAACTGAATTGAATTGGCATGTAGGAGACAACACATTTCATTCCTAATCCTCTCCAGCTATTTTCTCTTAATAATCACTAGGTACCTTCTCCAATGCTGTTGTTCTTTACATGTCCTCCGTAATAAGGAATTCATTAAATCCTCTATAATAGTGGATCTTGTGATTTCATAATCCTTTGTCTCCCTCTCTGTCAGGTTTCCACGTCAAACCCTCTCTAACAGCTTGCAAAGCTTTCCATGATTTTCTTCCAGTTCATTATTCAAATGCTAATTGAGGGCACATCCCAGGTGCTGGTGTCTCAGTGGCCAGTAAGTCAGTTTGCCTGCCTTCAGGTAGCTCATAGCCTAAGGGGGGAGTCCCGTACCGTGTAGTGACATCAGTGATATGACGGAGGCGGCCACAAGGGGTTATGGGAGCATTTGGAAGTCTCCTGGCTTAGGGGAATCACTGTCTACATTAGTTGACCCTTGCTAAGTGCCTTGCATTTTGGTATTGCAAGCCATAACCTCTGGAGGGCAGGGATGGAGGGGATCTTCACAGCCAACTTTGGAATCACCCATTCACTTTCTGAAATGGCCTCTTTAGTTTCAAATGTAAGAGGCTAAAGCATCACCTGTCCCCTCATCCCTTTAATTGTATTCAGGAACTTCATATATGTTGAAAACACATTTTGGCCTCTTCTCGCTTTATCACTCACTCTCACCTGGGTCAGAAAGATGAGCAGCAGGTTTAGAACCCTGGTGAGTTTCCACTCAAGTATCGATACCTGCTCTGACGAGAGAGCGGAACTCTGGATGGCAGTGTCAGGTGCGCAGTCCGGGTCAGCATATGTTCCGCTGGGTCTTCTCGAGACTGGTTTTCTGTAACCTGCCTTTCCCTCTTGGTCTTTCCCAATTTGGATCTCAGGTTGTGGCTTTCTCCTTTTTCTTTTCTTTTCCTTTTTTTTTGTTCACACTGTGGTCTTGGCCAAGATGCCTTTCTTCTTAAGTTTATCAATGGTTGAGAATACTGTTACCTGTGGTTATGCAGTTGATAGCAGTATTAATGGCCACTGTGTTTGTACTGCAGGGGGAGGGAGGGGAGCGGGCCCTGAGGAGGAGCAAGTTGCTGCCTGCTGCTGTATTTGGATAAGAAAGGCAGAATCGGGCGGGCGAGTGTTGGGAGAGAAGGCTTTCCAATCACTGGCTTGTTATAGACACCGTCGAGATTATTTCCTCTTTTTATAGTCATAATTATTATGTGATGTTTTGCATATTGATGGTACCTCTGTTCGCAGGAGCTGGAGACAGTGGCTCCTTTCTGCAAACCCCATTGTGCTTTAATTCCAGAGGCCACTCTTAGTATCCCTGTCTCTTTGAGGGGCAAACCTCCAAGAGATCCAGGCTGTCCAGGAGAAAAGAAAGCCTGATAAAAATTCCCTTGTTCTTTGTACTAGAAAATAATTTTAGCATCACACTCTGTCCATCTGGACATCATTAATATTGTCAACCACTCCCTTCAGTAGCCTTTAATGTCTAAATAATTACTCCCTGTGGCCATAATCCGACATGATGTCACTCCCCTCCTGATTTGCATTTCATAGATAACAGACAGCTTGGGAATTGCAGGGGGCTTTGTGAGCTGTTCTGAAAGCCTAACACTTACTCCCACCGTCACCTCCGTCACATCATGTCCCCTCCTCTAAATCTGTCATCGAACCCCCCCTCCCCCCCCATCTATTACCCTTTTCCTTCTGTTACACCATCCCTGGTTGTGTCGATACCGAACTCATCATCCTGATTGATAACTGGAAATGAAGTTGACGAATCGGGACATTTCAGTGCTTTTCTGAACGTGGGCATCCTTGGCAGGAAGTTCGACTCTTCGTCCTGTGGGATAACCACTTCCCCCACTGCGTGGGGCACTTTTCCGCTGTGCAGTCCCACCTCGAGTCGGGGCCCAGACCCTGCTCCAGGCTTGTTCGCCGGGGTCTTCCCACTCACTTCCTCGGGCCCTTCACCTCCCAGCCGCAGGCAGGCAGAGCTGCCTCTCACGGGGCCAGGTAAGAGTGAGGCCAGGTGCAGGCCATTAGGAAACAGAAAGCTGTCCTCTTTTGGAACATTTATGTTTTTTTATCTTCTCACTTAAGTTTTCCCCTTTAATTTCTCTTCTTCCTCCTCCCTCACCCTGTGATCCTCCTTCTCTCTGTCCCCTGACCAACTTTTGGTGCCTCTCTTTCCAGGTAGTTCTTTTGCTTCTCTGTGTCCAGGTTCGGCCTTTGTCTACACAATACCAAGCATCTGGATCTATGGTAAAAACATGCTGTCAAGTACCCAGATGTTTGGGGACATCTGGGTATTTTGGCAACCAGCAGCAACAACAGCTGCGTAATGGAATTCGTGTTTCCCTTTTCAGTCATCACTTGACATGGGGCGGACAGAGCCTCACCGGCCACAATCTAAGCACGGCCACTAGCTGCTAGCAATTCTGGTTTTCATCTCACAGGGGGAATTATCTCTGTCAATCATTTTATTGTCGAAGAAAAGGGGAAGAAATTTGTCTCTTCTTGGGCCCGTAGTACATCATCACTCTATGCCTCAGTTCTTTTCTTATTGAAGGAGCGGGTAGGAACTGACAATTTCTTTAACCTTTCCTACCCCAGAGGCAGGGAGAGAGAGTAAGGCGTGTGAGACGCTGTTTTCGCCAGGCCAGTGTAGGGAATCTGACAAGAACGTGTTTCCTATTAGAGCCACTCTCTCTGGTTTGAGATCGTTCCCCCTGTCATTCTCTCTTGCATTCTTTGTACCACTCTGTCTACAGGAGAAAGCAAAATGATGGCAGGGTATTATTCCTGCCCACAAAAGGCCCACATTGTCTGTTTGTATTTTTCTCTGTAGCTTAGAATAACACTGCTCTGCCCCAGTGGGGCCTTCAGGAGAAGGATGGTCTCTAGGGGCCGCCCCAGACAGCCAAGCGTTCATTGTTATCTCTGGTTAGAGCTAGCAGCCTGAGTCCCTTCCAGAGGGTTCCTGAAGCTTCAGGACAGCCCCCACGGCACTGTGGGCATTAACCCTGGCTGCAGGACAAGTCCTAGCAGAGGTTCAGTGGCTGTGCCCACTCAGGGCTAGAATCAGGGTGGTGCGTCTAGGTCTCCGAGTGCAGATTGGCCCGGCTTAATTGAAGAGCGGGTGTGAGCGAGCCGCTTTCTGAAGAGATTAAGGCAATGGATGTGTTGGATGTGTGTTTTCAGGAGATGGGACAGAACAGAGACACAGAGCCCAAGTCAGTGCAGTCGGAAAATACAGCAGTCAATTTAGTGAAACCAATTCCACGTGAGTGTTCACTGGCGCCGCGTAGACGCTGCCTAAGTGGCCGCGGATCTCGGATCTCGGTGGGTCAGGGAAGAGCCCCGGGGTCGAGCCAACTCGGTGGCCCCCCAGGGACGCAGTGTCATCCCCACTGCAAGTCCGCTGCTGCACTCACTGGAGGCCCTCTTGGCCATCCTGCCCACTCCGCCTGATGAGGCCGCTCTCTGTTCTCCCGCTCCCCCGCTCCCCTCGCCGCCTCCTTCCCTCCCTCCCCTCCCCCTCCCTCCACCTTCTCCCAGAGGAGGTGACAGACGGGCCTGTAATTTGGTTCCATTCGCTCGACTGGAGCAACACCTGCCCCCCTCCCCTGGGACCAGAGGGTCTCATCCCAAACCATACAAGAAGCCAAAGACAAATCCGGGCCCACATGCAAATACAACGACTGGGGGGGACAGGGACACGGGCCCACAGCACACACCCCAGCCGCCAGCACCCTGGCTTCTGCCTGCAAACCGAGAAAATCAAACACCTCTTGAAGTCCCAACTGCCAAAAAAATCACCCAGAACTTTAATTAGGGTTTCAGAGTTTTTTTAAAAAAAATTAATAATTAGCTACTGTAGTAAGTACTGTTTCCTCTTGCTCACACCTCAGGACAGAACTAAGTGCCTGGCATCAGGGGGTATGGATAGCAAAGTCCAGAAATAGAACCGAGTATGAAGAGCGAGGTGGAGAGACATGTGCAGGTGTGTGTGTGTGTGACTGCCTTAGGCCTGTGGCAGCTGTCACACCGAGGATGCAGTAAGCGTGCGACGCCTGGGTGGGCTCATTTTCTTTGTGCAAACCTTTAGCGTCAGCACACAGTCTCTGGAGTGGGAACGCTCGTTTCTGTTCCCACTGACTCTGAACTGTGCAAGGGCACCGGCCACAAAGGCTTTCGGACCACTTCCCAAAGTCTAGGTGTTGTCAAGGTCACCTTGCAACTGTGACTCCTTGTGGACTTTTCCCAGGCTTGGCCTGGGGCAACGCAGCTTGATGCACCCCACTTCCCAAGGCCAGACTCAGAACCACACCCCACACTTGTGCCCTGGCTGTGGGCTCCACACCGGAGGGCAAGTCCGGTGGGCGGGGCCAGTGTCTGCTCCAGGGCCCAGGCTGCTTCAGAGAAAATGGGTCCTTTCAATTCCTGTAGTTTCTGGTGGTGTTTTGTTTCCCACGAAAAAAAATCAACTTTTATATTTTTTCCTTTTTCTCTGTTTTCAAAGTATAAGGTTTCGAATTTTCCTGCCCCTGCCTCAGCTTCGTTTCCCACTCAGAGCTTGCCACCTGTGTGACCTTGGGCCTGTTCCTTAAGTTCTCTGTGTTTCAGTGTCTTCATCTGTGATTTAGGAAAAATGAGGGCTCCTAAGCCACTGACCGTGGCGGATTACGTGAGGTAATGATGGAAAGTTCCCGGGGCGAGGGCGAGTGCTGAAGTCTGTGTACTTCTTCCTGACTTCGCGGTTGGTCACCTGGGCTGCCCCCCGGGGAGGACAGTGTGGGGTCTCTGTGGGTCAGAGGCTTCTAGGTGGCTCTGCTGCCGCAAGGTGGCTGAGCCACTTAACCACTCAGGATGTCAGCTGGTCATACCTCTGTCCTAGGGGCCTGCAGGACTCACAGAGCCGGCGTATGTGACAGACTTTGTGAACTGAGAGGACCCTGCTAGGGGCATTTGTTGCTGCTGTTAATAATCCTCAAGCCTCCGTAGATGCTGCTGTCAGGGAGGGCTGGCAGGTCCTCGCTCCTAATTTCCCAGAATTCTTCCTTCTCCAGGGCACCCCCTCACCCCAGTTCCCAGCCAGCAGCTCTTTTGTTTTTAAGGCTTTGAAATCTGCCTGAGTTGGGCTCTGGCAGTGTGTCTTTTACCCCAGGTTGTAGTCAACCAGCCACCACCAGCCGACTTCCCAGGCGCACCCCCACAGCAGCTTTGGGCCGTGGAATGGCCTCCTGGGTTGACCTGGCCAGTTCTCGGGCTTGTCCCTCTATTGGCAAGGCAGGGAGAGGGTGGAGAGAGGGGCATTCATGGGTTGTGTGTGTGTGTGTGTGTGTGTGAGAGTGGGGGGGGGGAGCACCAAAATTAAGAATTTTTCAGAGAGGACATCGGGGGCACCTGGGTGGCTCAGTTGGTTAAGCGTCTGACTCCGGCTCAGGTCATGATCTCGCGGTTTGTGAGTTTGAGCCCTGCGTCGGGCTCTGTGCTGACACCTAGGAGCCTGGAGCCTGCTTTAGATTCTGTGTCTCCCTCTCTCTCTGCTCCTCCCCTGCTCTCTCTCTCTCTCTTTCTCTCTCTCTCATAAATAAATAAACATTAAAAAATTTTTAAAAATAAATAAATAAAATGGAGAACCATCAGAAAAACGATCCAACTGGCTGGAGGAAAAAGATAATTGGGAAAGGTGGGTTAGGCCAGCTGTGACGTTCCCCTCAAATATGTAGGTGCTCACTGATGAGATTCAGGAAATACTGCTCATTTGTTTCACAGCAATAATGGCAATTTAGTTATGTTAAAGGAAAGCCCTTATCTTTTAGAGATATTTACTGATGCATTTAGGGATGAAATGATGTGACGTTTGGAATTTGCTTCAAATAGCCACAGCGGTACTGGGAGAGTGTGGATAGGAGCGTAAATGAAATGTCAGGATATTAGAATACAGTGTACTATGCCGTTTGCTTTTGTAGATGTTCTTAAACTCTCCATCAAGAGTGGTTTTTAATGCAGCTGCTCAGAACATTCATGGGGATTGGTTTTTACTCACCAGGCCCCACTCACTCACTCACTCCTGAACCAAGGCAGCCTCCCCTCACAGCAGACCTCCCGGCGCCTCCCACTGCTCCCGGAATGACCCCAGCCCTCACTGCTTTGTCCCCTAGGAGAGGACGCCCCAGGGACTGCCCCGCAGACTCGGCCCCCGGAGGGTGTTTCGTTCCTCTCCTTCCCTTGAGTGGGTCTGACCTTCTGAGCCTTTCAGGCCGACTGATCCCAGAGTCCTTTCCCCTCCCAGTTAGCCCATTTGGACCCCAGGAGGTCCTGGAGAGGACAGCCCGTCTCCTGCATCCACACTCTCACACCTGTCCCTTGATTCCCGGTAGCCTGATATCCTGTCCCTTTTTCCTGGTGTCTTTCTGGAACGATCATCAAGGAAATGAGGAACTTCCCTCTCGATCTGGAAACACTTAAGAAAACTGGACAGGAAATGCCAACAGTTCCTGTCTTCATTACCTCAGAAACAGTTTAGTTGTTTAAGTTTCAGAAAGCTTGCCTGGATAAGTACTGCTGAACTCTTAACGTGCACCAGGCCTGTTCTAAGTTTTTTCCATGAATTAACTAAGTCTTCCTAACCATGCTGCACACAGGCTTAGGAACTACTATCACCACTGCCACCCCCATTCTGCAGGTGAAAATACTGAGGCAGAGAACTAAGTGATTTGTTCAGGGCCACAGCTGGTTAGTAGAAGAGCTGGGGTCTGAACACAAGCATGCTTTGTCAGAGTCCGTGCACCGGAGCACTCTGCAGTAGTGCCTGTGACAGCATCGGTGCTAAGGGAAGAAACCACAATGGAAAGAGAAAGGGCATAGGACCGGCCTCTGCGACGGAGTGCAGCGGGGGCTTCAGATGTATGCATCCCTTGTAATGTATGCTTTTATGTTTCATTCCGTCGCACTGCTGTTTACTTCCCTGTAAAGTCTCGGTCTAATAGGACAGGGGTTTTTGCTGTCTGACCGCTTGCGGAGCTTGCGCTGCGTCATATACACTCGAATCCAGGTGGCGGAGAGCACAGATCATTAATACACTCGTGAGCTGGTGATGTATTGTTTTTAGTTTCTCCCGTACAGTTCCTCCTATGCGTACTATAAATGCAACATAAGTGTAACAGCTCACATTTCTGCAGCACTTACTGTATTCTTGCTGTTCTGGCAAGCACTCCACAACATCCTGTGGAAACCTCATGATATGCATGCATATATTGTCCCCTCCTGCACACCTGGAAATGACAGCTTAAGGAGGTATGGTAACATGTTCGACATCGTGTATCTAGAATGAGTTGGAGCCAGAATCTAAACCCGGCCCCGGACCCCTGGGTTTCAAACATGGGGACAGGAGAAACAAATTCCGGGATAAGGTTTGTGCGTTGGGACTTCATGCTGCCCAACGAAACCGAGAAAAGTGTTGTAAAGTGGTTACATTTGAGTCAGGTGACAATGGAATACTTGGAATTTTCTGGGCAAAAAAAAAAAAAAAAAGAATGCAGGAGAGCGTTCTAGGGAGGAGGAGAGTGCGTACAAAGGCACAGATAATAAAGGACCAGGCATCTCCAGGGAGGAGAGGAGATCTGACTTTGGCAGGAACGTGTAACCTCGGGAAGAATGGCTGAAAATGATGCTAGAGACTGCAACAGGCTTGTAGAAGATTTCTGTGCCCGGAGAAAAAAAACTCGATCTTTATTTATAAGCAATGGGAAGTCCAGAAGCGCTTTCAGGCAGGGAATGGCATGCTCTCTTTAAAAGCTGGTTCTCGGGGCATCGGGAGAATGGACCTCCATGTGCTAAGGCGTGCGGGCGGGGTGGACCCAAGAGGCAGCCCCGCTGTGGTGGTGAATAGTGCTGCCGCAGACCGTGTCAGGTTAGCTCTGGCCTCCTTCGGGAGGAGCCCGTCCAGAGCCACACCTGCCTGCAGTGTCTTCCTGCAGAGTGGAAAGAGGCTCCCCTGCCCCTCGACGGCTTAGCCCCAAGCCCAGGCGCACGCTGAACTCGGCGAGCAGGATACAGGCTCAGTCTTGGCCTCCACGCGTCCACTTGGTTGGGGGACCTGCACTCCTTAGGCATTACCTGAACTGACACTTCTCCTAAGCACATGCATGAGGAGATGGGTACAAGGGCCAAGGTACGGGGTGTGCATGGCATGGCCCCCCACCTTTAGCAAAGGAAAACCATTGAGTGTGACCCCTAGAGGCAGGCACTTGGATAGACCGACAAACATGGTTTTGTGACCCTGAGTAAGTTTTGTAATTTCTCTAAGCCTCAGTTTCCTAAACTTGTTAAATGGAGCCGATAAAAGTACCTACCTCATTGGGTTATTGTGAGGATTAAAAGAGATAAGAATGCATGCAAAGGTCTTAGCGCAGTTAAGCACATAGGACACACTGACTGCATGTTAGCTGTTAATGTGTCTACTACGCCAATGAGTGAGAGCACTTCCAGGCCTGGGCGGGGGTATCGGCTGCACATGCACTTGACTTGGCTATCCCCTGCCCCCTCGTCCCTTGCTACCCCAGACCTCAGTGGGAGGGAGATGGCATCCAGAGACAGATAGCAGTGACAGGAACTGGATACGTCACGGCACTCCAGAGGCAGGCTCTGTTGACTTCATCCTAGCAGACACGTGGTCATGTGGGGGAGGCCACTGGAGGAAGCCCCAAGAACAGGGTTCAGAGGGGAAGCAGGCCTTCCCTCCCCCTCCATCCGGCTCCATTTCTTTCCATATATCCCCTGTCCTCAGTCTGCTCTTCCTTTCCTGATCCATCCAACCACTCGTACTCTCAACTTCTGGCCCTCCTGTTATCCTCCCCCTGCACAGGGAGGGTTTTTTTGCTCAAGACTTTTGCCCCTTCTGTCTGGACGTCTCTGGACAGTGGCAGAAGTGAAGCAGTCGTCTGGGCATAGAAATACTCGGCACAGGTGGCCTCGTCAGCCGGGCCAGTTGGGGCTCCGTTTTCTGGGGAGTGGCGACGCACTGGCCAGTTGTTGGGCAGCTGGGACAGAGGGCAGAAGGTGAGAGGAACAGTGGGAGCAACTGTGGTCCCCAGTGTGTCTAGGGAGGGAGCAAGGACAAGGCCACTGCCAGTGGGGAGTGGCGAGAGATTGGCTTGGGCTGTTTTGGTGGCTTGAGCACAAGACATGCTAACAAGATGTGAGAAGACAGGCACTGCAAGTAGCAGCGATCTTGGCAGCGGCTGGTTAGGTGGGTCCAGGTTTCTACCTGTCCTGAGAGGCCCGCCCTAACAGCAGTCATGGCAGCAGCGCCCTCAGCTGCCGTTCTCATCTTCGCAGCATTGAGCAAAACTTGAAATTAAATATTGTTTACTTGTTGTCTCTTCTCTAGTAGACTCGGTCCCATTTGTTGCTCTATTTTCAGCGTCTAGAACCTTGTCTGGCACACAGTAGGTCCTCAACAAATATTTGTTGAATGTAAGATCATTATTCAGAGAAGAATGATTACCTGCGGCAGAATACATGTGGCTGAGTCCCTGTTACACTCCAGGGATGAGTCGGTTAACCACAGTGCCCCCTCTCTCTTTGGAGGGTGCTGAGCTGCCTTGGATCTGAAATGACATCGCAGAGATCCTCTCCTGGCCTCACAGGGGCCGGGTGGCTTGGAAAGGATGTTGCCTTTGCCCTTTGTTCATGTCAGCCTTATGTTAACCAAACCAGAGGTGAGGGCTGTGGTCTGAGTTAAAAATCCCCCCTAGATGGCAGCGGGAAGTCTGTGTAGGTCAGTTGGAAACTGGGCTCAGAAACCAGGAAGAGGGAGGCCCTCAGAAGGTTTCTAGAGATGAGAAGTTGACTCCATTTCTTTGGCATGGGAGCAGGGCCCATTTTTCGGTCATATAAGAGAGAAAGTCCTGTGAGGACTGAGACCACTTGTAGGGAGGAAGACCTCAATCCAAACACTCAGTCTGAAGACAGCATGTCTGGAGGCTGGAGGAACCAGCCCCTGCTGCAGTGGCCAGGGCTTGATCCAGATACAAAGCCAAAGAAGGTTCCATTCTTTTCCATGCCCTAGAAAGTGTGTTCCTACTGTGCACCTCCATGCGAAGAAGAGAATGAAGTCTCACTTACCAAGTGTCTGTGAACTTGACTATAAGATACCTAGGTGAAAGGTGACAAATGTTCAGAATCCTAGCTATTTCACAGACATAAAACCAAGCATCCACATAATAACAGTTTTTACTTGGCAACCAGAGATTTGGTGTGGTATAGACTCATGGTTCATAATATTATTCTATAATGTGTGTGTGTGTGTGTATAGTACATATGTATCGTTTTATTCATGTGTTCTGCCTATAGGCAGTTTCACATTTTTATAGGCTTTTGTAGATGACATTCTTCCTATCCCAAGGTTGGTCCAGGACTTAATTTCTTTTCTTGTGTGCAGGTGTCATGTCTTGATTAGATGTTTGAGTGCTACAATATGCACCTTGTTCTTAACAAGTGCCATGAGGACTCAGTGTCCTCATCTCGGGGTCTTCTTACTGCCAGTAAGTAGCCCTGTGACTTAGTGTAGGGCACTTGCACTCCCTGTGCCTCAGTTCCCGAAATCAAATTGGAAGAGGTTGAGTTAATTACTAAGATTCCTTTTAGGGCAAAAGAACCCATGGTTCAAGTCATATTTTCCTATAAACATTATAATGTACTCCTCATTGGGAGGAACATGATCTATGCCACCATCACATGTAGGATATCTATATATGATCAGTATCCAAGTTTTAGGAAAAGTATCAAACATCTGAGTACATAAATTCGTTAAGGTATGGGTTGTTGTTGTTGGTTTTTGGTTTTTGTTTTCTTGTATATGTATATTTTTTAACTAGTTTCTTTCTGAGGATTGTGTCCATTAAGATAGTCGTGCTCAGCCAGTATATTCATTATTTTTGACAGTATGCTTTAAATAAAGGAGAGGACTTTGTTTGATACCTTTATTTATATGCAAAACAGCGCACCATTCATGAGATATGAAAAACTCGTCAGATAGAAACCAGGTTATATCTATTTTCACTACAAAATATTGCATTATATAAAGCAACAGAGACACAAAAAAACCCTGAAAAAGACTAAAATCTTTGGATAGCAGATGTGTTTTTTTTTTTCCCTTGTCTCTAAAATACACTCCTTGTTTTAAGAGTTTCACAGCTGAGAACATGAAACATTTTCAGGTTATAGACTTTTCTTTTTGGTTGTCACAGAGGAAAGTAGTTTTGAATTTTTTTTTTTTTTAGGAAAATAACTTAATTTCCTAAAATCATCCCACGCACAAACAGCACACACACACACACGAAGGAGCTACTCTCCTTATAAACAGTTTGTACTCTTCAGACGTAACTACAGATCAGAATAACAACGCTTACTTTTTTTTTAAAAAACTATAATCGTGAAGTGCTAGTGTTGCTGACCTCACAACAAAAGAACCTTTCAAGAACAAACATCTGAATATATAAAATATGTTTAGAAACAGGGAGAAGTGGGAAGTTCGTTATACGAGTGCAATATAATTAGAGCAAAAAGAAAGACCACCGTATAATCTCAACAAACACGTAAAAAGTTAGACATAATTATTCCACAGGAAAAAGTGTAAACACTTGACTATAAATAAATTGGCACAGAGTATCCAAAGTAAAATTGTCACCACTCTGAAAAATAAATGTCTCGAAAAAAATACTCTACTCCCTCTAACATAAATAAAAATAGGTTGTCTTTTGCTAACTGTACCTATGGGTCCACATGTTTAAGGTCACAAATAGATGTTTTTGGATATATAAAGGGGCACTTCGCCTGAAAAAGCAATCAGATATTAAAATTTCCATTTAAATATGGATTCTCCTGTCTACGTGGGCGTCATACCTTGGGGTTAAAATCTCACCACCTCTTCCCACAGTGTGTCTGTTCTTAATCTATCTTTTAAGCTTACCGATCTTCAGGGTTTGTCTGTTTAATTTGGATCCTAATATAATCTTCCCTTTCATGCAGAATGGAAACTTTCCTGTTCCACCGTTCTGTGCCTTAAATCTCTACACTGGAGGAGAGTCCCTCCCACCCCCTCCAAATGTTAGGTGATTTGTCAATTAGAAAAATCCCAGATAGTCTAAAAGTTAGGAGGCTTAACTCTGAGCTGCTGAGCTCCTGCCCTCATTCTTTCAAAACGTGAAGCTCTGTGGGAGATAAATGGAGAACTCAAAGTCTCCAGTGAGCTAAAAGCAACCACCCTTAAAGGGATCCTAACACACGGAGCGGAGGCCCGGCGGCTGTGCGTTGCGGGTGCCTCCGGGCGGCTCGGCTGGCCTGGAATCATGCCCCCTGCAAACCCCAGGGCTCGCCAGACAACCCCACCTTCCCGAGTTGGAAACCTTCCCTCGACTCCCCGCTGATCCGAGAGAGCTCGAACGCGCGGCGAGCTTCCTCCCGCGTCCGGGCCTCTCGTGGCGGCCGTCCGGCTGGGCGGCCCCCTTGTCCCCAGGCCCCGCGGCGGCCGCCCAGGGCCGGTGGCGCTCCCCCGGCTTCCGGACGGGCGGCCTCCCGCCGCGCCCTCGGCCCTACACGTCCAGGACGTGGTTGAGATAGGAGATGTAGCAGATGGCCAGGCGCAGGATCTCGATCTTGGAGAGCTTCTTGTCCGGGGGCAGCGTGGGCAGCAGTTTGCGGAGCTCGGCGAAGGCCAGGTTGAAGGCCTCCACGCGGATGCGCTCGCGGGTGGCGTGGGCCGAGCGATACTTGGCGGTGGCGCGCCGGCGGCGGCGCTTCTCCTCGCGGCTCAGCTGCTGCGGGTGCGGGTAGAGCGCGGCCCGGCTGCCGCCCTTGCCGTCGCCCTCGCCCTCCTCCACCGGCTCCAGGTCCGACACGCTGCCCAGCACCTTGGCGTCCGCGCCGCCCAACGACTCCGGGTCCGAGTGCGCCGAGCTGGGGTGGTCCGAGTCGGCGGCTTGGTCCGGACTCAGCATCATTTTGGAGGCTGAGGGGGAGTCAGAACATCAATCAATAAAAGGAAGGGTCTTCTTTGGATCCGAGGGAGAGCGGGCGAAGGCCTACCCGGCCGGCCCTCGGCACGTCCCGGGCCCCCTCCCCATCCCAGGCGGGCGCGCCGGCGGAGCTGGCCCCGCAGGCGGGCCGCGGGCGGAGAGGGGCAGACCCAGGGCCCGAGTCCCGCGCCTCCCCACGGCGCTGGGGCCAGTGAGGTGCCGGCTGGGCCCCAGCCGCATCCCGGATCCGACTCCTCGGCCTGCGGGAGGCCGAGACCGGCCTGCGGGCCCGGCCTAGCGAGGAAACGGCAGGCCGAGGAGGCTGCGCGCGCGTTCGGGGCCTCCTCCGGCCAAATACCGACCCCGCCGGGCCGCCCGCCTCACTTCCCCGTCCCTGACGAATGATTCCCAACTGCGAGCACTTCTGGGGTGTACGCGGGGCGGGGGAGGCTGTGGGCGCTGCGGCCCCGAGGGCCCAGGACCAGGCAGCCAGAGGCCGCGGCGTCCGCGGGCCTCGCCCCAGTCTGGGGCGTGCGGGGCGGCCGCGAAGGGCGCCCCGCACTGGAGGGGAGCCCGGGTCGCGAGCGCGGACGGAAGGCAGGCGGCCCGGAGCGGGCAGCTTCTCCGTCCCCCTCGCGCTTCCCCGGAGAAACAAAGCAATCGCTGAACAAACGCGAAGGCTCCTTTCTCCGGAAAATTGACCCTTATGCCCTCGCGGCCCCCCGAAGCACCATCTGTCACGCAGACAGCCACACACATCGGGGACCTAGGGACGCGGGGACGTGGCATGAGACAATGCGCCCGGCAGCCGGCCGACCACCTCACGGGAAAATGCCGCCGGCGGGGTAGTGGTGGGAGGGGAGGCTGGGAGGGGAGGCTGGGAGGGAAGGGGAGACCTCGCGGCGGGAGGAGCGGAGCCCGAGCTTCCTCTCGGCCGGCCAGGTCCGGTGCTCGGGAAGGGGGGCCGGAGTGAGAGCCCGCAGCGGTCCCGGGGCGGCCTGGCCGAGGCCGAGCGGGTCTGTGCTCCGCTCTCCCGTAACGACGCTCTCCTGGGAAGGCCGCCCCGCCGGGCTCCTCCCGGGGCCTCGAGCTCCGACCCCGACCGCGCGCCTCCTGGGAGGAGGCTGCCCACCACCGCGGGGCTCGGGTGGTGGCGGTGGCGGCGAGGGCTGGGAATCCGGCCTCCGAGAAAGGGGCCGGCACCTGCGGGTGCAGCGCGCACCGAGCGCCGGCGCCGGGGGGAGCAGCAGGCCGCGGGCCCGGCCCCGCGCGTGCCGCCCGAGAGGCGCTCGCCGCGGGAGGAATCCTGGCGGCGGCGAGTCGGAGGGCTCGCTGCTAGAGAAACAAAAGCCAGGGAGGTGAGATCCGCTCCTCGCACCGCGCTTGCCTAGGAGCGCTTGTGTCTCCAAGCCGGCTCTCCCTGCGCGGCGAGGAAAGCGGGTCCTCGAAGGCAAAATAAAAACAAATGCTCCAAGTGAGCTACATGTGACTCCCTACGGGCTTTTCCCGGGTACGTTCATAAAGTAGAACAACTTGCACCTGCACATTCGGCTTGAAAGGGCATAAATAAATTGGCGAGTGGTGGAAAAGCACAGTAAGCATCGACATAGTTGTAGTTCGGCTAAAAAGTTCCCGATTGCCTTCTAAGCCTGCTCAATTCTCCTCCGATATCTTTTTAAAATAGTCACAAATAGCGTGTCGTGCATACATTCATTTCACAGTTAGCTGAAGTACATCTATGAAGGCGGTTTGAATAATCTAACTTAGTTCCAAGGTGGGAAAAAAATTATTTAAAGGAGCCTTACCTTGTAAAAGCCTTTTCGACAATCTTTTCTCCAATCTTTTAGAGTTACAAATCCCAAAGAATAGAGGGGAGAAATTCCGAAATATATATTAAAAGCAGCAAATATTTATTACATTCGAGTATGAAAAAGCAGCTGTCATCTCGCCGGTGCCCACAGCGAGGGACGACAATATCTCAGGACGTGGACGATGTAAATGATTGTTCACTTAGTTGATAGACCAAAAACGCCTTTTCCTTTTAATTGTTCTCAAACATTTCGGGAAATTCGTTGTTGATTTTTTTTTGTTTTTAATGAGGTGTTGAAAAGTCTGGTGCCTTTTTTCCTCTTCTAGGTCTCTATAAATAACAAAAGAGATGCAGAGATAAACACATTCACATCAAAGGGCTGATTCCTCCACTTTCTAATAGCGGAAGAATCAATAAGAAAGATGGTTACAGATAAGATCCCGCTCCTCTAGGACTCCTTTCCCTCCTTTACACCCAGAAGAAACTGGGAAGTGCAAGGCAGAGCTGAGATCTTCCTCAGAAGTGGTTTTTTTTTTTGAGATAAGGCTTTGTTCGGCTGATGTCTCCCCAGTTCCCAGGAACACAATACTGTAACTCGGGGCTGAGCTTGCCTCTTCCTCTCTCCTCATTTACTCCTAGATTGTATAAACAGACACCTATTTGCAGTTTCAAAGTCTTTCAAGGCTTGCTAACACCTCCCACCCCGACCCCCTCCTTTCTTTACCTTATAGCAAAATATATATAGTCTGGCTTGGAGACGCTTGGAGAAAGGTTCGTGGAAAGTGAATGTCTCCCGGAGTAACAGTGACAGGGAAGCGGAGAAAGACGGGGAGAGGGTGGGAGAGCCAGAGCAAAGAGGCAGAGATGCGCGTGTGGCTTCTTGGCTCTCCTGGTACCAATTGATTCAGCCTGGAGATGGTGGAAGAGATAAAGGCTTAAGAAGGGGGATGGAATTTTTTTTCCCTAAATTGATATTTAATGGGAAATCCTATTGGACAGAAACCTGGACATGAGTCACCTAATTGGACTTGACATCTGTCACAGTGTGGGAGTTTTCACAGCCCAAATATTTTAGCGGTTCACATTCCCACCGAATCTGTGCCATAAAATATAACAGTTGAATGCAGTCCATGATAGAGACCTTAGCCTCGAAGCGGTCTCTAGCCATCATCAGGCGATTTCTCTTTTTCCGATTATTGATGCAGGCTTTGAGTGCAAGTAAACAACATACTGAGCATGGAAAAATTCTTCTCACATATTAGAAAACCGGGGTCTTCCCTTAATGTTTGGGAAAATATTTGTGTCCAGAACATGAAAATATATACTATATAAGGTACTATAATAAATATATTCAGGGATACAACGGCTAACATTTATTAGTGATCTCTAGCAGATGCTTGAACAAGACTCGATTAAACATATTCATGTTTTTGACATATATCCGGCCGCTGGACGAATTTTCCAATATGTGGTTTAAAAAAACCCTTTCAAAAGATTAAGTCATTGGTGGAACTGGAAACAGAACCCAGGTATTGTATTTCAGAGAGCCTCTAGGAGAGCATCCTACTCTCCTAAATACGTTTTTCTCTTCACCCATTCATTCATTCAGGTCGAAGTCTGGCCTCTTACATGTGTCGATTATTGCACTTCATTTTTGCTTGTTTTACCGTGTGGCTATTTAGCGCCATGGCAGCGCACTGGGCCAGGGCGTAAACACACACAAATCACCGGTATATTGCAACACAGTATGCCTTTGCCTTACCCGACCCCGTGGCCCTGAATTTATATGCCTTATAACAAAAGGGGAAATCTAGTTCAATTACTTTGCCACTTTATAGAGATACTGTTAGTCTCCATCAACTACGTATCGTTTGCAGTCATTTTAGCTCTTTTGATTGTGTAAGCTTAAAAGAAATAAAACAATATCGTAGCCTTATTCCCCCTGTCATTAATTCCCTGGGGGAACATTTGTGGAGAGAAGAGTCCTCATTTTTCCTTCTTTTTCAATTTTGCTCTAAAAACAGGTTTTATCATCAGGGGAGAGGATTGATCAGCCTACCCCTGGGAGTGACCCTCATGGCTGCCTCCAGTCCTGTTTGCCTTTGCACACGTATTTCAGCCCGTGGGAGATGCCGGGACCAGAATGGGGCGGGGGTGGGGAGAGTAGGAAGTGTCTCCAAGGAAAATGGGCACCAGCACTTCCCAGCTTTGCCCCGGCCAGCCCCAGCACGGAAGTACATTTAGATATCCCTAGGACATGTCCGCAGCAGCCGAAGCCAGCTGCATTTAGGTGGCAGTGGGAAGAGGTGAGTGGATGATCTCCCCAAGGTGTAAAGATGAAGGGAAAAGGGAGGTTTTCCCAGTCTGGCTAGGAGCAGCCCACACTGAGCATTCATGCACAGCTAGACCTGTGCACCCAGACGCACACCCGCAGGTACCTGCGGCCTCGCCCCCCACTTCTCATAGAAGCTGGCTGGCTCATTCAGACTGACAGGCTGAAAAACCCGGTGAGCCTAACCACCATAGCTCACGAGACAATTGCTGCCGTGGGAAGCCACCAGTGTCTCTAGTTACCCTGGTGTTGGAGGGGGAAGGGAGAGGGGGAACATACCAGGGCAGGGCAGGTCCTGCCAACGTGTGTGTGGATCCAGATTCTTTTTTACACTCGGGCTTACCGATTCTGAACTGACAGCCTGCGTGGACATGAATTATACATGAGGAAGCAGGTACACACTTAGACCCCACACACAGCCATGGCTGGATGCACGGTCATGGACACAAACATGGATTCACACTCACACGCGTGAGCATTCTCTGTTCCAGGAAAGCCTCCCCCTCTCCTCCTGCCACCTTTGCCTTTTCTAAGACCTCCCTGGCACGGACGGTCCCTCCTGCCCCCCTCATAGGCACCTTTTCCCTGTCCCCCTTAGAGATTGCATATCGTATACCGTGATTCTCGGGTTCCATGCCTGCGTTTCCCGCCAGGCTGTGATGCTCGCAGGGCAGGTCTGGAGCTCACAGCCCCAGCACGGACGTCTGAGTTTGACCCATTGTAAGTACTCAGTACCTTTATGGTGAATGACTCCCTGTGCACAGAGGTGGCTGGGGTATTTGTAACCCAGAAACACTTCCACCAAAAGACCCCTAGTTTCATCTGTATCGGTTTTCTCTCCTTTAAAAGTGAGGATAATAATCCTACCCTCCTCACTTCACAGGCTGGTTATGAGACTCGCTGTATGTGAAAGTATCTTCTAAAATACCAAGCGTCATACAAACGAAGATACTATAGAGTATTAGGAGTAATATTCAGTAATATATTAAATCAGTAGGGAGGTGGCAAGCAGTGATTTAAAAAGCCAGACTTCCTGGCTCTGTCCTAGGCTAGCCATGTGAACTTAAAGGACTTACTTTACTTTTCTGGACCTCAGTTTTCTGTCTGTAAAATGGGAATGAGAAAAGTGTGTCATGTGGTTGTGTTATGTCATCCTTTTTCTTTTTTTTTTTTAAATGTTTATTTTTGACAGAGAGAGAGAGAGAGACAGAGCGTGAGCGGGGGAGGGGCACAGAGAGGGAGACATAGAATCTGAAACAGGCTCCAGGCTCTGAGCTGTCAGCACAGAGCCCAACACGGGGCTCAAACTCGAGAACGGTGAGATCATGACCTGAGCCGAAGTCGGATGCTCAACCAACTGAGCCACCCAGGCGCCCCATGTCCTCCTTTTTCTAAAGGTGAACGGAGATAGTCTGTGTAAAGTACTTAACCGAATGCCTAGAACTCATGCTCAATCAGGTTGATTATTCCTATTGTTAATAATATCACTGTTATTGTTCAAAATAAATATTGTGAGCCAGAAATACAAAGTAAAATTACATAAAATATAAACATATTAGTATACTCACCCCAATTGTGTGTGTGTGCGTGTGTGTGTGTCTGGCAACTAACCTACAGTGAGCACTTTCCATGTCAGACTTAGGTCTAGGGAATTTATACATATTAACTCATTTTATCTTCACCACAAAGGGATGAGACAGGTACTGTTGTCCCGATTTTGCATATAAGGAAGCTGGGATGCAGAAGATCTATTCAAGGCTGTACAGCTAATAAATCACGGAGCCAAAATAGAGACCAAAGTAGTCTAAGCTCAGAAACTGCCACCGCTGGACACTTACTGCTTCTGCGGTCATGGTCTCCTACACAAACATACTCAGGCAGAGGACTTATCCACTGAAAGAAATGCATATTCTGAAGGAGAAATATATGCACACACAAAACAGAATATAAAATGCCACGTTTTGCATCCAGAGGTGGTCAGTGAGCAAACAGTTTTAAGTCCTTACTGTGCATCTAGCATCGTGCCAGACGCTCTTGGACTACGAAGGCTTTATACTTATTTGTTAATTCCACTAGACAGCTGTTTCCAATCTGTTTTCTTACATTTTGCACCCTATCAGCAAAAATTTTGAGCATTCACATTCAGTATATGTATCTTATTATTAACAAATATTATGCAGAGACCGTTAGCATCTTCTCTAGTTATAAAGCATAAGCGAAAAGACACTTTTAAGTAATGCTAAACATAAAGTTAATAATCTTTGTTGAAAATTTGTATTTATTAAAATGCAAAAGCCTATTAACAGCACAAAATATTGTTGATAGCATATAGTTTTTGGAAACAGTAAGCTTCATTTTATTATAGTCATCGCTTACCCCTTTGTGATCATGGGGTCTGATGGTCTGGTTTTTAAGCCCAACTCCTTTCGAATCTGGTTTTATGACTCATACAGCAGAAAGGGATGTAAGACAAGAATTTGAAGATCCAAATAGTAGCTCATCATTGACTGTTAACTAAATTATATTTCTCATTATGTACCTAACAAATGTGCCAAAGTTTTGTTGAAATTTGGCTAGCAAATTTCCTTCTAATGGGAGTTCGTTATTCTTTTAAGAAATGAGTTCGAAAGCTCTGAAACTATTCGGACATTTTTTTAACAGTTTAGGTTTTTCTATTTCTAAGTATTGGAAGTGTTGACATGCAAGAGATTTTGACGTAGGGGCACATTCCTATCTGGGCAGCAAAAATCGCAAGACAATAGAAAACTTTCTAAATATCTCTCTTTTAAAAATACACACTTGAAGAGACACATTTAAGGAGTTTTATTTGTTTTTGATCTGTTAGCTTTCAATCGACATCCTTCAGTCATGAGAGAAAAATAAAATTGGAACACTTAAAGGTGAACAAGGTCTCTTAAGAGATTCTGTAAGAACTTTGCTACATACGAATTAATTCTTTGTGGGCCAGTAGTATATCATGGTCTCCTCTGGTTTCATGTATTGCAGAGATTCTACCATATTCCAAAAGACTCGTACTTCTAAAACTACGTGGGTATATCTGGTACGCTTCTTCAACTTTCTTGTGGAGAATTCTTGCCTAGGATTACTTCGTGAATACATTTTGATTGCGATGGTATTTCTGGCCCCGGGCTCTATATTCGAGTTAAAGGAGCCATTTCCTCAGTGGTTATACGTCCACAACTTTTCCATAAATCGTCCTTTTATTAAAGATCATTTCAGTGGTGAGTAGCTCCTGTCCCATACATTTTACCTTCTCTGTCCCCTTACAAAGAGAAGTGCTTTGTGTGTTCAATTATTGAAACGGAATCTGTGAAGTACTGTGAGCCGAAAACGTGTTAGAAATGGCTGCTCTTTCCTCTCATCCAACTAAATAGTGAATTTCTAACACTACATGAATTGGTCTCATACTTGTTTCTTCAAAACTCCAGCAGTGTGTTGGGTCCCCATGTCCATCAGTGAAATTTGCTGACGTGTAACTCATTTTAGTTTGTAGCCTTATTGGTGTTTGTGTACTATTTCAGCCTTTTCCCCAAGAGTGGCTTTTGCTATAGAATATGAAACCTTTAATGGGGCACCTGGGTGGCTCAGTCGGTTAAGCGTCTGACTTCAGCTCAGGTGATGATCTCATGGTTCATGGGTTCGTGCCCTGCATCGGGCTCTGTGCTGACAGCGCAGAGCCTGCTTGGGATTCTCTCTTTCTCTTTCTCTCTGCGCTGCCCCTACACTCTCTCTCTTTCTCTCTGTCTCAAAATAAAAAAATAAATAAACATTTTTTTAAAAGCTTCTAAGTACTTACCATTATATTTAGTGAAATGTTTAAAAAATATTTTTTAATCTTTATTTTTGAGAGATAATGACAGAATGTGAGCATGGGAGGGGCAGAGAGAGAGGGAGACACAGAATCTGAAGCAGGCTCCAGGCTCCGAGCTGTCAGCACAGAGCCCGACGTGGGGCTTGAACTCACAAACCACAAGATCATGACCTGAGCCGAAGTCAAATGCTTAACTGACTGAGCTACACAGAAGCCCTAGATTTAGTAAAATGTTTCAAAGTACTAGATTGATTATGACATGATTTTAAACATCACTGAAAAACTTAAGAGATTTGCTTTCACGTTTTAGATGCTTAATTTTTAAAATCAGTTCATCGAAGTTTAATTTATATAAATTATGTAAAATTCACCCTTGAGAGATATTTAAATTCTATGAATTTGACAGATGTCTAAGTTCATGTAACCAACATAATCAAAGCATAGAACATTTCCATCACCCTAAAAGCATCCCAGTATCCCTTAGTAAGCAATTCTTTTGTCCCACCCAACCTCAGACAACCAGTGATCTGCTTTCTGTTCCTATAGTTCTGCCTTTTCCAGAATGTGGTAAAAATGGAGTCCTACAGTAGATAGACTTCTGAGTCTGGCTTTTTTACTCAGCGTTAAGCTTTTGGGATTCATGTATGTTTTGCACGAATCAGCAGTTTGGTGGTGGTGGTGGTATTTTTCTGAATAGTAGCCCACTGTAAGCACAATTTGTTTATCCATTCTCAAATGAATCGGCATTTGGGTTGTTTCCAGTTAGATACTAAGACTACAGCTAAGAGGGGCACCTGGATGGTTTAGTAAGCTGAGCATCTGACTCTTGATTTCAGCTTGGGTCATGGTCTCATGGACATGAGATGGAACTTAAGATTCTCTCTCTCTCTGTCCCTCTGCCTGTCTCCTGCTCTCTCTCTCTCTTTCTCTCTCTCTCTCTCAAAAAAAAAAAAAGAATACAACTAACAAATTTGGTCTAACAATGCACCTGCAGGCATGCATGAGGGCATATGTATATACAGTTCTCCTGTAAATAACTAGGAGTGAGATCTTTGGGTTGTATGGTATTTGTTGATCTTTATGAGAAACTGCCAAACTGTTTTACAAAGTAGTTGCATCATTTTACATTTTTGCCAGCAGTGCTCCAGCTGTCCAACAAATTTCCTACTATTTATTCTGTTAGTTTTTAAAAGCTTATTTTAAGCCGTTCTAATAGGTGTCTGGTGGTATCTCATTGTAATTTTATCTTGCATTTACCCCCCCCCCCTTTAAGCTTGACTGAGGTATAATGCATTTAATAAACTGCATGCATTTAAAGAGCACAGTGTAGTGAGTTTGGGCATCTGTATAGAGCCGTGAAACCATCACCACCATCAGGCCGTGAGCATATCCAGTTATACTCTGTCACCCATTTCCGCCCATCCTCCCTCATGCCCGCTCACCCCACAGGGAACCATGGGTCTAATTTCTGTCACTAGAGATTGTGTTTCTAGAATCTTATATACATGGGATAAAACACTGGGTTTTCTTTTTTGTGTGCCTTTTCTCGGTGGGTCATTATTTTGAGACGGTCTGTGCTGCTGTATGTGTGAGTAGTCTGCCCCTTGTTGCTGTAGGGTAGTGCTCATTTCGCCACTTTCAGAGCTCTGCGTACGACTGCTGGGATGCAGGTTTCTACCTGGCAACGTATTTCTTCTGCCTGAAGAACGCCCTTTAACATCAGGTCAGCTGGCCCTGCATTTTCTCACCTGTTGTGTTTCTGAAAATGTCTTCGCTTGGATTCGTTTTGAAAGATTTGCCCTAGGTATAGAATTCTAAATTGACAGCTGTTTTTATTTTTTTCTTTCAGTATTTTAAATAGTGCTTGTGTTTTGGTTGTTGTTGTTGTTTTTTTTTTTTTTTGACCTGTGTAGTTTTTGATGAGCAGTCTGCTCTAATCCTTATCTTTATTCCTCTGTATATAAAGTATCCTCCCTCTCCTCCAGGTGCTATCAAAATGTTTCCTTTATTTTAGGTTTTCAGCAGGTTCACTTTGATGGATGCAGGTGTGTATGAAGTGTTTTGGTTTGCCAGTTTGGTGTCTATCCTCTTTGGAGTTGTCTGAGCTCCTTGGATCTGTGATTTACTGTGATTCATTATTTTGGGGTAATTCTTGGTCAGTATTTTTTCAGATATCTTTTCTGTCCCATATTCTTTCTCTTCGGCTTCTCAAATTTCAATTAGAAGTACGTTATGATGTTTGATACTGTCCTAGACCTCTCGAATGCTCTGTTCTGTTGTTGTCACTGTTGCCGTTGCTAGAGTCTTGTTCTTTTTCTTTGTGTCTTTTGTGTGGAGTGGTGGGGAGTGGAAATTGCTGTTAATAGATCTGCAAGCTAATTGATTCCCTCAGCTGGGTTCCATCTACTGATGAACATGTTGAAGACACTCTGCATCTCTGATGCTGGGTTTATCATTTCTAGCATTTCCCTCTCTCTTCTGAAACTCCTCATCTGTTTGTACATGTTGTTGACCTTTTCCACTATATCCTTTTACATACTTATACATACATATAGTTATTGTAAAATTCCATTCCATTATCTGAGTGTTACTTGCATTTGCTTGTGTTGATTGCATTGTCTCTTGATGGTGGGTTTTGTGTGTGTGTGTGTGTGTGTGTGTGTGTGTGTGTATGTAAAGTGCAGTTTTTCAGTGAATGCCAGATATTCCATGTAGAACAGTAGAGACTGAGATAAATATTATTTATGCCAGGAAATGATTGTGGCTTTTCTTTAGCTGGACTGTTAGCATGGAGAATTGAGCCATGTGAGTCAATTCAGCCAGCGTTGGGCTGGCCATGGGTCTTGGTGTGGGTATGCTGAGCCCGGCACAACATAGAATTTAAATTCTTCAGGTGGCGGGCTCCCTTTGCCCCGTGGCCAGGATGAGAGCTGTCATGCTGGAAACTTCTCTCGGAATTATCACTCCACCATCACCTTTCCGCTTAGGTCCCTCCCCATGTGCGTGTCCCATCCCCTGCCATAGACTGCTGGTGTTTATTGCTTTGTACCAGGCTTGTGTTGGGAGTGCAAGGATCTCTCTGTTGTTCCACCCTGGTCTAAGTCTCAGGGAAGGACCTATGTACTTGAGCCTCAGGTGTGGGCCCTGTCTGCCTTCCTGTTCCTCCTCCTTATGAGGAGTTTTTCTTGGATTTGTGATTGATCTTGAGCAGTTTTCTTCCCCTCTCCCAACTGGTAGGAAACCTTTGCTTGACATTAGTTTAGAATCTTGGGCTCAAGATGGTTTCGTGCCTCTCCCCTAAGATATTCTTTTTGTAAACCCTACTTTCCTCCCACGGTGGGTCTTCTCCTGTGACTTGGACAGCAGTCTTTACTGCCAGTCCCCCAGAAACTTAAAGCTTTTGTTTCACATGGGAGAAGAGTCTCGGGAAATGAGTAGTGTGTTCTGCCTGAACTCCATGCCTACCAACTACCTACATACACCTGTTCCACCCCTAGTCTCTTTTGTGAGCATTCAGTAAAGGCTTAAGGATAAGAGCTTATGGAAACGATGAACTCCACTTGGGGCCCTCGCTGATCTGGACTGACGCACGAGCCCCCTCTTGGCCTTTAGCGATCCCTTAAAATGGTAACTATTTCTCCTTCCTCACATGTTTCTTGGCCTACACCTTTTGTTCATGTACTCTTCCATAGGTGAGAGAGTTTGTGTCTTCCCCTCTTATTAGAAGGGCTTTGTGTGTCTTTGGAACTCAGGCTGTTTCCTTGCTGTATGGTTTTAGCTCTCCGAAAGGTTCACTGAAATGTTCAGTTCTGTGTTTTATCTGAATTTTGCTCACTGCTAGGTTGGGAATGCCTCCTTTGCAGCGTTCCACATCCTAAGCAAAATGAAACTCCATGAATAGTTGTAAAAAGTCTTAGTTATCATGATGGCATGGAGCTATCATCAAATCGGCTACATCTAAGGATAAGAGATACCCTTCGATTGAGTTTCATTGTTAATTAGTTTACACTCTTGATAATTTTGCATTTTTAGATAACTTCTTGATGGACCTGCTTAGACTGACATGGTGTTTATTGAAATCTCTGCTGAAGCATTCCTGTCTGCGATGGAGAGAGTGACGGCTGCCAAGTTCTTGTTGGTGCCTGCATTCTTAGTGTGATATTTAATTTATGGTATCTTTAAATGAATTATTTTAAAGCCATTTGTCTCTTTGTGAGACTTAATTTTCTTAAAGCTAGATAATATAATTGCAAATCCTCTTAACCAAGCACATTCAAACTGTAATACATCACAGTACATTGGAAGTGATTAAATGGCAGAGGTCTCACTGTCAACCCCTGTAAGTCTGACAACTCCCACTCTGCCCTGAGGGTCCCTTTATACAGGACAGGTGACTGTGCGACATAAACCCACCTGAAGGAACCAGGATCAACCCACATATTATAGGTCTGTAACACTTAATTTCTTTTTTTAGATAAAACATTTGCCTAGAATATTGTACATAGAAATTAGAAATAATAGAAATTCTAGGGGCACCTGGCTGGTTCAGTCAGTAGAGCGCGCAACTCTTCATCTTGGGGTTGTGAGTTCAAGCCCCACGTTGGGTTAGAGATTATTTAAAAACAAAATCTTTAGGGGCACCTGGGTGGCTCAGTCAGTTAAGTGTCTGACTCTTACTTTCAGCTCAGGTCATGATCTCACAGTTTGTGGGATCGAGCCCCACACCGGGGCTTTCTCTCCTACACATGGGCATTTAGGTTGTTTCAGTACCTTACAATTATAATCAATACTGATGCCTATATCTCAAGTAATGTCAGGTTCTGAAAATAAAATGGTGTTTTCATTTCATACTTTTCTGGGTAGATTTGTCCTCTTGAGGTCTGGAAAGGAAAGTACTGAAGTGCCCAGAAGACGTTAGGGAATGGGCAGCCGTGTGCAGTTCAAACTCAGTCATGGAAAATCTACACGGTGGGGAAAATGATGCTGCACTCTGGTGGGGACCGTAATGAAAGGAAGAGCGGACGCATGGAATATATTCTTTAGGTCAATGCTCCCTAAAGGAGTCCATGCGTGTCCCTCAAGGGAAGTGCAAGTTAATCCTTTGGGTTACAGGAAGAAAAGATTCCAACCACTTGTAAATTTTAGCTAAAATGAAATAACTGTTACTGTTCTCTAATGCACAGAGTGACAACGATGACCTCGCCATACCAGGGTCTTGTGGTCACCAGCCACATGCGCATGCACCCTGCTGTGGGGAGGGGTTGGCAATGGAGGCCACGTGTGTTACACTGCTCTCGGTGAACCACAGTGCACTGTAGCCTCAGTGTTGAGAGGTTATCACTGGCGTGGCTAGTTTCATTAAAGCAAGAAATTCGACCATCGGAGAATCTTTAGGGTATGTTTTTTATGAGATGAGGAGTGACTGTGAAAATCTTTTATACCCTCTGGGAATTTGCTAGTGGACTCGTGCAAAATTACTGTGAAGAACTGTGAACCTAGAAATGGAATTTAACATTTCGTTTTTATAAAAAGGAAGTGCTCCAAATATTCTGACCTTTCTATGACAAAAAACGACAGAAAGGGAGTTTGTAATCCAGTATATGTTTTCAAAAATAAATAAATAAGCACACTTAGTCTGCTCTGTCAAAGTAACAAAAAGTGAGCAAGTAACAGTGTTTCAAAAGAAACTGGTGCTTTTGAGAAATCATTTTGAAAGAGGAAAATGTGATTTTGTTACCAGAAAAGTGTTTTACCTATAAAGAAAACTCAGACCTCCACCTTTAAAAACAATTTAGAAACTAATTAAACTTAAAATGTTTCCAAAACAAAAGCTTTCAATAACTTTTAAACCCAGGTAAATATTAAATACTAAATTAAAATGTAAATATTAAAATGCATTGCCTTCTGGGGCACCTTGGGGTGGCTCAATCACTTGAGTGTCTGGCTCTTGATTTTGGCTTGGGTCAGGATCCCAGGATGGTGAGATCGAGCCCGGAGCAAGAAGCCTGCTTGAGAGTCTCTCTCCCTCTCTCTTTCCCCCTCCTCCACTCTTGTGCACATGCGCACATGCATGCTCTCTCTCTCTCTCTCTAAAGAAAATGTTTTTTAATGCAATGCCTTCTGATTAGTTTGCAAGAAGAAGGTGGTTTATAGCAGGGAAAAAATGGAACTTCACTAGCCAAATTTGAATGAAAACCGGTGTGTGCAGGCAATGATACATTTCCTTCCTTTGGGTCTACCCATGTTGTAAGATCTCTTTTCCACTATGGCAGTCTTTAAAACCAAGAATCAGCACAGACTCAACTTAGAACCAGAACTTTGAACTGCTGAGCCACAGAGTTCAGCCAAGATGTAAAACAGTTAAGCATAGTCAATAACATTGCTCTCTCTACATACCATTTGTTAACATTCATTTTGGTGATATTAAAAAGGGCTTTCATATTATTAATAACGAAAATGTATATATTAAAAATATTTATTATTTGTGTATTCCCTATGGATACATTAGTACTACATGTAATTTATAAATAAACCAACAAACATATGCTGGGGGAGTGCGTTCAAACAACTTTTTGCTGATTGTGATGCGTGACCAAATGTTTGGAGAGCTGCTTCTAAAACATGTGGTTAGCAAAAGGCCACTTCGCCACTACTTCAGGACAAGTAGAATTTTTTTTATTATTTCTTTTTATTTCCCAATTTTCAAGTAGGGTTGATACTAGGGTAGGGCCTTACTTACTTCTAAAGGTGACCAATGACACTTTATTTGCACTCTCTAGATAGATAGCTATAAATAGGTAGGCGAAGAGGTGGATCCAGGTCCAGAAGGATACATAGGTATATATGAATACACATACACACACGCGCTCACTTAATCTCTCCTTGTTTAACCATTTGAGAATGAGTGGTGGACTGCGTTCCTTTATTCCTAAACATTCAGGGTACATTTCTTAAGAACAAGGATATAACCGCCCTATGGTTATCCAAATCAGGAAATCAATGTTGACATTTAAAGCAGAATTTAAAGATGTTAACCTGATAATAAATGTAAGACTGAGAAAATCAAAAGGTAAGAGTAAATCAAATGTCTGTCTGAGTTGTCTCATCTGTAATGTGAAAAACTAAGGCCTGTCTTATATCTGTCACATAAGGAACATTAAGGAAATGTTGAAAGCACTTTGAAAATTTTTTATTTATTTATTTTAATGTTTATTTTTGAGAGAGAGATAGAGAGAAATGGGGGGGGGGGGGACGGGCAGAGAGAGACAGAGACACAGAATCCGAAGCAGGCTCCAGGCTCTGAGCCGTCAGGACAGAGCCCGATGCCGGGCTTGAACCTACAAACCATGAGATCATGACCTGAGCCAAAGTCAGATGCTTAACCAACTGACCCACCCAGGTGCCCCGAAAGCACTTTGAAAACATGTTGAAGATTGTCATAATTGCTTTATCGATTTTCTTTACGTTCGTGTACATAGTTGTTCTTAAATCTAACTATTGTAAACACTGTTTTAAAGTGCTAATCTATCTTAATGAAAAGTAAAAATCCACTAGTTAAGCTTACCATGAGGCTGAGAAGGTATAATAAGGTCGGTCCGCGGTTACGCTGAGGAGCCCCGCGGCCAAACAGCAGGCAGGGCGCGAGGTGGGGAGATGCGCATGAGTCATTGTCATCGGGGTCTCTGTGAATCGAGAACGGTGCTGCTGTCTCGCTGCGTGCACTGCAAGAAACTGGACTCGATTCATAGCTGGCGCGATTTACTGCTAATTACCAGTGCCTTGTAGATTATCAGAGGTTAGGTGAGAAGGGGAGGGAAGCAGCCATGTCAACTTAATTGCACTGTTACCTAGAATCCCTGAGAGACCAGGAACTTGAAAGCAAACAGGAGAGAAATTTATAGAAGGAACTACAGAAGGTTCTTTTTTCAACTTGACTTTCAGATGGTCAGAACATGAAAGGGAGTATTCTGGAGCTTTCTTACTTGGTGTCTGTCTGTCTCTGTCTGTCTGTCTCTCTCAGATGAGCTATAAATGCCGCCGCGCTCCTTGCGGAGTGTAGAAGGGTTTGAGGAAAGCCTGAGCAGAGAGCACAAAGACTCAGACTGAGCACTTCCTAGACTGAGTGGCAGAAACAACCCAGCAGGTACTAAAACTGGGGTGCAGTTTTATGAGGACAGAGGGGTGTTTCAGCAGGCGTATGGCTTGGAGGAAAAGAAAGGGGAAAACCCCAGAAACTTTCCACCTTGGAGCTCTCTTTCCCCCAGCCCCGAAGACCTTCCGGATGAATCCAGACCTGAGGGAAAAGCAGCATCCTGTGTCCTTGAAATTAATCAAGAGAACACCCAGACGCTGAGAGGCTTGAGGAGTCCTGATCTGGACATCAGGCAAAGAAGGAGCGAGAAGGCCAGTTCCTCCTTCCTGAAGCTGATAGAGAAACCCGCCCAAGGTCCCACCAGGTAAATCAGGTTTTCTCATTTCTTCCTCCAGGTGAAGTTTACCATTTGGAAGGGAAGGGAGGGGAGGAGGAATGAACAGCTGGCTAAATAGGAGGTATCAAAAACCAGGGTTTGGTTTTCTAAGCCATGGCTGTTGGCGCTAGAATGATGGGCTCCTGGCAAAAGAAGAAGGCATCCTTCAAAAACCAGGATCACACGTTTGGCAAGAAGCCCTGAGGTCTGATAAAGAGGACTTCAAAAGGAAACGTGGCGACAGGAGCAGAGAAATGCGCTCTGATAAAACTGTGAAGACACCACGCTGCACGTGCCGCACCCACCCATCAAGGCCACTCTCTGCCCTACTCGCCGCTGCTCTGGGCCTGGGACTCGCACTGTAAAGGCTGCCGTGATGCAGCGATGGTCGGATTCCTGTTGCGCTTGAACCGATGAGAGTCACCGTAGAGGAACTGTCTCTGGGTTCAAGTGACCACGTCTTCCTCTTGCCCTTCAGTCCTAGAAATGGTATTGCCTCCCTCTGGCTGCCCCACCCAGAGCGCTGCAGTATCTTGGCTCGGTTTCCCCAAATTGTGCTCTCTCCTTTGTAAGTGGTATCTAATAGCTGCTTCTCACCTTCCCCTTTTTGAGTATGCCAGCTTTTCCCTCCATGACTCCGACAGATAATTGTGTATATGGAGGATGATGGGTGTGAGGTGGAAGAGGAGCATGTGGGGGAAGTTTGCCCACTGAGTTTCTATGGAAAGGTCAAAAGGAAGAGACTCAGCAGGCAGGAGCAAGGGCAGTTGTGGCTTCAGAAGGCTGAGTGGGGAAGAACATGTTTGCATAATAAAATGAAGCAGTCCTCGATTCGGATTCTTAAATGCAACCCAGGCAGCGAGGCCGTAGTGCCAAAGAAACTGATGGCTCCCTGGAGTTCAGAATCGTGCTCTCTACCAGGAAGGTGCACACCTGTATTAACATGAGTTTATTTCACATGTGCTTCTAGCAAAGAGCAAAGCAGCCAGGAGAGAGAAGGGAAGCCTGGGAGTATGGGATTATCTACAGCAGTGCTCTCAACTGGGGCCAGTTTGACTCTCCAGACAACATTTGGCAACCTGGCAAGACGTTTTTGGTTATCACTGCAGCAGAGGAAATTGTGGCTCTGGCATCCTGTGGGTAGAAGCCAGGGACGCTTCTAAACATACTGTAATGCACAGGACACCCACCATGACACAGCTATCCAGCCCCAAATGTCAGGAGCGCCAAGGTTGAGAGGCCCTGGTCCATAGCCTAGCTGGCTGGGGCCTGCGTAGAAGCTGGAAACTGTGTGGCTCCTGCCGTGGTAAGAGTGCCGTCTCTAGAATTAGGTAGCCCTGGATTTGAGTCCCTGCTCCATTCCTTAGAGGCTAGTGATCTTGCCTCTCCAAGCTGCAGTTTCTTAGCTTTACAATGGGAATAATAATACGACCCATCTCATAGAGATGCTGTGAGACTTAAAAGGGGTGACGCATATACATAGTTTGGCACAGTGTCTGACACGTAGTTCAAGTTCTTCACAAGTGTTCGCTCCTCTTAGGGTCGTGATCCTCTTCCAGCAGATTATAACTCCATCAAAGCTAATTCACGAGGAAGAGGGAAGTTTTGGCAGAGCTGATAGGTTTCGGGATTACATGACTGTAGGGGCGTGTTCGCTTTGTGAAAATTTGTTGAGCGGAGGATTTAAGGTGTATTCTATACTTACGTTATAACCCAGTGAAAAGCTTACTTAAAATAATAAAAGTCTCATTCTACCTTCCTCCCGAAACAAAACCAAAGAAAAAATTACCACTTCTAAGGAATTCTTGATTCCCTTGCTAGTGGATCTCTCAGAAGGTGGAAGATGCGTTGAGAGAACCGGTGGCTGTCTACTCTCTCTCCTGACCCCCACCGGCCGACTGGAAGGAAGGAGGTGAAATCGACAGCTTCACATCCAAGGGCCTCGGCATAAGCGTTCGAGAGAAAGCGTGTGTTGTTGTGACATACAGCCTGGGTTTTAAGAAAACAGAATTCAGGGGTGCCTGGGTGGCTCAGTCGGTTAAGCGGCCGACTTCGGCTCAGGTCATGATCTCACAGGTCTGTGAGTTCGAGCCCCGCGTCGGGCTCTGTGCCGATGGCTCGGAGCCTGGAGCCTGCTTCGGATTCTGCATCTGCCTCTCTCTCTCTCTGCCCTTCCCCTGCTCACGCTCTGTCTCTCAAGAATAAATAAACGTTTAAAGAAAAAAAAAAAAAAGAAAACAGAATTCAGAAAGATTGAACTAAAAGCAGCTGTGATCCCATAGTCTGAATTTAAAAAAAGGGAAGGTGGCTTCAGTTCTAACCCTCGGCCCTACATTGCCACCAAAAGGACGGGAGGGGGGGGGGTGGCACCCAACGAAACAGGTCAGTGTGGCCACCGAGGGGGTCATGCGGGATGAGTGTGGGTCTTTAAGAGCCCCATGCTGGGTGAATGAAGAACACCCAGCCAGGAGCAGACACAAAGAATGGGTCCCTTCTTCTGTGACTGAAGGACGGAATTAGGGGAGCCTTGGAAGCCTGCTAATGATTGAAGAGACATTTTAGTTCTCTTGGGAGTTGGAAGAAGAACAAGGAAGCTTACATCCACAGCTCAGTTTTGGTGTTAAGAGCAGCACAAAGAAGGCAGAACAATTCATTTCATGGGTTTCTTTAATCTTTTCTATCAAGGAAAATGATCTTCAAATGATAACGGATCGTGTGATACGGGCTAGGAAGGACAGGACTGGAGCACGTAACGGGTTGAATAAACAGTGAGAGCCTACCTTAGTCGCTTTAAGTGGGCTCAGATCTGCTGGCTGGATGAAAGGTGTGCAGGTGTGTCTGTGCACCCTTATGTAACACCCTAGGCGAGTGGGCATGAGGACCCGTGCTGGCTTAAGAAGGACAAGCATGGTGCTGTCTCCTAGAAGTGGGATATACATTTCAGAAACCAACACTCAGTGGGCTTGATGCTAATCCCCGGAAAAATCCTGGGCTGTCCTGATTAGCAGACAGCTTGTGAGTACTTGGAGGAATAAAGGGGTAAAAATCCCTGGACTCAGCATGATTTTCCAAGGACAGGTGTTACACTAACCGTCGCTGATGTTTACAGAGCGTGCACCATGGGCCAAGTTTAAGGACTTCGCTCATTCGGGCCTCAAATAATCCGAGGCAGCAAGTGCTACCCTTATCCCCATTTTCCAGATAAAGAAGCAAAGGCACGGGGCAGGGAGGGTCTGTTAATTTTGCAGAGGTCACACAGCTAATTTGTGACAGAGCTGGAGCTCACACAAGGCAAGCTGGCATTAGCACCCGTGTTCTTCCTTTTAATTATGATTTTCGCCAAGCAACCAATAATGTGCATCCACACATTCTTCAGGACAAAGAGGGAAATGCAGGCTACCCTGGGCTACGTGGAGGCAATCTTGGAAAGCCCAGTCTAGGTCATCCCTTGGTGCCCCTTCAAGCTCCCCAGAGAGCCTCATGGCGGTGTTTTCCCTCAAGGAAAATAAATGATAATCCTAAAATTAAGGGTATGTTCCTTGGGCTCAAAAGAGGTGCTGGCTAGACCCCAAGAGACCATTTTGCCCTGGAAAATCCCAACGTCCCCAGGGACTCCGTCTGATTTCTATGGCAAAGTTCTAGCACAAAGTTCCAGCGAATCACAGTGAAGGTTTATAGTACCTGGGGTTTTACCAGGTGACTGCCCACTTACTTGAGCACATCTGTTAGCATTTTCTGGTGCCAGGACATGATGAAGACCTATTTATTCATAAGACTGTTGCCAGGGTACCTAAGTGTTTTAATCAGTTCTTGAAATAGTTCTTTGCCTCACAACCGAAAAGCAAATATTTTCCTGCTTCTCTTTTACATACCGTCTCAAGCCCTATGTTCAGTGTTAGAACGTTCTCCTCCTGAAAACTCTTGTTTGTTAGGTTGGTGGGATTAGGGGTGATTTTTGTTTTATCCTTTCAAACATGTTCCTTAATGTTGACATAAAATTCTTCTAAAAATAAGCATTTTTAAAAAGGTTACGAAAAGGTCTTTTCCAGGAGGAAAAATAAAATATTTTGGAGAGTTCTCAGTATGGGGATGTGGAAATAACAAACAAATGGATCAAGAAATGCCAGTCTGACAAACAATTTGAACCTAAAAGGAGACAGCCAGATAGCTAAGTTCTGTGAATAATCAAGCATATAAAAGTTGTTCTGTCGATAAAACTTAACAGTTAATTAAATACTGCATTTTTTTTCATCTAGATATTCTGGTGTCCATCAGATAGGCCTCAAAAAAAAAAAAAAAAGTGGCTCAAAGTACATTTCAAAGCCATTGTTCCTGTCAGCATAATGTGCCTGAAGAAAGTGTTAATATTCTTCTGACGAGGCCATCAGACTTGACCTGATCGGTGTCTCATTTCTGCGGGGCTGTGAGTGACTAGGGTTAACCTGCTAAACTGATCTCAATTAAGGTGATTGTGGCTAGTAATACCTCATCACTTACACTTCCCAGACATCTTGTTTTGTTCACGTCTCGATGTTTGAATCCAAAGGAGTTTGTGAATCTCAGATCCCTGGAAAGTTCAAGTAACTGCATCTGGCTCAGGAGCTACTTGCACTTGTAGGTGAAGCAACCCTTACCTCCAGCTCCAGGATTTCGTGTGCATTCGTGATGGGGACCACAGAAATGGGGTTTTGACAGCTTTGGAGTCTGTGGTCAGCTAAAAATTAGTACACCCCCTCCCCAAGATATCCACATAAAATTTCTAGAATCGGTCAAGTCCTTTTCTAAATGGCGAAAGATGTGCTTAAATAATGGCTCTTGATTAAGTTAAGGAGCTTATCCTGGTACATCCACTTGGGCCTTAAATGCAATCCCATGTACCCTTGTAAGGGCAAGGTAGAGGGAGTTTTGAGAGGCGCACACAGGGAAGGTGATGTGAACGTGGAGCGGAGTCAAGGAAGATGGGGAGCCCCCAGAAACAGAACAAGCGAAGAAGGGACCCTCTCCTCTAGGCCCGGGAAGGAGCGTGACCTCCTGACATCCTGATTTCAGACTTCCGGCCTTCAGGGCTGTGAGAGACCACATTTCTATTAGTTAGCCGCCAAGTTTGTGGTAGTCACCCCAGCCACGGACACGAATACAGGGTCTGCCACTCTTGGATTCAGATTGTGGGTCCAGTGTAGTTCCGTGTCCTCGTAGACATAGTATGTTCTGAACCTCTGCTTCCTCATATATAAAATAAGACCAGATGTGTGAGCTATCTAGTACAGAGTGGTTGGCACCCGGTAATCCCGTGTGAATGTTGACTTTTGTGGACAAAAACAACTTTGCGCTTAAAGCTTACGTCAATATATCCACAAAGACGATGAGGTTCTCAGCTGAGCAGAGACATTCCGTGAGCACGTATGGGGAAAGCGTGTGTGCTGGTGGTGTGCGGAAATGGGCACATACGTGGGTGGTGGGCCGGTTGGGAGGGGGAGGTGACAGAGTCAGGGAGAGAGATTGTGTTGGAGGTCAGCGAGGGGATCACAGGATTCTGGTGTGATTAGAAAGCAGATGGATGGAGGCCCTTAGAATTTAATGGGAAAATTCCCTGGTTTCTTCTTGAAGGGCTTAGCTGTTTATATCCACATCCATATTTTAAACCTCATAACTGAAATCTAAGTACACTCTTCATTTGTAGCTTGTCAGCTGAGGGAAAATTACAGAATGGGCCACAGCAGCGGGAAGATTACGGGTTGCATCTGATAAATGGCTATTTATATGTACTGAGCCGGCTCTGGGGTATTCTCAGGGTATAATTTCATAGGAGAGTTAACATCATCACATAAAATATGACAACAGGTTTTACACTGCCGATCTGAAATGAAATTGCTGCCTTCTATAATGAGCGAGTGAGGCCCAGAGGCAGAATGCATTGAGCTTCGCCAATACCTGTCACCTCCAGGCATAGGCCCTTTGAGCGGAGAGAGGACAAACGGGCAGAGGTGACAGGACATTCCTGATTTTCCCACGGCACCCCGCAACCCACGTTAGGAGGAACGGTCTCCTGCCTCCGCATCCCCGAGACCGTCGCCTTCCTTCCACGGACACACTCCCCTCAGCTCTGGGTGTAAATCATAACCCCATCCCTCCCATCGACTCGCAGCGTCATCGCAGGCGTGATGGCCCCTTCGCTTCTATTGATCTTCAATTGGCAAGGATTCTGAACTCCCCCTCACTGTACGCCCTCAGCCCGGTGCTTAATGATTTATGAACACTCTAAATGCCCCCAGAGGTGGTCCCCACTTGAAGGAACTACCAGAGTAAATATTTTAAGTGGATCCTTTTTGAAATGAAAATAATCACAGCAGTGTTCATCTCGGTGGTCAGCTGGGATTTTGCTTCCCCTAATTGTGACAGGGAGGAGCTGTCTGCGTGGTGTTCGGGGGAGCGCACCTGTACTCTCCAAGCCGATTTTCCTCCGTGAGTGAGTTGGTCTCATGTTAGGTGACAGCAAAACTTATTCTATTTACAGCCTAGAGCCGCCCAAATTTCCATGCAGTGAACTCCATGGCTTCAAAGAACTCTGCCTGGACTCTGGGCCCCTTTGAGAGACAGAAAAGTGTATTGGGGTATTACATTCAATGATGAAGTTATCACTCAGGTTTTTGCATCGGGTCTTCTTCCCTTCTAGCTGGCCAGTGCCACCCGTTTTTCCCCTTTGGGTCATCGCAGACAGGAAGAATCTTTATCGTATTTACAGAACACATTTGAATATAAATTCCCGTTCCCACCTCAGATAAAAGGCCAGCTGGAACCGCATGCAGGGAGGGTTAAGCACCCACGGGATTAGCTGAAACTCTGCCTCTCTTGCTCTGGGTGAGATGGTGCTTGGACCCCAGCTGTTCCCCGTCACAGCATCTGCTCCGTGGTTTCAAGTTACTTGTCAGCACCGACCATGGGTGAAAGAAATTCTCAAGATTTCCAATGAAACACCATTTCTCTAAGTCCTTAACCTACCTCGGACTCGGACTCCAGTCACACCATTCTTTCCCCTAGTCTGAGGCAGGCTTGCGGACACAGGAAGTCCTAGAATAGATTGAATTGATTAGAATTTAAGGCAATTTGGGGATGGAAACCAGACTCCTGGAAATCTCAAAAGTTACATTTTCACGTTATGCAGTTTCAAAGACCAAGTCGCCCTTCTGTTGTTAGAGGTTATGGTCTGCAGTAGGAACTCCATAAAGTTTTATTTTAAAATCACAGAGTAGGGGCACCTGGGTGGCTCAGTTGGTGAAGTGTCCAACTATTGATTTCAGCTGAGGTCACGATCTCACACAGTTCATGAGTTCAAGTCCTGCATCCAGCTCTGCATTGACAGTACAGAGCCTGCTTGGGATTCTTTCTCCCTTTCTCTCTGTTCCTTTCCCACTTGTGCGCTCTCCCTCTCTCCCTCTCTCCCTCTCAAAATAAATAAATAAATAACAACTTTAAACAAGCTACAGAGTAGAATTCACATTTTGGTGTACCGTGTGTAAATTTTTACACTGCATGGATTTTTACAAGAGGCATTACAGCCAGGGTGGAGAGCAAGTGGAATATCCCAAAGCAGTCCCTCCTGCTCCCTGTTTTTAGCTAGACCCTCCTTCCACTTACAGTCCTGGGAAAGCACCGATCCTTTCTCTGTTCCAACACTGTCTTTTCCAGCATGTCCTATAAATGGAATCCTAGCATACGTTTATATATCTTTTGATACTGAGATCTTTCACTTAGCGTAACGCATTTGAGTTCGCCTCTGTTATCGTGTGTGTTCATAGTTCGTTCATTTGTATTGCAGACTCGTATTCTGTGGCATGGATGGATTATGGTGTGTTTATCCAGTCACCCACTGAAGCTCTTTGGTTGTCTCTGGTGTTTTGGTGATGATGAATAATGTTGCTATCATCATTTGTGTACAGTTTTTTGGGTGAACGTAAGTTTTCATGGCTCTGGGGTCAATGCCGGCAAGTGGGGTTGCTGGGTCACGTGGTAAATGTGTATTTAACTTGATGAGAAACTCCCAAGCCGTTTTCCAGGGTGGCTCTACCATTTTGCGTTACCGCCAGCACCGTGTGGGCGTTCCTGGGGGTTTGCATCCTCACTGACTCTTAGAATTGCCGTTTAATCAGCGCGTCACTAATAAATTATATCGAAGCAGCTTTTCATCCATGTTATTAATCTTATTAATCTGAAGCACCTTACTTGCCATCCATATATCTTCTTTGGTGAAGTGTATGTCAGTTTTGGACCCATTTTAAAATATGTTCTTTGTTTTTTCTGGTCATTGAATTTTGGGTTCTTTATATATCCTGGATACAAATCCTTTGTCTTATATGTGATCGCAAATACTTTCTTCTAGCTTAGGACCTGTCTCTTCATAGGATGTCAGCAATCTCCTTTGCAGAGTAAAAGGCCTCTCTATTCTATGAAGCCAAGTTTACCCATGTTTTCTTTAGGGATGATTCTTACTTCTTGTTTCTAAGAGCTCTTGTCTAACCCAAAGTCCAAGTGTCTTTCCAAGTTTTCTTCCATGAGTTCAAATTAACTTTATATTTAGTTCTAATTTAACTCGCATGTTTAAAATTAAAGCTAATTCTATATTCAGTTCTGTGATCCATTTTGAGTTAAGCTTTGTGTATTCTATGAGGTGGAGTTCTTTTCCATTCTGCCGTTTAGTCTTGCCAGTGAGTTTTTCAGTTCCAAAATTTCCATTTGGTTCCTTTTGATAGCTTTTGTTCTTCTTACAAACTTCTGTGTTCTGCTTATATAAAAATATTTACCTTTACTTCTTGAAGCATGATTTATAATAACTGTTTCAGGGTCTTTCTCTAACAATTCCAATATTGAAGTCTTCTCAGTGTTCGCTTGTGTTGACTGCCTTCCCCTTGAGAGTTATCTGTGTCTCCCTGGCCTTCTGTCTGTGAAGTAATTTGGGGTTGCATCTTAGGTATTTTGAGTATTATGTCATGAAACTCTGAGTCCTATTTAAATCTAGAAAGTTTGTACTTTTTTTTTTTTAACCGGGCAGGCAACTTGGTTAGGTGCATATGGCCCAACCTGGCCTACTTTCTGTGGTCTGTGATTCCAACGTCCATTTTGTTTAGAAAGCATTTATGAGCGCTGTTCTGACCTACCCAGCCTGTTCACACTCAGCTGCCAGTCTGAAACCTGGGTCACAGTCTACCCTACAGGTCAGTGTTCAAAGTCTTCACTGGGCTGATTCTAGGTTGGTTTACACATGTTCAGTTCAAGCGTGAGCCAGGAACTTGACATGCAGCTTTAATGGAGGCTTTCTCTAGCTCCTTCCTCATGACTCCCCACCCCACTCTGCACCCTGTCTCCCAGGGTTTCCCCTTCCTAACGTTCTGGTTGGAAAGCTGGGGCTTTAGCTTGCCCATGGGGTCAGCTGTGGTGGTAAGAAGAAGTTCTGCCTCTTCGCTAGGACTTAGCTTGTATAGGGCGGGGAGGGTCCACGGGACTCTGCCCCTCAGCGACCGTTTCAGCTACCAGTGGGAAGGGAGCGGCAGGTAACCAGTGTTTGCTGGTGTTTGCCTGGAGTAGGCTTTGGTCTTGCCAGGTCCTCCCTTTCCAGACACTCTGGCTTTTCTTGGGGCTTTTTTTTTTTTTTTTACCCCCTGTCTGCATCCATTGGCAGTTCTGGGTTTCAGGCTGTTTTAACATCCAGGTCAGGATATAGAAGAGGCAAAAAGAGGGACCCGCGCCCCCTGGAAAACAAACTTCAAAACAAAAACCTCAGAAATCACTACCGTGTCCTCTTGTTGAGTCCAGTGACCCTTGCTCACTCTGCCTGCTCTCATCCACCTGTCAGGGCCTTCTGAAAGTTACATTATATGGTTTCGTCCAGGGTTTTTAGTCGTAATTAATAGGAGCGGTGAGGTTGACTGTGCTTAACTTGATCTTGCTTGGAACCAAAAAAAGTGATTATAAGTTTTTCTGAATGAATGGGAAAAAGAAAAAAATTCTGTCTCATTTTAGGAATTGCCTGTTTTCTTTTCCCAGATTTATGTGTATCTAAAAATGTTAGCCTTTCTTCTTGTCTCTTAAGGAGTGAAAAAAAAATTTTTTTTCTTTATGATTAATTTAGGCTCCAGAGAGATTAACTTTGCTTTGAATTTAAATGATTAATATGCTGCCAGCATTGCCACCGCTCTTACCCCTTGGCTGGCGTAGCCTGGGCTCAAATGCTCTCTAGCCGTGGGCCTCAGGGAAAGAGGGTGCCATCCAGTGAAACAAGCAACTAGGACTAGAGGGTCTCTAAGTTCTCTGCCAGCCTTCACTTTCCAACGCCCCAACTGTTGGTAAGCCTGGTGCTCCCACATCCTCCTCCTTCCAGCCCAGGACACTCTTTTCCTCATGTTGTGCTCCTTTCCTCTTGCGATTCAGCCCCAGACCTGCGAGGTGTGCCCTCTGTTCCAGTTCCCTGCACCTGCCATCGCATGTCCACCATGCCACCCTTGATTCTCTCTTCCTTGAACTACAAGCTCTGGCCCTTCTTCTGTGAGGAATCTTGACTTAATTTTCCTCACAGACTTAGTAGTGACAAAAGAAGGTTTAGTCTCAGCAGTCCCGTGCAATCAAACCCGCAGATCAAGACCGCCACGAAGCTGACTGTCAAAGACCATGCTCTTCAAGCTTTACATGTACAGAACTTTGCAGACACTTTGGTTGATTTCTCCTGACACACTTGTCAGAGAACAGTCTGGAATCAATAGGACAATCAGTAGGTTCCCTGGGGTTGCTAAGCCATTCGTTGGCCAGACATCATTCTTCTTTATCGGCCTCCTGCACTGGGGTTCTCAACTGTGGGGCTTTGGAGCCAGTCATGGTGTTTCTGGCTGGTTACTTGTTACTAACCATGTTTAAAAAATTCATGTTTATGAAAGGTTTCCTCTTTACAGTAGTTGTCCTTTCTCTGTGGTTTCGCTTTCCTCAGTTTGTTATCCGCAGTGAACTGAGCCCTAGAAACAGACGATCCTCCTTCTGATATATTGTCAGAAGGTCAGTAGTAGCCTAACGTTACGTCACAATGCCTACATCATTCACCTCACATCATCTCAAGAAGGGTGAGTACTGTGCAAGAAGATATTTTGAGAGAGATTGAGGAAAAACACATTCATATGCCTTCTATTATTATATATTATGATTGTTCTATTAGTTATTGTTACTCTTAATGCATCTAACTATAACTTTTATGATAGATATGTATGTGTAGGAAAAGACATAGGACATGTAGGGTTTGGTACCACGCGCAGTTTCAAGCATCCACCTAGGGATCTTGGAACACATGCCCCACAAATAAGGGAGGGCTCCTTTTTTTAAACTGGTATTTATGATCATGCATAGACCCAAACTGTCTACCCCAGACCGAAAGAGTAATTCACTGAATATTAGCCTCACAGATTGGAACTCAGATTTATTTGAAAATACAATGCCTCCATGATCAGGGAGTTTTAGAAATATTGGGCTGAGCAATGTTGCTCTTTCCTGTAGGACTTGACCTTGTATATAGTTCCTGTGTTTTGCGACTCTGCAGGTGTGCTAGGTGGTATAGAACTACTTCAAAAATTTATTTGAACACGGTTCTTTTTGAAAGAGACACCTTGAAGGATTTGTGTTCCGAGGAACTTACTGACGAATGGTGGTCTCCACTGTCCCTCCCTCCCATTGGCAGGAGACGGCAGGGAACCCTAACTCCAGAGTTAAGTTACTGAAGGTCACTGCTGCTTATTCATGTAAGCTCTTCCCCTCTGGTCCCCAATCCAAAGATTCCCCCCCCCAAAGGGTCTTTTGTCAAAGGCTTTTTTTGTTATTGTTGAGATAAAGACCAAGTTCTTAACATAACCTACAGCACAGCTTTGTCTTATACCACTCTCCCTCTCTGCCTCCACATTCTGGCCAATGTTTGTGGGGTTTTTTTTAGTTTTAAAAACTTACCGTATACCCTTCTACTCCAGACCCTTTGCCCCTATATTACTCTTTGCCTAAAACAACCTTTTTCCCCTAAACTTGATTTGTTCAATCCCTAGTTATTTTTTAGAGATCAGCTCCAACTTTATTTTTAGAAAGTCACCTCTGAATGTGCTACAGGCCCCTTCCCTCTCCCTATTTTTCACTCCCCCTCCTTAGCTGGTCCTATCTGTTACGTGTTTTCATAGAGTGATGACCTTTTCCTTCAAAGGAAAACACATATCAGTTTTAATTATAGACTCATTTATGTGTTTATATGATAACTGTCCTCTCCTCTAAACACCCGCACTGGTCCAAAAGCTCTGTGAAAACAGGTACCATGTTATTAGTCATCATTATACATGCAATGCTTGCTAAATGTGAAGAAATGGTATCTGTTGGTTCCTGAGTGGTTAATTCAGGTCAATAGAAGAACCTTGTGGGCTCTGAAGCAGTCCACTGGCTCCACGCAGAGTGGCCACAGGTCTCACGCTGAAGTGGACTGGAGCCCGTGTCATGTACATGCCATTGATGATCTTGTGAATTTGCTTCTTGACCGACAGAAAGTTTATTCCTCTACCTTCTTCAGACCACTTCTGTTCTGCTACTGGAGACCTTCACTTGGTTTTGTTAATAGTGGCAGCAGAGAGCGTGAAGCAGTTGATCCCTAGAGCAGAAATGGTTGCCCAGGGGACTCTTCCTTCCAGGACTCTGGCATCAGAAAGTACATGGTTGAGGGTGCCTAGAAAACCCACGTAGGGGCCTCTAGTAGCAATCTGGGAGTCGGTCCAGGAAAAAGTCACTTTAGGAGCATTCTCGAGAAGTCACTCTTCATTCTTTGGTCAGTTGGTCCCTAGTGTACATCTCTTGTTATTTACCAAAGACCGACCAGGTGCCTCTAGGTGTTAGTGGTATGAACGTTAAAAAGACATGGTCCCTAGAGACACGGCAGACTGGTAGAGGAGGGACACATGTGCACAGGCTGAACCGCCTTTCTGGTTCCTCCTGGGTATCCTATTGACCTATTTCAGCTGGGTCTGCGGATCTTCCAGAATTATAATAACTAACATTGAGACAGCACCAGACATGTCACAGTCCATTGGACTGTTCACAAATACTCTGCTTCTCCTCCCTGCAGGAATGTGGTAGGCCCACAGTTCTTTGCCCACTTGAAGCAGTCATCCACTTCAGCCAATGAAATGTATGTCACATCTGAGAAATTTTAAGACCATTGCACATAGCGTCTCTTTCCCTTGCCAAAGCACTCGACAGTTCCAATAGCGGAAGCTCTGTCTACCTTGATCTCGAAATGGGGAGATCTAAAATTGATCCCTCACCAGAGAAGCAGAAACCACGTGAGGCTTAATGGGCAGTTCTTGATGTCGGGTAAAGAAGGGTAAAGAAAGCCATATAGAGTACCCTAAGTGTTCTCCCCCGGGCTTTATGGATCTCCGTGCATGGGTTCAGGGATGTTCCATTCCAAAGCTTGTGCAGAGAGTTGCTCACCTTGTGCCATTTGGCCTTCTACGCATGGAGAATACAACTTTTTTGTTAAGACACTAGCAATTGGGAGTTCCTGGTTACCGTACCATAACCTAGCTCGTTCTGACTTACATAATTTCCCAAGCTGTGTTTCAAGCATCTTAGCTATAATGAGTCATTTAATTTTTATAACCACAATACAGAGAAAGTACCATTATCCCTACTCCAGAGATGTGGAAATCAGGCCCACAGAGATTAGGTGACAAACCGAGAATGTGACACAATTGGGATTCAGAACTAGGGAGTCTGACGTCAGAGTCTGTGTCCTTAACCAGTGGTACCATAGTGCCTCTCAATAAGCCTGTGTCCTACTATATCTTTTGCTGTCTCCCTGCTCCTTGGACCTCATGCCGTGGAGGCCAGGTCTTTACTGCTAGAATTCTGAATGCCAGGCCCTAGTTTGAGAAGGAGATCACCAACTAATCCTTGGAGAAAGCCCAGGTACAGCAATGCTATTACCATTTAACTATTTTCTCTGCTCCTATTAGAGCACCTGGACTTTGAACATGCCATCGAAGGGGTCCTAAATTGGGACATCCAAATTCCAGATTACCATATTGGGGAGATCCTAACAAGCCTATAATTTCATCTGTGTTACATAGGCAGTGTCTCATCCATCAACAGCCCAGTCACTAACAATTATAGAGAAACACATCAGAGCATAGGAGACAAAAGAGGCAACGTTTTTGGACTTAGAGTCCAGAATTAGATTAATGATAATCTCTTTTTCATGAAACACTCTTCATTTTTGATCCACGCATGGCCCTCTTTGTTCATATGCATGTTTTCATGTATATATTTACTGACTCGTTTTTCTTAAATAACAAAATAAAATGCAGGAGCCTCAACTCCCCCTCCCCCCATCAACATGAGAATGAAACTATTGCAATAGCTTACATGACAATAGCTTATCTACTCCTTTGGCGTCCTGTCCTTCTGTGGCTCCCACCCACTATCCTTATTCCTGTGTGTGTTTTTTAACATGTAGTTTTCCTTTTCTCGCTTTGTTTCTTTGTTTCTTTGTTTCTTCCTTCCTTCCTTCCTTCCTTCCTTCCTTCCTTCCTTCCTTCCTTCCTTCCTTTCTTTTTAACTCTTCTTTATATTAAAGGACATTCTCCTGAATACAATCTTCTTGGGTTTCCCCCACTCAATATTGTATTGTTAGGGCATCTGCGGTGGCCGTGAGAAGGCAGGCGTGCTTGACCAGGGCCCTCGTCTGCGCTCTCTGTGGTGAACATCGCCGAGCTGCGCCAAGACCGCACTTCCTGCTGCTCCCTAGGACATCGCTCCCAGCTGGTGACTGAGTGTGGTAGAGACACCGCGGCAGCCCTGGGAGATACAGGGCTCCACTGACAGCTGATGCTCGCTCAAGGACACCGAGGTGACCTTGCCGAATCATCTGCAGACCTAGTACAGCCTACATCCCTTCCATCCAACCCTCCTTTCCTCCTCCTCGCCTTGGGGTCAAACTTGCATCACAGTCTGTGAACCCCCAGCCTTCCTCCCACAAACATCGCTCCTAAGGGAAACTTCCAGCAGTCAATCCCACCTCGGCATCTTTCCTCAGAGGTCAGATACGGCATTCACACTGTTACGTGTAATAACAGAAGTCTTTTGCTCCCACTGCTGTATAATGTTCGATTATATGAATAAACCAAGGGAATGGATAAATACACTGTGGTATATTCTAATAATGGCAGCTTTGGGTTGTTTCCAGATTTTACCATTATGAAGAATGCTGCTATAAACATCCCTTGTATGTTTATATGTATTTGTCTAGGAAATGTATCTAGAAGTTTCCGGGCCATGGAGTAGGTGTCTGGCTGACATTTAAGATAATGTTGAACTGGTTTCTAAAGAGTTTGTACACATTTACACTCCTGCCAGTGAAGTATAGAAGATCCCATGGATCCGTAGCCTCTCCAATACTTAGATTAGAATTCTTAATTTTTACTACTTAACTGGTATAAAATAACCACTGTGGACTGATTGGTATTCCCTCAAGGTGAACATCTTTTTCGTTATTGTTCTTCTGTAAAGGGCGGTGAAGTTTATAGCTGTGCCATTTTGGGAAGGGGGGGCGGAGATGTTTTTTGACTGACATGTAGGAGTTATTTACATGCCCCTGCTAATTTTCCTGATAATTCATGTGTGGAAAGTATCTTTTCCCAATCCAATTTGTAAGTTATCTTCCACATCCTGCAAGGTGTCTGTCGATGAGCAGAATGTCTTCATTGTAATAAAACATCAAGTTTTAATAGTTAGCATTTCTGTTTAAAACTTTCTCCCTATCCGAAGATTAGAAACAGACTTACCTAGGGCTCAGACGGTTAAGCATCTGACTCTTGATTTCGGCTCAGGTCATGATCTTGGGGTTTGTGAGTTCGAGCCTCAAATCGGACTCCATGCTGGCAGTGCGGGGTCTGCTTGGGATTCTCTTTCTTTCCCTCTCTGCCCCTCCCCCACCTCAAAATAAATAAATAAACTTAAAAAAAAAAAGAAATATATTCACCTATATTTTCTCCTAAAAAGAAAAAAAAAGTGTTGTTTTTGTCATTTAAGTCTTTGAGTTCTCAAGAGTTATTTTTCTGTATGGTATAAACTTTGAATTATTTCACTTTTCCCCCCAGCATATGGATATTCTTTTTCTACCCCAGATTAATCCATCACATAGTCTTTTTTCCCCTACTGACCTTCCATGCCAGGTCTTTCAAATATCAAAATTCCATATATTCAAGGGTCCGTTTCTAAAGTCTCTATTATATTGGGCAGTGTCTCCACTAGAAACACAGAATCTTTTTTTTAATGTTTATTTATTTTTGAGAGAGAGAGAGAGAGACAGAGCATGAGCAGGGGAGGGACACAGAACCTGAAGCAGGCTCCAGGCTCTGAGCTGTCAGCACAGAGCCCGACGTGGGGCCCGAACTCACTAACCACAAGATCATGACCTGAGCCAAAGTTGCTTAACTGACCGAGTCACCCAGGCAGCCCTAGAAACACAAGATCTTAATGGAGCTTCTTATAAATTTGATATCTGGTACTGCAAGTCCCTCTCCCTCATTCTCTGAAACATCTTGGTCAATCTTGGTCCCTGTATTTTTCCAAAAATAAATCCTGTATTCTTTAAAAGTTATTATTTTAAAAAATCAGCTGTTCAACTTCTAAAAGATATGTTGAAATTTTAATTAGAATTGCCTCCAATCTATTGACTCCTCTTGTGAGAAAAGATGTCTACATTATGAGGTTTCCAACCCGGAAGCATGATCTAACTCTCCATTCGGGTCTTCCTTACTTCTCATGGAGGCGTTGCAGATAGTTTGTTCAGTGTACGCGAGGTGCCTGATCTTGTGTGTGGTGTGGTTGTTGTACATGGTACCTTCTTTTCTATTACACTTTCTAGTTTATAATTGTTATTGTATACGAATGCAATTGACTTCTGTATAAGCAAAAATATTCTGGTAAAAACAATGGTCACGATAGTGACTATTATTCAGTATTTTTAGCTTTCATTTGCTAAGCACGTTTTCTGTGCTGGCTACGATGCTAAGTGCTTATATACATTTTCGTCTTTATTCACAACCAGCCCCATGAATTTGAAAATAATTCTGATTAACATATTAGAAAACCAAGGTGCAGACAGATTAGAGCGCTTAAAATCACACATCTAGAAAAGTGAGCAACTGGGGTTCAATCTTTTTTTTTAATTTAAATGATTTATTTTCAAATTGGTTTCCACATAACACCCAGTGTTCATCCCAACAAGTGCCCTCTTTAATGCCCGTCACCCACTCTCTCCCGTCACCCCCCTCACCCTCAGTTTGTCCTCAGTCTTTAGGAGTCTCTCATGTTTTGTCTCTCTCCCTCTCTGTGTCTTTTTTTCCTTTTCCCTCTTCCCCCCCCATGGTTTTGCTAAGTCTCTCAAAATCCACCTATGCATGGAAACATATGGTATCTGTCTTTTTCTGACTGACTTATTTCACTTAACATAATACCCTCCAGTTCCATCCATGTTGCTACACATGGCCAGATTTCATTCTTTCTCATTGCCGTATAGTATTCCACTGTATATATATACCACATCTTCTTTATGTATTCATCAGTTGATGGGCACTTGGTCTCTTTCCATGATTTGGCTATTGTCGAAAGTGCTGCTATGAACATTGGGGTACACGTGCCCCTATGCATCAGCATTCCTGTGTCTCTTGGGTAGATTCCTAGCAGTGCTATTGCTGGGTCATAGGGGAGCTCTATTTTCATTTTTTTGAGGAAGCTCCACACCGTTTTCCAGAGCGGCTGTACTAGTTTGCATTCCCACCAACAGTGTAGGATGGGGTTCAATCTTAAACTGTTCTGACTCTAAAGCATACACTATTTTTTTAAATGTTTATCCATTTTTGATAAAGTGGAGAGCGGCAGAGAGAAAGGGTGACATAAAATCTGAAGCAGGTCCAGGCTCTGAGCTGTCAGCACAGAGCCTGACATGGGGCTTGAACCCATAAACCAAGAGATCATGACCTGAGCTGAAGTTGGTGCTCAACCGACTTTGCCACCCAGGCACCCCTCAAAAAAGTTTTTAAAACAGACTTTTAAATCCTGCAAAATATTTGATATACAACAATTTATTTAGTCAATTACACATTATTCAGTCATTATGCTCACTTAGGTATAGTTTTCCATTTTTGTTAAACATCTTGGTGTCTAAAATGTGTTCACCCTTCTGATTGTTTCACGATAGATTCACACATGTGGAATTCTTAAAGGATAAGACTATTTTTAAGATTTTTGATACAAGACTGCCTAACTGCTTTCCAGAAAGACTGCACTAATTTATACTCCCTCCACAGTGGGGGGAAAAATGCTGATCTTACCAGATTTTGAGTGTTGTCATTTTTCAAACACTTTGTTATTTCAGTGGATTTAAAAATGGTATCCCAAGGTTATTTTATTTGTTTGGGTATTCCGGAGGTGAACTTTTGTTTTTCATTTTATTTATTTCGAGCTAATCATTTATGTTGCCCTTTTCCTGCCTCCCTCCCTCCCTCCCTCCCCTCTCTCTTTCTTTTTCTTTCTCTTTCTCTTTCTTTCTTTCTTTCTTTCTTTCTTTCTTTCTTTCTTTCTTTCTTTCTTTCTTTCTTTCTTTCTTTCTTCCTTTCTTATTGTAATAACAGTGTTTCTCTTTCCTTCTTTAGTTATTAAGGATATAATTCCTTTTTCTGAAATATTTGTAGCAAATGTTTTCTGCCAGACTGTTGTAAGGCTTTTAAAAATTATAATGACTTTCTGATGTGCTTAAGTTTTCTATTTTCATCAAGAAATCTATTGCTTTGTTCTTACTCCCTCAATTAGTTATCTGTACAGGAATTCCTTTTCCACTCAGAACGCTGACAAATATTCATCTCAATATTCATTTAAAATTTTCTCCTATCCATCTGGTTTTATTTTGCTATATGGTGTGCAAGGCAATACATTTTCTCTTTGTTTGCAAATAGCCAGATTTTTCAACAGATTTGCATAGTTTGAATCTTGATGTTAAATTGGACCAAAAGAAGCAGGGTGGGAGACGGTAGGACGATTTGGTGCTGGAGGGATTCATACATCTGGGGTGTTGGAAACGCTGATGGATGTTTGGGTGATCACCAGGAAAGGAAAACAGGAAAAACAAGTATTTGGCAGCTGCTGAGTGGGTTCTAGGTTGTTCCTCCTTTCCCCCTTCTCTCCAAGTATGGGGAGTTCACTATGGGCGCACCCCCAATTGTGTCCTGGTGTTATAACCTCACTCAACTACTGGCAAATGAGATTCTCTCCCAGCAAGTTGAGAAGGAAGCCAGGAGGGGTAGAGACACACGATAGTCTTGTGGATAGATGGAAGCTGGGAGACTTGTCCACATTCAAGCTGTTTGTGTTCCTTCCATGTTCTTTCATAAAGCTCTAGCATTGCCCTTACAACATGATATTATAATTTTTCATTATGTATCTTCTTCTTTCTTATCCTGCGCCTAGGGTTTTTGGTTTATTTTAGTATAAGTTTATGCAGTATAATAACAGTAAAGTGCATACATCTTAAATGCACCATTCATTGAGTTTTGATAAATGTAAAAACCCATTTAACTAACACTCCAAAAAAGACATAAAACATTGCCATTATTCTAGAAAACTCCTCTGTGCACCTTTCTCCATCCAGAAGCCACCACTATTCTGATTTGTATCCCTACAGACTTAGTGTTGCATGTGTGGGGGCTTTATACTCATTCTAAGTATGCATTCCTCTGTCTGGCTTCTTTTAGTCTACCACACAATATTTGGGGGTTCATTCCTTCTGTCTCAAATGTCCAGAGTGTGTTTCTTTTTGCTGCGGAGTACATTCCAGCACCATTTGTTGAAGAGCCTGTCCCTCCCCCATTGATTTGCCTCGGCACCTCTGGCAAAGATCATTAGATAGTCATTGTGTGAGTTTTTTTCTGCCCCATTGATCTATTTGTCTGTCTTTACACCAATAAGTTACTGTCTCAGAAATTGACAAGTTAATACTAACATTTATATGGAAACATAAAAAAATAGTCTTAAAAAATCCTATAAAGCTTTATAGTGATGCTTAAAATCATGTTGTGTAAATCCTCCAACTATTTTATTTTTTATCAACTCATCAATTTCTACAAAAACCTTCCTGGGAATTTCACTGGAATTGCATTTAATCTATAGACCACTTTTGTGAGAACCATAGTCTTTACAATATTGATTTGGCTGCCCAAATATCTCTCCCCAGTTATTAGTCTGTCTTAATTTCTCTCAATAATATTTTATAGTTTTAAAAAATGTGTATTTATTTATTTTGAGAGAGAGAGAGAGTGAGTGAGTGAGCAGAGGAGGGGCAGGGAGAGAGAGAGAGAGAGAGAGAGAGGGAGAGAGAATCCCAAGCAGACTCTGCACTGTCCGCACAGAGCCCAGTGTGGGGCTCAAACTCACAAATCATGAGATCATGACCTGAACCACAATCAAGAATTGGATGCTTAACTGACTGAGCCACCCAGGCACCCCAATATTTTATAGCTTTAAGTGTACATACAGGTCTTATCCATCTTTTTAAAAAGTGATCTGTAACTATTTCATGATACTGATTCTATTGTAAATGCTATTGACTTTTAATTTCCTTTTCTAATTGTTTATTGATAATATATTAGAAGTATAATTAAATTTTCTATATTGATGTTATATCCTTTAACCTTGTTGAATTATTAGATTCAGTAGGATTTGGGGGTAGATTCCTTTGAATTTCCTATATGCAAAATCATGTCTCTTTAAATAAAAAGCTAACTTTATCTTATTTAAACTTGGTCTCTCCTTGGGGCGCCTGGGTGGCTCAGTCGGTTGGGCAGCCGACTTCAGCTCAGGTCATGATCTCGCGGTCTGTGAGTTTGAGCCCTGCGTCGGGCTCTGTGCTGATGGCTCAGAGCCTAGAGCCTGCTTCCGATTCTGTGTCTCCTTCTCTCTCTGCCCTTCCCCTGTTCATGCTGTGCCTCTATGTCTCTCAAAAATAAATAAACATTAAAAAAAAATTTAAAAAAAAACAACTTGGTCTCTCCCAGTCTTCAGGACTCTTTATTTCTTTTTCCACCTAATGGAAAGAAATACCGTGTTGACTAGAAACAGTGAGAGTAGACATCCTTACCTTGTTTCTGCTCAGAGGGAACGTGGTCCATGTTTTATCATCCATTGTGATGTTGAGTGTAGGTTTTTATAGATGTATTTTATCAGATTGAGGAAGTTCTGTTCTATTCCTACTTTGTCTAGAGTTTTTATCATGAGGTGATGCTGAGGTTTGTCAGATTCTTCTCCTGGACCTGCTGGATGCTCCCATGATTTCCCTCCTTTGTTTTTTAATGGGAGGGGTTACATTGGGTTACATTGGCTTTACCCAACCTCACATTTATTTGTGATAAATCTCACTTGACCATGATATGTTATCACATTTATATATCGATATATATTGTGTATATTGATTTGCTAATGTTTTGCTAAGGCTTTTCATGAGGAATATTGGTTTGTAATTTTTTTTGTAGTGCATTTGTCAGATTTTGGTATTAGCAATATGATGAGGAATATTAGGCTTCTTAGAAAGGGTTGAGAGGTAGCCCCTCCTCCTTTGTTTCTGTAAGAGATGAAGATTGGCATTATTTATTAAGTGTTTGATGGACTTTACCATTAGCACTATCTGGGCCAGAAGTGTTTTATGTGGGGGAAAATTTTTTAATGGTGAATTCAATTTCTTTAACAGATTTCAGATTATTTATTTCTTCTCGTGTCCATTTCAAAAAATTGTATTTTTCAAGGGATTATTCATTTCATTCCATTGTCAAACTTGTTGGCATAAAGTTGTTTGGAATATCCCCTTATTTTTCTTTTAAGGTCTGTAGGATTGGGGCTCCTGGGTGGCTCAGTCAGTCAGACATCCGACTTCGGCTCAGGTCATGATCTCCAGTTCTTGAGTTCAAGCCCTGCATCAGGCTAAGTGCTGACAGCTCAGAGCCTGGAGCCTGCTTCAGATTCTGTGTCTCCCCCTCTCTCTGCCCCTCCCCAACTCGTGCTCTGTCTCTCTGTCTCTCAAAAATAAATAAATGTTAAAAAAGTTTTTTGAAAAATAAAAATAAATAGAAGTAAATAAAAATTTTAAAAGTTTTTTTTTTTTTAAAAGATCTGTAGTATTTGAGGGACTGTCCTTCCTTTCATTCTTCATATTGGCCATTTGTATTTTCGCTTTATTTTTTTCCTTGTTCAGTCTAACTAGTTTTATTGATCTATTCAAAAAATCTTTTTTTTCCTTTTGCTATTTATTTCCTCCATTGTTTATCTATTTCATGGATTTTCATTCTTTATTATTTCCTTTTTTTCTATTTACTTCGAGTTTAGTTTATCATTCCTTTATTAGCTTCTTAAGAAGAAAGCTTAAGGAGCACCCAGGTGGCTCAGTCAGTTGAGTGTCCAACTCGATTTCAGCTCAGGTCTTGATCTCAGGCCCTGAGGTGGGCTCTGTGCTGGGCATAGAGCCTACTATAAAAAATACATATATATATATATATATATATATATATATATATTCCTTGAGATTTTTTTCTCTAGAAGAATACTGTTCAATTTCTAAATATTCTAATATTTCTGACATCTCTTCTTGTTATTGGTTAAATTCCAGTGTGGCCAGAAAATACACTCTGTATGATTATTATGTTATCCAAATTTTTCTTGGTATTCCTATGGGAATGAAGATGTGCTGCAGTCTTTTACACGCTAACCCGAACAGAATTCTCCGCCACTTAACTTAGTCTCTGGAAGGCAGGCACCTTAGTGTTTATGCGTGGCAGTGCTCGGCACATAACAGAAGTTCAACAAATATAAGAATTAAGTTATTAATGAATGTTGAAGATTGGGGGGCAGGGGACGGTTGTGACTAAAACACGGATTTACTGTCAAGTAACTCATGGTATAACATGCAAACACAGGACTCCATATAGTTCGTAAAAGAACTCTAGGAAGAACGCTACAAATCCAAATGTGGTTGAAATCGATCTCAAAATATAGCAGTACAGTAATCATCATTTTCATTGTACTTCGTAGTTGATAGTTTAGATGCCTTTTCTCATAGAAGGGAAGGCATGATCTAGAATGATCCGTGTGGTTTCTGGAGACCCCGCTATGGAGCTCAGAAATTTAGTGGATATAAAAGAAGAGAGTGGTACATAACCACTAGAATTACAAGAATCTAGTAAGAAAACAGATACTAGCAAGAAATACGAAGTGAGGAAGGCTGGTGCCAGTGCCGATAATAGCAGCTAACATTCACTGAGCACTGACTTTGTAACAGGAGTGATGCTGCTACGGTGTATGCTCCCAGCAGCCCCATCTTATGATGCCCACCTCACCGATGAGACCAAGACAGAAAATGGATTTGTCCAATGTCACATAGTTAAAAAATGAAGAAGCCAGAATTTGATCCCAAACACTACAGCCTTTGCGACTTGAACAAGTTTTGAGGGCTGTTATTATTCCCTGGGACTTGTCATAAACAGAAACCTCGACTCTCCAGGTAGGGGTTAGGATTTTGCACACATATTTGGTCTGAATCTCCAGAAGTAGAGTCAGCAAGGGATTTTCAGTGTAAAGGAGGTATTGTCAAAAGCCAGCGTGTATAGGAGTGGGATTTGGGGGCGAGGAAGGGGAAGCCAGTCTATGAGGGGTAAGTCGAAAACTAAAGTTTGAGACAGACCTATCACAGGCTAAAAGGGGAAAGGGACCAGTGACAAGAGTAGAACCAAATGGGGACAAGAACAAGACAGAAACCAGAAGGTAATGGTGGAGGACCACTGTTTAATCCCACATAGGCCAAGCACTTTAAAAAAAATTTTTTTAACATCTATTCATTTTTGGGAGACAGAGAGACAGAGCGAAAGTAGGGGTGGGGCAGAGAGAGAGGGAGACACAGAATCTGAAGCAGGCTCTAGGCTCTGAGCTGTCAGCACAGAGCCTGATGTGGGGCTTGAACCCACGAAAGGCGAGATCATGACATGAGCCAAAGTCAGACAGTTAACCAACTGAGCCACGCAGGCGCCCCTGGGCCAGGCACTTTTAAAGCCATTATATCATGTGATCTTCACAGCCACCCTAAGAGGTGGTTACTACTGTGTCTCCCTTACAGATCGGTGCCAGGCACATATATAGTGTGTGTTAGCATTTGATGGACTCAGAATTCCAAGATCTTAAACACTGTTTCTCTTCATCGGTAGTGGATGGGAACCTGAGGGTGGTAGATGGAGGCAGGGGACAGTCAGGAACCCAGTGACTGGGACACTTCCCCCTTGGTAAACTACTGTCATTGCAAGCTGGCTTATAGTGAGGCATCTAGTTTTTTGTTGGTACTGCTCCTGGGCCTGCTAAGAGACACCCAGACTTTGCAAACAAAGTCGTTAGTTATGTTTGGCAAGGGACAAAAACACATCCATTGCTTGATCATTATTATTATTGGCACTTTCAACATTTGTGTTCTTTTCATATTCCCTATCCAGAAAAGTAACTTTAAGTTGGAAGAGGCAAGGTTCCCACAGATGTTGGTGACAGAAAATAGAAGCCCAGGTAAGAAAGAAGGAATGTTCTAAAGACCCCCTCAGAGTCCCAGGGTCTGGCCAGATAAATGAAATTCTGGGAGACTTGTCTGCTTTGAGGGGCTGAGGCTTTGAGGGAAAGCGCTAGAAGCCCAGCCACAGGAAAATTATGAGCTTTAAAAAAAAAAAAATGGCCGGCATTTTGGATACTCTTCGGTCAGATGACCTGGACATTGTTTCCAGGTGAGAGGCAAGGAGTCAGTGCCTTTTCCCAGATGTCCACATTTCTTTCTGAGAGGTGCTCGACTGGCTTTTGGGTATCGTGTGAACAGGATACATTTGCAGCCGTCCTGTTTTCAGCTAAAGTCCCTGTCCTTGAAGACAGATGAGATGCACCTGAGGGCAGGAGCGGAAGGTAGCGGGTCAGGTAGGTGAGGAGCCGACTGAATGAGGAGTACTCATTAATGGACTGGTGACGACTGGAGAGAGGATCTTTCACGCCACAGGTTTCTGGCCGCCGTCCCGCCTTGTTAACTATTTTTATTAATGACTTGGATGAAGACGTTGATGGCCTGGTGATAAAATTTGTGGGTGACACAAAGCTGGAAGAGCTGGCTCATATGTTGGATGGCAGAACTGGGATGCAAAAAAAGACCTGACGGACTGAAACAATGGACCAGATCTAATAAGATTATCTTTAATGGGGATAAATGCAAAGTCCTGCACTTGGTTAAAACAAACAAACAGCTAAGACGGAATGAGCAGCAGATGCGTGGAGATGATAGAGATGTTTCCCTTGGTTATCGGCTCAGAACGAATCACCAGTGCGCCGTAAACTCAGACTGTAATGGGAGGGGGGTAGAAGTAAGGGAGGCAATGACCTTTCTTCCTCTAAAGTGACGGCTCTTATTTTCACTTTGCTCACTTTGTGCGATTCTCTTATCCAGTCTCACCAACCTTCCAGGGGCCGCTATTACCCCATCTTACAGATAAGGAAACCGAAGCTCGAGGAGACTGAGTAACTTGTCCAAAGTCACATACAAGACCCAGGAGATGAACACAGTGTTCCGATCCCACTTTGTGCTAAACTACCATCCCAGGCTGCCTTCGGGCCGTTTCACTTATACCTAGATAACTGTGCTGGGTTGGGGTTCATCAGTTCACCTTATAAAAGTGACATCTCTCCACAGACAGAGTTGAGGACTTGAAATCATAGACATACAGGAGGAGAAAAGGCAGGCCGGGCCATGGCGGGAGGGCCGCAGGCGGGTGTTAGGATCCCTGCCTTCATATGTAGAACAGGCTTAGGTTGTTCTTTCCTGGGGTCTGGAAGGCAGAGCCACGGCCAAGGGGGTGAAAATACAGAGGCGTGTTTAAGTTCAAGTGACAATGCACTTTCTAATAATTTGAGCCCTCTGACAATGGACTGGCATCTCATGAGGGAGTGTCACTAGATGGCACCCAGCACGGGCCAGCTGGTCACTTGTCAGAAACAGGTGCCGGACCAGGTGGCCTTTTGGGTTCTCCTCCTGCCAAGGGCTTCTCTGCTTCTGGACTGGTCCTAACATCTGGACTAGGGGAGTTGGGACATTTTTGGGCACAGACGAAAGTCTTGCGGTTTTGACTTATTGTGTTTCAACCACGCATGCTGATAACCTGTTCCCTTTCGGGAGTTTTTATTTTATTTTATTTTATTTTATTTTATTTTATTTTATTTTATTTACTTATTTATTATTTATGTATTTATTTTTTTTTAACTTCTATTCTTCGGGGATTTTTGAAGTATGTGCTATACTCTTTGTTCATATAACAAAAGCTGCCAGACAGACTCACTGTCGAAGGATTTAAGAACAAATAAGGACACAAACACATATAACGCTGTCTGCTTTCTTGTGGTGTTTGTGTCTTCTCACTTACCGACAACTTATCAGATAGCACTTTTTGATACAGTCAGGATTTTATGTACACCTGCATATATGCCTTTCCCTCCACCTTCGCTATCCCAAAGTTGGCCCTTCTAAATCCTCTTTCCCCCATTCTGCTGTGGTCTGGGGACTATCACATTAATAGTTAGGATTATAAATAGGAAATGAGTAAATAGGTTCAGGAAGAGGAACCCGAGACCCGTTCAGTTAGTAAGTTGCATGATATCATCTGTAATAATGGACTTCATACATCCATTTGATTAGAGACTTTCCTCTCCCCCGTTTCCAAAACTCTAGAGTATTTTGTATCTTTGTTCTAGGGAAATTAGGGCGTGTGGGCTCACGGCCCCATATATAAAATGCTTTTAAAGGTCGCCTTCCCATACCAAGAGAAGGAACAATGGCCCGGCAGCGAGGCCGCCGCCCCGCCATGCGCCAGCCAGCTAACCCTTCGGAGCGGCTTGTAGGGCCCCTGTGTGGCGGGGAGCACGGCGGCTGCCCGGGATAACGAGACCGTGTCAGGCCTTGTAGGCAAATATGCTTGGGCCAGCACTCCACGGCCTCACGCTGCAGTCGTGTGTTCCTAGGGAGTCCACGCCGTCTTAATCATGCCTGCCAGGGAGGAAATTCTCCTTTCTCTTTTTTTTTTTCCCCAAGACGTATTTCCCCTGTATCGTTTAAACATATTAAATCACTGTTAGTACGCAGAGTGGGCATCATGTTAGCATAAGATCTAATCAGAGCGAGTCTGCTGGTCTCCAAAGGCTTTATTCTTTTTGTCTCTTTCCTCTGTTTTCTTGTTAGACTGAAGAGCCTTTTCTGACATCCTCATTTGTTCTGCTGTGTAATAGCATGGGATCTTTCAGAGCTGTCGACATCTGCTCCACTCTGGAGAGCTGCAGAACCGAGCCAGCAAAGCAATAATAATTATGCCCAAATGGACTGCGAAGGATGTGAGGGGTAAGCAGGGAGACCGGAAAAAAATACATGCGATGCCATGCTGTTCCAGCCTGAAGCGGGTGACTGTGTATGTGTGCGTACACGTGTGGGCGTGTGTGTGTGTCTGCATGTGCGCGTGTCTGCATCCCGCCTGTATGTGCATCATGGACACAGATCGTTTTCCTGAGAGCAGTGGCCTGGGAATCCGTCTGGTTCAAGGTTCTCCGAATTCCCAATCCTTCCTCCTTCCCCCCCCCCACCGCCGAAGGCCACCCTCACAGTGGGTGTGGCTTCCTGTACTGCCATGGTAGTTTGTAGGACACTGGGGAGGGGGGACCTCTTCCTTCTCCCCACCACCACCCCCCACCCTTACGTAGCTGTGTCTTCTCCCCTGGAACTACTCCGAGGATAAATTCGGCTTCTTGGGAAGATGCTGTACATCTTCCTGATTGTCAACATGCTCGTTATTAAGTACCTGGCCTGCTGGCCCTCTCCTAGGATGGAAACTGGCAACTGGCATCTACCGAATGCTTAGCATTTGCCAGGTACCGGGTAAGCCCTTCGCGTACAGGATCAGTCTTCCTTAAAGCACACTCCCAGCTCGCTGTCACTGTTATCCTCACCTGCAGGTGAGAAGATTAGGGCACAGAGCGGCCCCCCAGCTGACAAAGAGGGGCTTCAAAAACGGACCCCTGGCCTCTCTTACCCCAGCATCTGCCTCCCTAGGTCCCAGGCCACGTTCCCAGAGGCCTCGCTTGTGCATTGACGGAGAGACTGGTGTTTGAAGGCTGTGGTTACACGAGAACAAAAGAACCGGTCCCGTCATTCACGTGTGATTCTTCTTCGGCAAAGCAGCCAGGCCGCTCAGGGACACACTTGGTCAGTTCCATGAACAACCAGTCAGTTGAACAAAGAGAACCGAAATAAAATAAACTCCCCAAACCAAGGGAGCCCAGGGTTTTTTGGTTCCCCCATTGGGTTAGCTGATTGTTTTGCAGAATCCTGGGACTCCCGCCGAGGCCCGTTGTCTTGAGGTCACTTAGGGCCCAGGGAGGGCGAGCGAGCCCCACACCTCGTCTCAGGGCCCTGCTTCAGCTGGGAGCCAGCGCACCGAGGATGGACCGGCCCTCAGCAACAGTGGGAGGCTCGTCGGTTGAGAACATACTCTTCCTGCCTGTGCCGTCCACCTCCCTCAACCTTACTTCTGCCCTGGCACCTCCATATAGCGTCACTGCCACCACTCTAGAACTTACACCGTAATCTCCCGACACCCGTTACTTCTTCAGAAGCCTCCTTAGAAGGCCCAGGTGACTCATTTATGCTGAAGTGACCCCTTTTAGAAAGATTCATTTTTAGCTAGAGGAAATGCTTTAATTAGACCAAAGGATTCCATCTCCAGTAGTGGTATCATAGGCCTCCCCTTCCAATAAGGGAGCCCGTGGCTCTGGGGAAGGCTGCCGTGGCATTCTTATTATCACACTCTGTGAAAAGAGGGAAGAGCCTTTTTCCATCCACTTCAATGACTGGAGGAGGAAGGAGCAGAGACAAGGGTACAGAGCTTCACACAGGTGTCCCACCCAAGACTCGGGAGTCGTGAGGGTCTTTATGGGAAAGCATGACCCTGAGTTAACAGTGCGAAGTGTGGAATTCAACATTCGGTAACGTTTTGGAGAGAAAAGAGAAAAAGACCGACCCAAACCATTAAAGGTTGGGTAGAAAAAAGGGCAAACAGGAATTATTCTGAGGATGGAGGGAAAAAACCTTGAGTGAGGTGGGGAAGAAAAAATCACGTGCATCACAATGTCTATCTGCAGCTGTGTTGCTGAAAATCCCCCAACAGGAAGCGTGAGCGGCTAGTGGGCTGGAAGCTGCCAGTACAATGAAACGTCAAGGAGGCCAGGACGGGCTGGGGCCGTGGGTGAAACCGGAGCACATCTGGGACCAGGAAACAACATGGCTCCTCTCTGCACGTGCCCGGCATCGGTACACATGTGGTCAGGCGCAACCTGGGCCAGAATTTATATACATATAAATTTTTTTAAATTATTTTTTTAATGTTTATTTTTTAGAGAGAGAGTGAGAGACAGGGCATCAGTGGGAGAGGGGCAGAGAGAGAGAGGGAGACACAGAATCTGAAGCAGGCTCCAGGCTCTGAGCTGTCAGCACAGAGCCTGACACAGGGCTCGAACTCACCAGCCGTGAGATCATGACCTGAGCCGAAGTCGGACGCTTAACCGACTGAGCCACCCAGGTGCCCCTATATATAAATTTTTAAAATGTTTATTGGTTTTTTGAGAGAGCACAAGCAGGGGAGTGGTAGAGAGAGAGGGAGACATGGAATCTGAAGCAGGCTCCTCCAGGCTCTGAGCTGTCAGCACAGAGCCCGATGCAGGGCTGGAACTCACTAACTGTGAGATCATGACCTGAGCCGAAGTCGGATGTCCAACCGACTGAGCCACCCAGGCGCCCCAATATTTATTTATTTTTGAGAGACAGAGACAGAGTGTGAGCGGGGGAGGGGCAGAGAGAGAGAGAGAGACCCAGAATCTGAAGCAGGCTCCAGGCTCTGAGCTGTCAGCACAGAACCTGACACGGGGCTCGAACTCACAAACCGTGAGATCATGACCTGAGCTGAAGTTGGACACATAACCGACTGAGCCACCCAGGTGCCCCAATGTATTTTTTTAATGTTTTTATTTCTGAGAGAGAGAGAAAGCATGAGCATGGGAGGGGCGGGGCGGGTTCATAGAATGCAAAGAGGGCTCTGCGCTGACAGCGGCGGTCCAGATGCAAGGCTTGAACTCATGAACAGTGAGATCGTGACCCTGCCTGAAGTAGCACACTCAGCCAACTGAGTGTGAGCCACCCAGGCGCCCCCGGAATTAGTATTAATAGCCTGATGATAGTGGTGGTCACACCGTGTTCAGAGACGGCAGCTCCTGGAAGCACAGGTAGCCAGCAGGTGACGTGTACTCAGCGAACCATGATTCAGCTGATAACACATCACATTGGCTTTTTGGCTTTTGGTTCTTAACGTGATAATTCTTTCACCTCCATAAAGAGTTGTAAGTCATACAAGAACTCTAATGACACTTTAGGAATTCACAGGTGCCTGTGTGATTCTGTATTGCCTTCCTGAGTCCCCACGCTCAGTCATTTGGATCAGTAGTTGATCTTTCCGGGTGACTGGGAACAATGTGCATAGAGCCCCCAAGGGAAGGAACTCTGAGATCTTAGGGAGGCCAGTGGACCCAAGGTTCCTGTAGCCCTTTCTGGAAGGAGTACAGATGAGAGAGAGCTGGCCCCTGAGAGTGCCCATGCAGCCAGAGACCACCGGCTGGCTCAAGTCCATCCAGATCAGCAAATCTGCATATTGTAGTTCAGCAGGGACTGCTGCTCTTGATTTAATTAATAGTTTGTTTGTATAATTTTCCTTAGGAAGGACTATTAGCACATCAAAAGGACATTAAAAGTATCCTTGGTAATAATAAATACAAACCTAGTTTATCACTTTGTCAGTTTCAACAAACACCACTCTGATGTGCTAACCTTTCCCATGGAGGCACCCTGGTTCAGTCAACAGCCAGCCAAGTGGGAAAAGGGAACACAGGCCCAGTCTGTGAACTGGTTGATGGGGAAAGCCAAAATAACTTTTGTGAGGATATATTTTTTAAAATTCCCGAATACCTGAAAAACGCCAGAGGCATGTGTATGACTTTTCCTTCCTCCCTCCTCCCACTTAAAAGCTTTCTAGTGAACCCACCGAGCTGATAGCACGTTTTTTAGCATCTCAAGGGAGCACTTTGTAAAAATGTTTTTAGAACACTAATTTTTATAACCCCCCCCCAGGGGGAGAAGGAAAAGGTGGGTTATTTACATAAAATTAAAGGTTTGGGTACAGCCCATCTCTGTCCCACCCCCAAAGAAGAGAGAGGGAGAATAGCAAATGTCCTTGAAAGGTCAGCAGCCATGCGAGGTTTGCTTCGAGAAAGAAAATGCCTCTGAAGGCGGAAGGCAGGGAACCAGGGAGTATGACCAAGCCCCTCAGTGGCTCAAGATATGCCAAAGTGCGGGTGAAACCAAGCAACCTCATCGCGTACGCCTCTGGGCGGGATTGAGGAAGCTTTCGTTCCGGGTGGCGAGTGTACTCAATAAAATCGCTCCAGCCTCTCCATGGAAACTTTGGCAGTTAGAGCCCACAGACTACTCTCAAAACCTAAAATGCAACTCTTTTAGCTAAAAAGAGAAGTTATTTATTTTAGTCATCTGTGTACTCCACCCAGCCTCGTTTTCTTCAACAAAAGATACTGAACATAACGAACTCTTTTATAGTCATCGCCCGGCATGTGTGAGTCTGGCCTTATTAACTGGAAACTGGAGAAAAAAGTTCAGAAATGAACAAAATATCACCGAGGCCACTAGGATGATGTCCGAAGGAGGTGGGCGGTATTGCTCTCCGGCCGCATGGGCCCCTGCTCCCCCTTGCCCCTCAGAACTCTGGCTCTGTCTGGCATTTCCATGGGCCTCCAGGGAAGGGGGTCCAAAGGCCAAGTCCCACCTCCACTCACTCCAGGGGAAGCTCTGATCTGGTCCTGGGTAATCTCAACTCACTGCCAGTGGTTGGTTCAGAAATGAGCATGTAATCATTTGGCCCAGTGAGGCAAACGAAGAGATTTTTCTAGGAGCCTCTGGGGAAATCTCCTTATTCTTCACAGACTGCCGTGGGAAGAGTTTCTCCGGACATCACATGTCCCTGGATGTGAGGCCATCTGCTACACCTGCCCTGCTACCAGGCTGAGGATGAAGGTACAGGTGGAAGAGGGCAGAGCTTAAGAGAACAGCAGGAAAGAGTGGCAGGAGCCCCAAGACCCCGTCAACCCCAAAGCCTCACGTTCCTCTAGACTTTGGTTTTGTGAGCCACATACTTTATCTTAGTTTATAAGCCAGTTCGAGTTTTCTGTTGCTTGCAAGAAATGGATCTTAACTGATACAAGTTGTTAAAACTAAAAACTTCTAAGCAGTCCTAATGAGAAAGACAAAACTTGTTTGTTGCCTGTGTAAAAGAAAGTAGGTAATATTGACGAATGGATAGAAAGAAGAGAAACTGTGTGTCGTCATAGAACTAACTTGGCTTCCTCCACAGTGCAAAGGGTTAAACTATCAAATAATTTAGCGCTGGACTTAAGGCACTGTCATTACTCAGGATAGTTTGAATGTGACTAGGGAAAGTGGTCTAAAATCCTAGGTATCCACCACGGCCGTACTCCACCTCAGCAGAAGATCTGTGAAGCAGATACAACCTACTGTCCAATCTGAAATCAACACGCCCTGCTCGAGAGGCTGTTCCGGAGGCTCTGACAACAATCATACAGTTCCCAGTGGAAGGGCATGGCCTGGAAGAAAGTCATTTAAACTTGTGGAAGCCAAGGCCCGTCTTGTGCATAAATAAAAATGGAAGACTTCACGGAATCAGAAAAGTAGCCCTTCCCATCTGAAACACATCTCCCGAGTCCCTGCTGTTTGAAATTATTAACTCGAGAGTAAAGACAGAAATAAAGGATCTCAAAAGCAAATTTCCATGAGAGCACTAATATAGTACTAACAGCTTGGCCCCTCCGAAGTCTGTCTCACTTGCTCAAGAAAGTAAGCCTTTACAGGACCAGAGGTAGTTTTGTCTTGTTCGTTACTTTATCCCTTATAACTAAAAGGGTGTCTAACCCAAAATACGTGCAAAAATCACCATTTGTGACTAAATGAATGATCGATATCTGGGTCTTATCCAGAGCGCACTTTTATAGGAGTGAAGAAAATCTCCAGAGGTGGGTTTATCACGAGACTGATGGACGTTACGCACTGGGGCCCCTCTGTGTGCTGGGAGGAACCCTATCAAAGCATTCACTTGTCATACGTTTTTGCAGAATTTGTGAAAGTCAGATATTTTAGTCTCGACGGGTCAGACTTCTGTCTCTTTCTATTCCCAACTTGCTCTCCTACTAGGTGGCATCAGTCACTGCAGGTTTTTGTGGGGAGGGGGGCAGCTAAGTCAAGTGGGTTTGAAATACATTAGGTTTTGTGTAGCAGGATATATTTATGTGATTCACAGTCCCCTGTGCATGTAGTATTTCCCCCTTCCTCTTGTGGGCTAACATGAAGTGGCACATACAGACGTTGTATCACAATATGAACGTGTTCTACGACCTTAGTGGAGGAAAAGGAATGTTTGAGATGGAGCTGGAAGCGAGTCCGTAGAAAATTTTTTCCAATCAATTGCAAACAAAGCAGTCGGGTTTCATCGACATCTAGTTAAAATAAGGTTTTCTCTCATTGGGAGTATACATGAAGATGCAGTGTATACTTTTGTGATTTTGTGCCATGTCATAAAGTCGTTTTTCATATTTTTGCAAATGACATGAATATAAATTATTCTGACCTCTAGAAATGAATTGAAACAAACAAACAAAAACCCAGATCATTCCAAAAGTAGTAAACCATTAAGAGAAAAAGATAAATTGCTAATAGAAATAATAAATTGGCTCTTAGATTATTTGATGCTGTAGTTAATGAAGAAGAGTGAGTTATGTGAACATATTTGAAAAACATTTGAATTTCACTATGATTCGACAAGAATATTCATGTTGACAAAGACAACATAACTCATAATACACCACTACAGTGAGGACATTCCCACAAACTCGTTAACAGCGAGCACCATCAATTCAAAACATCTGAGGTGAGGCACGAAACAACAAAAACTGGAAATATTCTGAAATCTTAAAACTCACAAGAAAAAGTTTCCCACAATTGACTGCAATCCTAAACATTTATGTGATGATACCAATAATAAAAAGCTCACAAACTCTCCTAAATTATTACTAAAAGACAAATTTGATCAACCATGTACAGGAAAGATTTATACTTTCTAGATAAAAAAATATTATAAAATCTTTGCCATATGAAGAGGCAATCCAACATATGGAGTTCAAAATAAAAAGAATGAAAAATTAAAGAGGCGTTTTAGACAATCAGCTGACAAAAATATCATGGTAGGATGGTATATGTGTGTTGAGGATGGAATTTAGGAACTCTCTTAGAGTTTCTTTTTTTTTTTTTTAATTTATTTATTTTGAGACAAAGAGAGTACGTACACACAAGTAGGGGAGGGGCAGAGACAGAGAGAGAGAGAGAGAGAGAGAATCCCAAGCAAGCTCCACAGTGTCCGCACAGAGCCCGTGGGGGGCTCCATTTCACAAACCGTGAGATCATGACCTGAGCTGAAATAGAGTCAGATACTTAACCAACTGAGCCACCCAGTCATGCCTCTTAGAGTTTCTAAAGGGGGGAGAAATGAGGCTCACTGCCCTGAACAATGGTATCTAGAGAAACGAAAATTTACTTTGGACTTGGGTTTAAATCCCAGTCCCTCCACTTAAATAGTTGTATGACTATGAGCCTTGATTTCTACATTTGTAAAAGTAGAAAGAATATTAAGTGTCTCTTAGAGCTTTTGTGAAAATTAAATGCTACTACTGAAATTAAATGAAGCTATAAAAATTAAATGAATAGGGCTGTTCCAAAGTAAACGTGCTTAGTGAAAGGTGTTCTGTAAATGTTAGCTTCCTTCTGAAATATATAGAGCAGGATGTCAACTTATGCAAAGAATGTAAATTTGTTCTCGCCATAAATGTCAGTGCATTTTCCGACAATGCCCGTGAATTTGCACAGACTATATGGATTATGTTTCACCTTTTTGCCTTATCCTGCAGCTAATACCAAATAGGGCAATGACATGTCTGGGCAATTTATGAAAGAAGAAATAAGAATGTCTGGTAATAGAGCAAGAGTTGTTTAACATACCTGGTCATCAGACGTGATGCAAACAATCAAATACCATTTAATCACTCAGATTGGCAAAGAGTAAGGAGAATGGAAAAGGCTGCCCGCAGTTGGTAAGCGTGTGAGGGAGGGGCACTCTTGTGACATTGAGTGGCTGGAATTCAAATTGGTACAGCTGTTCAGAACCAGTGTAAAAGTACAGTTGCCCCTGGGGCGCCTGGGTGGTTCGGTCGGTTAAGCGTCCAACTCTTGAATTTGGCTCAGATCATGATCTCACGGGTTTGTGGGATCGAGCCCGCATTGGGCTCTGCACTGACAGCGCAGAGCCTGTTTGGGATTCTCTCTTTCTGTCTGTCTGTCTCCATCTGTCCCTCCCCCCCAATAAATAAATAAACATTAAAAATTTTTTAATGCCTCCTGTTAAAAAAAAGGTATAGTTGACCCTGGAACAATTATAGGGTTTAGGGGCTCCAAGCCCCCACTATTTGCACCGTTGAAACTGTGTATAACTTTCGACCTCCCCAAAACCTAACTATTAGTAGCTAACTACTGACCAGAAGCCTTACCAATAACCTAAGGAATTGATTAACACATCTTTTGTATGTTATTATGTGTTATATACTGTGATCTTACAATAAAGTAAGCTAGAGAGATTAAATGTTATTAAGAAAATTATAAGGAAGAGAAAATACATTTACAGTACTCTACGGCTAAAAATCTGTATATAAGTAGGCACAGGCAGTTCAAACCTATGTTGTCCCAGAGTCAACTGTAGACTAAAACAACAACAAATAAAACCCTTTAAAAAAGGTTTGTCCTGCATTTAAAGCTAAACATGCCTACCCGATGACCACTTCTAGTTTGCTTCAAAAAAATGTGTACACATGTCCTCCAAAAGGCATGTACAGAACTGTTAAAGCAACTTTATTCATAGTAGTTTAAATGACCATCTACAATAAAGTGAATCAAATTGTAGTGTTTTCAAACAGAACACTACATAGCTATATAGTGAGTGAATTACTGGGGCACTTGGGGGGCTCAGTCAGTGAAGCGTCCGACTTAGATCATGATCTCGTGGTTCGTGGGTTTGAGCCCCGCTGTGCTGATAGCTCAGAGCCTGGTGCCTGCTCCGAATTCTGTGTCTCCTTCTCTCTCTCTGCCTTTCCCCTGATTGTATTCTCTCTCTCTCTCTCTCTCTCTCTCTCAAGAATAAATTTTTAAAAGACATTAAAAAAAGTGAACTACTGCTATACACTGCGGCATGCGTGAATATCACAGACATCATGTTGAGTGAAAGAAGCCAGAAACAAAAGAAATACACACCCTGTCATTCCATTTCTGTGAAGTTCAAGAACATGAGGTAGGCATTGATTAGGAAGGGGCATGAAGGAGCATTCTAGGGGGCCGTACATGTTTTATGTTTAATACATCGATCCTAGGTAGTGGTTAAACAGCTGTACCCACAGGCATAAAATCCAACTAGCTATGCTTAAGATTTGCGCATTGGATGCATATATGTTAGACTTCAACTAAAAAGTTTTATGAAAACATACCCTTTGATTTAGCAATTAGGTTTTCATCCTAAAGGAAAACTCAGAGGAATATAAAAAAGGTTTACATGGAGGAACAATTTTTTTTATTTATAGTAACAAAAATCTAGGAATCAGTTAATAAGGAAGTAGTTAAATCGATTATGGTAACTTTAAACAGGAGAATGCTGTGTCATTAAATAAGATGAAATAGAAAAATAGTTAAAAACATAGATAAAAGGTCATAATGTATTGTGGGAAAAGGATGGGTTAACCAAATGATTTTTAAGGTTTAATACTATCCTTGGTTAAAATATGTGATATATATATATATATATATGTATGTATATATGTGCATATGCATATATGTATATGTATGCATGTATATGTATATGTATACTTCTATGGACATGTATATACCCATAGAAAATGGTGTTTAGTCCACAACCTACCCGCCTGTCTCTAATGAGATTATAGGTATTTTTTCTTTTCTTTCTGTTTTTTTAAACCATTTTCTGTGTTGAATTGTATCTTATTTTTGTCATCTGCAAAAATTTAAAAATTAGGGAAAGAAAAAAAGCAAGAGCGAGCAAACTGTTACCTCTCCCTGTATAAGGAAACTGGTAACATACATTCTGCATTCTAGGCATGCCTTTAATGAAGATAGTTAACCTCTCAAACCCAGTGCCTATCTGTGAAGTGTGGTTAACAGCACCTGCCTTATAGCATTGTTATCTGGATTGTATTAAATCATCTATATAAAATAGTCTATATACAGTGCTTAGCAGAGCGTGTGACGGCCGCACCGTCAGCACTTAATAAATACTAGCCATTGCATTCTCCGGGACGTTGGCTAAGATTCCTAAGTTACCAGCACTGACTTAACTGTTCTGTTTGCCGTGGGTCTCTGCTGACCTGGTTACCACTTGTTCCTTTAAAGGGTAAGCAGAACACTGCCGGCGAGGGCGTGGCAGGTCCTGCCATGTCCTGTCGTTTGAAAGGCCACGAGGAAACCCTGTCTGATTAGGGGCCGGCATTCTGGCAGCCAGGCCGCAGCATTCTCGGGCAGACGCGTCACATCCCAACCCGTACTGAGTGCCGGGAGCCCGAGGGGGGCCCAGGGGCCACAGCCTTCTGAGCGCCACAAACACAGGCAGGCAGTTAGGAATGTGTGATCCCTTTTGTGGGGTTTTCTTCCTTCGGATCACTAGGGACGTGTATCACACAGTCAGGTTAATTTCAGTTTTTTCATTGTGTGTCCTCTTTCCCTTACTCCTGCTTTCCCTGTTTTCTGTTTCTGTTTCCACTGTTGTTGTTGTTTCTAAAACGTTCATTTCCCAGGCTGCTGCTTCTGTGCTTTCTTCTCCCCACACTAATTCGCCCCCACCTCGTCTCCTCTCTCCCCTCCTTCCTTCCCTTTCTCTCTCTTCCTTTGCGTCTCTCTTGAGACAGGTCTAGTGGCCTGGTTGCCATCTGCTGCCTTTTTTTTTTTTTTATGAGGTTGAGATCAGATGGCATCTAATCGATCGTCATGGTCTCCATGGTTACCAGGGTGACAGAGCACTTGGGAGAGACACATTCTCCAGCCTGGGGCTGTCAGACCATTCCTGTGAGGGGGAGAGAAAATAAAGCCTCTTCCATCATATTCACACATTTACATCTTTCCCAAATGCACCGAAACACAGCCCCTGTTTATGTTTTACATAGCTACCTAGTGGCTCGGGGCCAGGGAATGCAGAGTGACTTTTGCTGTTAAAAAAAAAGAAAAACACAAAAAATAAACAAAAAACCAAGAAGCACACAAGCACAAGGACTTCGCTTCCAGTAAAGATCTTTTTTTTTTGAACCCCCGAGTACCCCATGACCCCCCATAGACACAGAGCATCGCCTTTTCTTTCTCTTTCCCCTTTTACTGTGTGGACGTTAACTCAGTAATTCTGATGAGTTGTTATTCCTGCAGTAAATCACAGGGTAGTTCTAAAATGAACAACTGGCAACTATTTGCTTTAGAGAAAAGGAACACCTACTCCCAGAACTACCTACCCACACTTGAACCTTTGCTTGGGATCAGTGGTAACATTTGTCGGGACTTGTTCTTGGGCCGAGAAATATTTGTGGTACGGGAAGCCATTTTCTCCGCCAAGAGCAGTCACCGAGGATGAAATGTAAACAAAATAACCCTTCCTAATGCACAAAGGTGCCGGGCACGACTGCGGTCTGAAACGCTTGAATGCGCAAGGGCGGCCCATCCGGCAGAGACGCGGCCCGGCCTTATTATCATGGAATACGGTGGCGTTGACAGCCCAGGTCTGGTTGAAAAAGACAGGAGACACATCTCGGTGGTGAGGATATAGATAACGAATGGAACACTTGCTAGATTTTTTGGAGAAACTCTGGGAAAAGAAAACAAGCAATCAGCATATCATTAAGTAATGGTAAAACACACCTACAGTGTCAACCACGGATGACTTGGGGCTCTAGGCTGTTTTACTTCCTCTCTTGGTTATATCTGATGCTTCACAGTGATTGTTAGAGACTCTCTTCTTCTTCTTTTTTTTAATCTTTATCAAAAGAAAAAAAAACCTTAAAATCATGGCACAGGTAGAGGGCTTCTCAGCAATTATTTTTCATTTAAGGAAAAACGTCACCCCAAAGATGGGTAGTACCTCCTTCTCCTTTCCTCCCTTTGTCTCTGACGTCTCCTCAGACCTCCTGCACCTCCTTCTGTACCGTATCTTAGTAAGACTCAGATATATTCATCCGCGGTGCCTTCGGCTGTTAAGCAAATATCACACTGATATTTGAAATAGAAATGATGCCATCAATCGGAGGAGAGACTTTAATAGAAAGGGAAAATAATTTCTCATGAACATGAACCCTCTCACTCACTTTGCGCCTCTGCCTCTTTGCTAACGCCTGTCTGTCCCCGCCCCTCTCCCAGTTCCTCCCGCCCTCCCCTCTTTCCTGGCCATCTCCATAGCCTGGCCTGGGGAACCGCTCTGACTTAAGTCCCATCTCCTCAGAAGAGCACCCCCAGCCCCCACCGCCTCCCCATGCCAGAGAGGCCTACACCCCTATTTTCTTACTGTCTACACCCACTCAGGACTTAGCCGTGCTGCCTGCACCCTCGCCGATATATGTGCGATGTGTATCTTTTGCCTCTCATTTCAACAGTAAGTTCCAGAAGGGAGAGACTGTGTCTCTGACTGTTGGGCTCTTTCCTGACTTTCTAGGTAGTCAGCCCTCACTAAATATTTGAGAGGGGTAGTAGCAGCCTGTTGTGCCTATAGTAGCCGGCTTTCCTTTTTAAGACCTTGGTTCTTCGCACGTCTTGACCTGCGCTGATGTTACTTTGCGGCAGCCAGGAGGCTTTCTCTACGTCTTTGTCTCCCTCTCCCATCCTCTTGTGTACGGAGAAGGTGGGTTCCACCTTGGAATGAAATGAGTCATTTGTTCCCATCAGGACAACTGCCACAGCATGGTGTCAACTCACTCTTGCCTTTCGTAAATTGAGTTTGTCAGTGCTCAGCCGCACAGCTGAGTGAAGTGTTGTGTGATGTGGGCTGTCTCCGGGGAGAGAGAAACTGGCATAAACCACGTCCTAATGGGATCCAGAAACAAAGAAGCGTGAATGAAGTGTTAATTGCATTCATAAAGACATTAACAAAGGAATTAAAATGGCAGAAGCTTCCGTCCCCCACTCAAGATTCACAGAAAAACATGTTATCCAAAGAACGTTTTAACAATAATCACCAAAGTTTATTGCTTGCCCACTACGGAGATAACTCTCAATAAATATTAACTTTTCAAAGGACAAACGCTTTTTGTTCATTATCTCGAGTATATTAACTAGCCGACAGTTTCTTCTGTCCCACCTCCACTTCTTTTCTTGCTCCTTGCTGCCTTTGTATGATTTAAGTTTCCAGAGAATCAAGAGGCATTTTCAATGCTGCTTCATTAACCATAAGGAGGTCTGTTAACAGTTTGAACCTCATCAATCCTACAGTTCTTATTAGAGCAAAATGCTCATCATCTGGAAGCTTTTTTGCTTTTTGAAGTAAAATTACAGGACTGGGGGTTTATTTTATGGTCTCTCTTGAATATCTCTGAGATCATCTGCAACATGGGCAACTTGGGGCTCCCTCCCCCTGCCCTTTGGCAGGGCCCTCAGCTGCAGACAGCCGGGCTAAGCTGGCAGAAGGTCAGAAGGCTGCATTTGACTGAAGATGGGTCATGCTGATGAATATCATGCCTGCTTAATGAAGTCAGGGCCACGGATTTGGGGCACTTATGGTCCTTCTCGTTTCCCTCAATTTCACCTTCACAGACCACACCACTAATCCCAGCCAGTCATCCCGCATCTTTGTGCAACCGGTGTCTGAGGGACAAGATGAAAGTCAATGAATCTCCCCTGGAAAACAGAGATCGGAAATCTCTGTCTGTACAACAACTCCATGAGACGCGTGGAGCAGACACTCCTGCTCTCACTCTGCAGGTCAGAAAAGGAAGGCTCAGGGTGCCTGCGTGGCTCAGCTGGTTAAGCATCTGACTCTTGATTTCTGGCTCAGGTCACGATCTCACGGCTCATGGGTTTGAGCCCCACGTGGGGCTCTGCGCTAAATGTGGAGCCTGCTTTTGGGATTCTCTCTGTCCCCACTCTCTCTGCTCCTACCCTGCTCGCATGTATCTCTCTCTCTCAAAATAAATAAATAAACGAAAAAGTTTTAAAAATTAAAAAGAAGAAAAGAAAAGGAAAACTCAAATTCAGTCAAATCCCAGGATTAGGATTCCGGTATTTCTGATCATCGGCTGCTCTTTCTCTAATGCGGAAGTCTAACTCTCTCAGGATGTCGCTGGGTTCTCCCAAGAATCCTGTGAAGTAAGACAGGCTGCATAAACAAGTGGGTTGATTTGCCAGAAGCCCCCTTAATGCAATCGGTGGGACAGGTGTTCTCAAGCTCAAGTCTGGAATTTGACAGAAGCCTCTGGTTACCTGAAAAGCTATGTTTTTGATTGATACCATTGTATCAAATGGTCTAGTCTAAACCATATTCATGGATAGTGGCAGATTTAAAAGCGACAAAATGCTCGTGTCTTGGGTGTGTTGGATCAACAAGGGTCAGGCGGAGGAAGGGGGCTCAGCAGTACGGTCAGCACCTCAGGAGTGCTTACTTCCTCTCTTGAGAATCAGACCCACTGAGTCTCTGCTGCTCCTCCTTCTGCCGCAGATACCGGTGGCATCTTCTACTCGACATGAGCTGTACATTACATTTCAGCATATCGTAAAACCTAAAATTAAGTTTTTTGGATTCTGCGCTGCTTTGTATTAGTTGTGCTTAGTGTTCTATCTATCACCGTATACCAAAGAGCTGGTCATCTTTATTTCTCGTTAGAATACATCACTACTCGACATAGTTTTTCTTTCTTTTTTTCAAGTTTTTCCATTTATTTTGAGGGAGAGAGGAGGGGGGAGGGGCAGAGAGAGAAGGAGAGAGAGAGAATCCCAAGCAGGCTCTGCACCGTCAGCACAGAGCCTGATGGGGGGCTCGAACTCACAACACAAACCATGAGATCATGATCTGAGCCAAAATCAAGAGTTGGTCGCTTAGCTGACTGAGCCACTCAGGTGCCCCTTGACTCCGTAATTTTCAAGTCATGGCAGATTTAGCTCTGGTGGAGACATGCCACCATGTTGTTCAAGAGTCTGATCCAAACGGCACTTAGAATGCATTATCGAGAGTTATTAATATTACTTGTATTTTCAATATTTATTTTCATAATTTTGTGTACTGATTAGAGGATCTTCATGTTGCTTCTACGATGGACAATTAGTAAATTGCAATCTTACTTGTCTCTGGCTAGGAGTGGGAGGCAAAGATGTACAATAAATGGGAAACAAATCACAGCAAGCAGTTGGTCGGTTACATATTCAATCTAGACAGCTGAGGTTAAAGCTTTCCGGTTTTCATCCATCGCAGAAAGGCTGAATATATTTTTCTCTGAATTCCCTTGATGGGAATAACTTCCAATTGCCTATACATGACTGAAGACATGAAGAAGTCTGATGCCGTAATTATCTCCTGATAGTCCAAACACCTAGGTAATCATGAGGTAAGAATCTAGTCTTCTCAGTTGTTTTCTTTTTATCTTGCTGGTTGGGCATTGAGGAGACACAGCCTCAGGTGCCACCCGAATACTGGGGCCAAACAAATCTTTTGGATATTTTTTCATTCTATTTATGTCACAAATAAGAGAATTAGTTCATGTCCTCAAGTCAAAATCGTATCATTATCATAGGGTGATCATTTTTTCACTTCTAGTCATGAAAATCCAAATGGATGAAGCCATTGTGTAGGGCCGTACTGTCCGTTATGGTAACTACTGGCCATATGCGGTGATTTCAATTAAGACTAATTAAAAATAAATGAAGTCAGTTACACATCCCAGGTGCTCCATGGCCACATGTGGTTAGTGGCCACTGTATCAGAGACTGCAGATTTATAGACCATTTTTGTCACCGCAGAAAGTTCTACTGAACCAAGCTGTTCTAGAGCAGAAGATTGCAATTCACACAGACCACGGTGATACATCCCATAGCCAATCATATAGTTATTTCTAAAACAATAAAGTCTCAGTGACAGCGACTTGTGGGACCAGGCTGCTGGGGCCTGGGCATCGGCGAGGGGGTGGCCTGCAGCCTTCTCACTGAGTGTAAACAGGCCTTGTGTGTCGTGGGAGAGGACGAGCTGAGTCTCTGGAGAAAGGGCAGGTGCAGATGAGCCATTTCCATTTTCCACTCCTGCACTCCCAGAACCTCGAGTCCAGACCCGCCGCCAAGTCACACTTGCACAGAAGCCCAAACCAAAGCGCGTTTTGGATTAATTTTCTGGCGGTTATTTCTTTGCAAAATCTATCTTGTGCCTTCGATTAAGGACTTTCTTTCTTTTTGCCATGAATTTCAATGAATCTGAACCTAGCGGTGTTTTCCACCAGCCATGACATTTAGCATAGGCACTGACCGAAAGAAATAACGCCTCAGACAAGCAAGAATGATAATAGATGCCAAACAGTACAATCCAGAGCTCCTGGACTGGCCATCTTTAAGCCAATGCCATTCTTTGGCTCGTCACCATTGCTAGTCAGTGAGTGAACATATCCATAGACTGAAGAATGGTCTCTTCCTAAGATGGAGAAAGCGGAACCATCTCCGGTGTTCACTGCATCGGCCCACTGTCAACTTACCAAAACTTGGAAGTACTAAACCACCCATCATATCCTGGTCTCCGTGCATCTCACTCAGCCTCTCTCTGCTTTACGTATTAAGAGATTGAGTCGTAGTGTCTCCGTAAGATCGTTCGGTCACTAGCAGCAAGCACATGAGAAATACAACATCATTATTTTATCACGTAATTCTTCAAAGTGGGCTTATTGGGGGAACATGTTTTATTTTCTTAGTAGACCGTAAGCCCCTCGAAACTGCTCATCACACATATTTGCGTCCCGCAAGTACCTGATACTGTGCGAGGTGCCAGCACCTGAATTCAACTCCATCAGTAAACTGTTGAACAGGTTAATGAATGCACGTTAACAAAGGGGTCCCGCTGCCAGCTACAGAAAAGGGGGCGGGAGGCAGAAATGCAAACTTTGAGAAGAAACGCAGATTGTGGGCTGATTAAAAGTATATTGCTTCAGAGCTTCCTTTGAGTCTCCACGGGGATAGGATGGGACAGAAAACATCTTTTTAAGGGCAACTGTGTGTTTCGGTTGTGCGTTCAGTCTATATTGTCTCCTTTACAGAACTTCTTTTCTGACATTGTGCCTAACAGTATCCTACTATTAACTTGTGTCGGATTGTTTTGTATTAATGGCCGAATGGCACACTAACGGAGCTGGGGGACGCTGAAAATGATTGATGCGGTTGAGCCCAAACCCATGCATTTCTACTCAAACCAAAGGAAAAGGAATCCTAAAACAGAAATGACCACAGGAAAATCTTGTAAACCACCCTCACACTTCAAGTCATCTCTGAAAATCAAGGTCCAACCCAATCTTCAACATTTCCAAGAAGAGAGAGGCAGCGTTGGTTAGTACGTACAAGGCCGTAAAGGGGAGTTTATAAAAACGTGTGTAGCCTCTTTCAGGTTTTAACAATGCTGGTCACTAACAAATTTTGTGAGGTCGCGCATCTTTAAATCGCCACGCCTCCTATCTGTCTCTTGTTCCAACTGTTTTCTGGTGTCTCTTCTTGCCGAAATGGTTTCAATTAGAGCCTGGAAAGGCTTGTTCCCAAACTCTTGCACGGCGCTTGCCAACATGGGAATTGGTTTTAAACATTTCTGTTTTTCATCCAAAAAAAAATCCCCCCTTCCCGCTTTTGAGTTAGAAGAGATTATTCTCAGACAGGCGGTTAGCTGATTTTTAATGTCAAAGAAACTTAATTTGCAAACTCGTTAGAAACTCTTTAGTAAAAGCTGCCTAGTAAAACAGATGATTAATATTGGTAAGCTCCTCATTTGCATATTAATTAGTCTCCGTACTCAACTAATTAAAACTGCACGGCCTGTTTGAGGACTTTTTTCTAGACTGGTGGTCTTGTTTCCATGCACGCGTGTGTATTTTAGCTAAAATACGGGTTACCGATTATGTCTCTCCTTTTCTCCTGTATTTTTTTTCTCATCCGTGACACCGAGGACTCCTCGAGAGGTCACAGAACCTTCCTAAGCAGCCATTTCCTTGGCCCAAAGATCACTTTTGTCCCAGGATTTGTGGGCTTCCTCAGGTTTTGATGGGAAGAAAACAGCTGGATGATCCAGAACTAGTAATAGTTGGAGATAAGTAAGAAAGGCACCAAGTGGTGTCTCGATATTCGTTTTCTTAAATGTTGCTCTGTAGAGGTATCTTTCCCACGTGACATTTTTTTTTTGGCATTTAATCTTAGGTCGTCTAATAATTTATTCTACTTTTTAATTTTTAATAAAGAATTATTAACGTAGGGAAAGTAGGCTAATCCGTTTTAGAAAATTATGCCTGCAGAAGGCTCAGTGGTGAGGATCACAAGACCTTCGTTCTTATTGGCAAGAATATTATTTTCCATTGTAGATAAAAACCAAACCAACGAAACCAACAAAATACCTGTTTATAAATAAACAAGCTTTGAGTACACTATCCTCAAATGAGAGTTAGGAGAAATTGTATTAGTCCCAATAACCAAGTGACATTGGTCAAATAGCTTACCTTCTCTCTCATCTACAACAACCAAAAATATAAATATGCATTAAGTGTCCACATCAGCATTTTCCTACATGCTTCCATAGCTCCCAGAGTTTGCCCTTCTGATAGCCTGTAACTCCTAGTACTATAATCATATCTTTATTTTTTCATACCCCTTACTAGATGCTCCTCTATGGCAAGGCCTTTGTCTTGTTCATCGTTATATCTCCCAGTGCTCATCGCAGCGTCTGTGATCTGGCGTATGCTAATTAATAATTGCCAAATGAATAAAGAAACAAGTAATACATGGATACAATAAGAAATAATAAGTTATGTTTCAATTACCTATTACTCCATAACAAACAGCCCCAAAACCTAGAGACTAAAAACAGTAATTTATTATTTCTTATGATTCTTTAAGTCGATTGGATAGTTCTTCTGCTCTTTCAAGTGGAGGTTGGAGGTCTTTCAGTTGGAGGTCCCTAAGGGTTGGGCTCAGATGGGACGGCATATGACCTAGAATTCTCTCTCACCCTCAAGTTGGTTCCTTGGACTTCCTGACATGCTGGTAGCAGTGTCCCCATGCACAAACCCTCACTGAACTTGTATCAAGTGTGTTGACATCTCCTTGGCCTAAGCAAAGCATGTGGCCAACCAGAGAGGCAGTGTGGGAGGGGATTGCACAAGGGCACGAATATCTGGGAGACCTTTAGTGTAACACTCAACCACAACACGTCTCTACCTTAAGGGAGTTCCTAATCAAGGGAAGTGAGTGAGTATACAATTTACCCAATGTGGTAAATGGTGTACGAGAGACACCAACAGACTGCTAAGGACATAAGCACAGACAGCATTAGAGCCAGAGGATCTTAATTTGAATCTCTTCCCGTTTTTGAACTGGTATGCCACCCTCCTTGGGTAAGCTATTTAACCTTTCAAAATATTGGCTTTATAAAATTGGATATCGGCCTGCTCAACATTTGTTGCAGCCTCCTCCTAATACAGCTTCCTGATCTGCAAAGCCTTAAAAACCTAAATACTATAGTCGTTAGACTCCTTGCAGCTACAGATCTCAATGTGACGTGGCCGCAACTAATCAGATGCACACCATGAAGCCTACTGGGGAATCATGGGGAAACAGGCCTGGAGGGCATCACCCCTTACTGCTGGGGCCCAGCAGCTACGGCACAACTCTGGAGCCCACCATCTTTGTTGGAGTCATGTCCCAGATGCATGGCTTAGATGGAAGGATCTTAGAGTCTGCAGTAGGGGGAACAAATTCTGGACTCCTGGTGCAGTGGAGGGAGAAGGTCCCGTGGCAGGTTAGTTCTATGGCGGGGTTTGGGGAAGCCATTATTCCTGGAGGTTGTATCTGAAGCTTGCTCACTGAGGTCTTTCAGTACTTTCGTGGGTACCAAATTCCCTTTCTGTTTCAAATAGCCAGAGTAGTTTCAGTTTTCTGCCCTGAACCCTGATGGGTATATCTCCTTCCAAGGTTATTACAAAGTTTACGTGAGATCGTTTATAGAAAAGTGACTGGCACTTGGTGAGTGCTTAGTAAATACGACTTTTTCTTCTCTTATGATTTGTATATTCAAAAGCACAGAAGAAACATCCAGATATTTGAAACATTCTGATAACTCTCTTTCTCTCTCTCTTAGTTTTCAGTTGACACGTCAACACACATTTAACCAAAACCCTAGAGTCGTGCCATTACGCAAACATAGAAATAGAGATGCAGACCAAATCCTTCTTTTATGTATTCTTCTAACCAAGTCTGATTGACTATGTATTAAAATTAAGTATCTGGGGGCACCTGGGTGGCTTAGTTGGTTAAGCATCCAACTCTTGATTTTGACTCAGGTCGTGAACCCAGGGTCGTGGAATCAAGCCCTGCATCAGGCTCTATGCTGACCATGGAGCCTGCTTAAGATTCTTTCTTTCTCTCTCTCTCTCTCTCTGCCTCTCTCCCCAACTTGTATGTACGTGCACTCTCTCCCTCTCAACAACAACAACAACAACAACAAAGATTTGGACTACATACTTCCTAAGGTTTCTTCTTCCTTCAAAATCACCTGTTCTTTTTGTCAATAAGCAAGCAACTCCCAATTCTGGTCTATACCCATGCAGTCCTGGTTTGTCTCAGGATTTTATACTAGGTTTCTCTGGTGGTTTGGAATTCTAAGAGAAGAGTTAACATGTTTTTGTATACTCATTATTTCTCAAATCAGCTAGGACACCCACTCCCTTATCAATAATAATATATTTTCTTGACTAAATGGATTGTGGCTCTCACCTTCCTAAACATAATTCCTCCATCCCTTCCACTTTTAAGAAAGCACTACCACTGTTATCATCACTGATAATATTTATTGAACAATCACTATTTATTGGGCACTTTGTATTTTCTTATACATGTGATTTATGACCCATGTAACATCCACACTGCTCTATCTACTTTTTTGATATGAAACTGAGGCTAATAGAAGTTAAGCAAGTTATCTAGAGTCACAGAACTAGTAAGTGGCAGGGCTAGATCTGGACCAGGTTTGTTTGAACTGAAAGGTTCTTTCTTAACCACTGCATTAGACGGCCTCTCAGCTATAATAATAATAATAATAATAATAATAATAATAACAACAGTAGTAGTAGTAGTTTTGAAAATAGTGTTATTTTAGCTCACCTTTATTGAATACTTACCATATACCAAGCACTCTACCCTTTTATTCATATTCTGAACTAATTCTCATAATTTACAACTGAAATTTTTTTAGAACCTAAATCATTTACAGTCCTATTATAACCCCCATTTTATAGATGAAGAAATGGAGACTTATTAATCTTAATTGTCTTGACTAAAGTATTCAGCTCGTCTTTGGTATAGCTTGGCTGAGAGCTTAGGGGCTGGAGCCAGAAGGTTCTTACAGGTCCTGCCTTATCGCCTCCTGTTTCCTCTAGCAGTGGTGTTAAGGGAGGAACCTTGACTCTGCCTTAATTTATGGAAAAAGCAAATTGTCTACATATCTAAAGACATATAAGTCACAAGTCCCTATGATGCTGCCCACAACTGATTCAGCCCGAAAGTTCGCCATGATGCCGTGACTGCATAGCTAGGAAGCCCAAACACAGAAGCTTGTGATGGTGACTGTGGGAAACCACTTTGTATTTCTTTCTTAAACACAATTTCTAACGTTATGTGGTTTGTGTGTATGAAGTTTATGGGTTTTGGGAAAAAGAGTATGGTCATTTTAAAATCTGAATCAATCTTATAAGTGAACTAGATGCCTACTAGAATTAATAAGGAGCAAAATTGTAAATTCAAGTAATTAATTATTAAACACCTAACAGCCAAATATAGTACCTGTGGACAGAGAGGCCCTCTCCTTTGAGGTGGTAAAAACTAATTGCAGAAAAAAGAGTTGCTGGGAAGTCACACTGGGAACTATGGGGTGCACATAGCGGTCATCACTTTCTGTTTGTTGAGCCACATTAAAAGAAAGGTAGAGGTCTAAGAAAAAAGTATTTAAAACCCATTGGGGAATTTATTCAGTAACTACACATGGAGAAGAGGTGATAGTGAGAGCCAACGAGAAAGGCAGGAAAGGATGTCCGCTCTGGGTTGCAGGGAGCTCTGAGATTCCTGAGGCTTTCGATTGCTGAAGATTGAAGTTCTGGCACTTAGTAGGTGCTCATTAAAATAACCAGCTAATCAAGGAATAGATGGACGAATTTTTTCCCCCAAGGTTGAGAAAAGAGGAACAATGTTTGTATTTTTAAACACTGAAAATGGTGCCTATTGTGTTTATGTCCCCCACCTCCAAATCCATATGTTGAAGCCCTAACCCCCAGTGTGATGGTATTTGGAAATGTGGACTTTGAGAAGTAATAGGGGTTAGAAGAGGTCATGAGCATGGGGCCCTGGTCTGATGGTATTAGTGCCCTCGTAAGATGAGATGCCGGAGAGCTTGGGCTTTCTCCCCAGCTGCACGGAGAGGTCACATGACGACACAGCCAGAAGTGGGTGATCTGCAAGCCAGGACGAGTGCTCTCGTCAGGAGCTAGAAAGGCTATCACTTTGATTTTGACTTCCTAGCCTGCAGAACTGTTAGAAAATGTTTAAATACTCAGCCTGTGGTGTTTTGTTATGGCAGTCTGAACACATTCAGATAGTGCTTAATACCAAGTCCTTATAAGTCTTTAAGTCTTGCTCTACTTGGGACGCCTGGGTGGCTCTGTCGGTTAAGTGTCCGACTACAGCTCAGGTCATGATCTCGTGGTTCTCGAGTTCAAGCCCCACGTCGTACTCTGTGCTGACAGCTCAGAGCCTGGAGCCTGCTTCGGATTTTGTGTCTCCCTCTCTCTCTGCCCCTCCCCGACTCATGCTCTGTCTCTCTGTCTCTCAAAAATAAATAAACATTAAAAAAAAATCTAGCCCTACTTGAGAATACATGTAATTATACCACAGTGTATATTTGGTATAGTGGTATAACACACACACACGTACATACATACACATATACATACACACACTGTATAATGTGTATATATATATATACATTTATATATAAGTATTGGTCATTTTAATGTTTTATTTTTTAATAAGTAGGTAATTTTGAATGTAAAATAACCTCCTAATTGAATGAAAAATCACACCAGTTTCTGATTTGGAGATCTACGTCTGGGAAGTTGGTATGCAAATCATGCAGCCATAACCAGGGCCCCACAGTCCATGTGATGGTAAAACACCCAACGTGTAGGCAGTGTATCAAGTAAGAAATTCAGATTTGTGTAGTATGGGTAAGACACAAACCCACACATTGCAGCTCACTTTCTCTTGTTTTCTCTCTTTTTCTCTTCTCTTTGCATTGGGCCTTTGGGATACAAAATGGATAGAAAAGCAAACACAGGCCAGGTGGGCCCAAGACGGGAAGTGCTGGATGTGCTGTGGGGGCTGTCATGAGCTTTCAGGGGAGGCTCAAAGCCCTGGCGCCCTGCTTCCTGAGGTCAAGTTTCTGGGGGCCAGAGAGAATCAGGAGGTATATTTCTGTCTCTCTCAATCCTCCTCACAGTGAGTACAAACCACTTCTGACTGTCGCATAGAGTACTAACAAGCCCCCAGTGATGGGAGCTCTCCCTTCACCTGTGGGAGCAGCCCGTTCCTTGGGTACACACAGTCGAGAGCTGATAGCTTTTTCTAAAATGTGTCGTAAGGGTGAGCAGATTCTGGAGACCAAGGTCAGATCTAGTCTGTACTTCTTATTAACGCTGACTTAGTACTTTGTTTGACCCTTTTGCGATTTTCTCCTTCTCTGTAAGACGGGGCAAAGAATTTCTTCTCTAGCTGCTTCAGTGGGCTGATCTCAGAAACAAGCGAGGTACATTTGGGTACATGAAATCCTTTTGTGAAATACAATATTCAACACCAGAGGGTGGCCAACCTCCGGCCCACAAGTCAAAGCCATCCCACTGTTTGTTTTTGTATGACCCGCAAACAAAGAGTGTTTTTTGTTTTTAAATGGTTGAGAGGAAGAAGCAGATTTTATGATGTGGAAATTATACATGATTCAAATGTCAGTGTCCATACAGATGAGCATAAGTGCGTATTATCTGTGGCTACTTTAACATTCTGGTGTCAAAGTGGAGTGTGGCCCACAAAACCCAAAATATTTACCATCTGGCCCTTTACAAGGAAAGTTTGCCAACCCCTACTGTACACAATTTAAGGGCTTAGTCTCTTTTTATGAAGTGGTTTTTCCAAGCAACCTGTCCCGTCCATAGTCGAATGGTGAGAGCTGACCCTCTTGTAGCCGTGAACTTGGGCAGCCCAGTAGCTCCATAGCATCAGCAGCAATGGTGTAATGTATAAGGCAGGCCGAAAGACCCTGAAGATACCGTAGTCACAGGAGCAGCTCCTCCCTTGCAGGACTTCTTCAATCCACTCCTATGGTCTTGGATGAAGAGGGGGAAAAAGTCTTATTTAGAGGTGACTGCATGATACGATGCCATCAGTGCGAGTGGATGGCGCAGCATGACGTCCCTACTCAGGATGGCCCTGAAGGACCATCAGGCAAGAAATTTCCTCCAGATGGCAGAACTTCAAGAGGGACACTCTCCTTAGAGGAGACATGGCTTGAGGTCAGGTACTATCCTGTTTTATAAGCAGTAGCCAGTAATATGGTTGGATGGTCAGGGACTTGGAAGGCAGAAGATTGGGGGATTAATAGCAAGAAGGTTTGGAAGAGTCCATGGTAAATCCCTGAGAATGGTCCAGAAGGGTGATACTATCAGTGTCCCATGTAAATGTTTACCCAAAAGTCTCTTCCAAAGAGGAAGGTTTTAATCAGGTGGTCAAAGTTACTTGCTCTGCAAGTCAGTCAGCCTCCTCCCCCAGTCACCCCAGGGCTTATTCAACAGGCTCATGAATAACCATTACCGGCTATGATGGTAGAATCAGAAATATCCCTAGGCTTAATATCATGGCCTTCCTGCCCTTCTGTCCTGCTGCTGGCTTTTGCCACTTCAGAGTGCCCAACTTGCTCTCAGCGTTCACCAACACGGGGTCCATATATGGTACCATATTCCTCAAAAGCCTAGCCAACACGCCCCTGTTCCCCTCTGGTAACACTGGACTCCAGGCTTCAAGTGGGGAGGCAGAAATTTGTCCACTCTAGAGTAGATCCGTGCTCTGAGTTCAGAACTGTTTTCCCTGTCCACCATGATTCCGCCCCCCTTCTTATCTGTGGAAACAAAGATGCCGGACATACTTCCATGGAATCTCACAGAGCACTGGTTCTGACCAAGGAACTTGCCGTTCTCTGAAAGAAGTAAAGCAGAGACTCATTACCCAGAAGCATCTGGCCTTACATAATAGTAATGACAACTAACATTTATAGATCTTCCTTGACTTACAATGGAGTTATGTCCCAATAAACTCATCGTAAGTTGAAAATATCGTAAGTCAAAACTGTGTTTAATACATCTAACCTACCAAACATGACAGCTTAGCCTAGCCAATCTTAAAGATGCTCAGAAAACTTACAGGGAGGCTTGGGTGGCTCAGTTGTTTAAGCGTCTGACTTCGGCTCAGGTCATGATCTCACAGTCTGTGAGTTTGAGCCCCACGTCGGGCTCTGTGCTGCCAGCTCAGAGCCTGGAGCCTGCTTTGGGTTCTGTGTCTCCCTCTGTCTGCCATTCCCCCGCTTGCACTCTGTCTCTTGCTCTGTCTCAAAAATAAAAAACCATTTAAAAAAAATTTTTTAAATGCTCAGAACACTTTTATTAGTCTACACTTGGGCAAAATCATCTAACACACAGCCTATTTTATAGTAAGTGAGAAACAGAAGGGCTGTGTGAGACAGAATGGTCGTCAGCATATTGGTGAGCATATTGGTTGTTCACCCTCATGATTGCATAGATGACTGGGAGCCACCACCAATCAGCATCACGAGACAGGATTGTACCACATGTCCTTAGGCCAGAAAAAGATCAAAATTCAAATTTCAAAATACAGTTTCTACTTTTGCACCTTTGTAAAGTAAAAAAAAAAATTGTTAAGTTGAACCATCATAGATCAGAGACCACCGGGATATGCCAGGCACTGTTCTAAGAACCTCACATATGCCAACTCATTTAACCTTTACAACAGTCCTTTGAAGTAATCACATCATTATACCAGTGTCTAAGAAGGGTGAATCTAAGCATGGTCACCCAGTTAGTAAGGGGGACATTGCGATTTGAATCCAGACAGTGTAGCTCCAGAGCCTGGGCTTGTAAACACTACTATACCCAGCCTATAACAGAGGTGCCAAACAGTCCATCAAAGGCTGCGTTATGGAGCCTCACTGGAAACTAAAGTAGGTGAGGTTACAGTGTGGCATTAGGAGATAAAGTTTATTCTCTGGATTAGCGGCCAATATATGGTGCCATTTCAGCCAGGGCGAGGATAAACCGATCTGGGAATCAAGAAGGTAGAAGCAGGAGTTATGCCTCACTACCATTTGTAAAATTCCACTTATGTTCCCCATAACTCAGGACCCCACTGATGTAGAGAACTCAGAATCCAAAGAAAGAACAGTCTCGGGGGGCGGGGGGGTGGGTGGGAAAGCAATCGTCCCGCTGAATTAGAAGCTGAGACTGTCACCTAGCCACTTTAAGCTCCTCTTGCCAATGGTGAACAGGCAGAAAAGGGAGCTCTGCTGTAGGTCAAGGTGCTTGAGCCCAGCCGTTTAAGGGGAAATATACCAGTGTTCATTTGGCTTTACGTAGCAACTATAGCAACACTTAAAAGTGATCTAAATCGTAACAGCCTAAATCATGGGAAGGCTGGTGGAAGGCATCCAAGGGTGGTTTCAGCTGTTCAGCAATGTCATCTGAGAACCGGGCTCTTTCCAGCCTCCCACTTCTCCTTCCTCAGCTGCTTGGCAGTGTCTCCCCGCATGGTGCCAAGATGGCTGCCACGCAGCCTGGAGGGAGGGAAGGAGTGAGGCAAAGGACCAAACAGGAGTAGGCAGAATACAGAGGATTTTTAGGGCAGTGAAAATACTCTGTATGATTCTGTAATGGTGGATGCACGTCTTATACATTTGCCCAGATCGTAGAATTGTACAGACCCAAGAATGAGCCCTAAGGTAAACTGTGGACTTTGGACAATAATGGTGTGTCAATGTAGGGTCATCCGCTGTGACCAATGCCCTACTCTAGTGGGAGGTGTTATAACAGGAGAAGCTATGCATGTGTGGAGGTACAGGGTTTATGGGGAATCTTTGTGTCTTCCTCTCAATTTTTCTGTAAACCTAAAGCTGCTCTAAAAAAAAAAAGTGTTAAAAAAATTCCCCAAACCAAGGGATATCGGAGAATGTATTTTTCATCTGGCCCCAGCGGTTTCCAGGCCAGCAGTGCCGTGTGGCAGTGTCAAGGTCCAGGGCTGGTGGGGTTCTGGCCCAGGCACCCCATTCAGCTGTGCAGGAGGCCCCGCTGGCTGGAGCTCTCACCGTCTGCTTCTGCTCGTTCCTGGCCATTTTCTAACCCGATTCTCCAGCTTTCCCTGCGAGTCAGGGAGCCACCAGTATCTCTTCAGTGTGTCTTTTTTTCTGCTTTTCTCTGCAAGAACTGATTCTGTGGTGCGTAGCAAAGAAGTCCGAATGATAACATGGCCATTTAATCGGTTCATTGAAAATGAAGAGAGGTGTTCTCTTTCCGTTGTTGTTCGTTTTGGTGTTCTTAAGGGTTTCCAAAGATGGTCAGAGAATAAATACACCAAAGTGTAGACCGTATTTACCAGGTCTCTATCGAAATGGCCCCTTCTCAGTAAAAGTCAGGCCCAAAAGATGTCCTCGGGACAGGGATATAGCTGCTGACGAATACCATTTATTGAGTACTTAATATCAGCTAGGTACTACAAAAAGTACTTAACTCGTGGTTAAAAAAAAATACTTTTTAAGAAGAGTACTCATGGGGCGCCTGGGTGGCTCAGTCGGTTGAGCAGCCGTCCTCAGCTCAGGTCATGATCTCACGGTCTGTGAGTTTGAGCCCCGAATTGGGCTCTGTGCTGATGGCTCAGAGCCTGGAGCCTGCTTCAGATTCTGTGTCTCCCTTTCTCTCTGCCCTTCCCCTGCTCACACTCTGTCTCTATGTCTCTCAAAAATAAATAAAAAACATTTAAAAAAAAAAAAAAGAAGAGTACTCATTACAGCCCAATGAAGAAGACATTACTGTGCTACCGCTTTGCAGATAAGAAAGCTGGTTTGGAGAACAGTCACACTCGGTACAAACGGTAAGCGACCTGGGCCTGCCTGACTGAAGAGGCCAGAGTCTCCTCAGCATAACGGGCCGTTATTTTCATTTCCTTATGCTTATCAGAAGGCAAAGCAACAGGTTTTACTCTACAAATCTTCCTAACACTGCTCAGCCGTCATTGGAGTCGATATCAAAATCATCTATCTTGGAATCTCTCCAAAGAATTTTGTTCCGGAAGGACCATAAAGACATTGGTCACTGTCTCACATGAAGCGAGGTCAGTGGCAGACACTGAGGTTGCCTTGAAAGTGTGGCTGCAGGCGACGAGCTCGTTTTAAGGAACTTCACCTGCCTCGCCCCGCACTCCTTTATGAAGCTTATCCACCCACACGCCCTGTAAGAGAGACTTGCCACCTCCGCACGTCCCTGCAGCCAAAGCAGACACATTGAATACTAACTGCCACAGCTGATGAGTGACAGACAACTTGCCCAAAAGCCACCAATTTATAGACAGACCAGCGTGTGGTTTATGCAGCCTGTCTTGAAAAGGTGGGCCTTTCAAGATAGCTCTCCTAGGAATTAGGAATCGGGAAACCGGAAGGCTGAGCGAGTTAGCAGTTGAGCAGAAGGTGAAGGGTGCTTGATATCCAGCGGGTTAGAAAATCACACAAAAGCCAATGTTATGAGGAGGTAGAGACTATGCTCCAGAAAATAGAGGAGAGGGGAAGGTGGTTGGTGGAGAGAAGATGACAGAGGAGATGTGGGCGGAGAGACACACGGAAACTCTGAGGGAGGACGAGGAAGGGGAGGGAGGGCGGAAGCAGAGATGCCAAGAGAGACCTGGCCCCGGGCTTTCGGGATTTTCTGAATTTCCCTGGGAACCTTGCTGGAGCTCTGTCACTCACAATCACAGGATCCTGTTCTATCCTGTTCGAAACGTCCATTCTCGTCAACTTTTTTTTTTTTAATGTATGTTTATTTTCAAGAGAGAGAGAGACAGAGCTTGACTGGAGAAGGGGCAGAGAGAGAGGGAGACACAGAATCCAAAGCAGGCTCCAGGCTCTGAGCTGTCAGCACAGAGCCTGACCTGATGCAGGGCTTGAACTCATGGACTGCGAGATCATGACTTGAGCCGAAGTCAGATGCTCAACTGACTGAGCCACCCAGGTGCCACTCTCGTCAACTTTTTTTTTTAATTTTTTAACGTTTATTTATTTTTGAGAGACATAGAGACAGAGCATGAGCAGGGGAAGGGCAGAGAGAGTGGGAGATACAGAATCCGAAGCAGGCTCCAGGCTGTGAGCCGTCAGCACAGAGCCTGACGCGGGGCTCAAACTCACAGATGGTGAGATTATGACCTGAGCCAAAGTTGGCTGCTTAACCAACTGAGCCACCCAGGTGCCCCTCTCATCAACTTTTAAAAAGGAAGCTTGCAAACCAATTTGTCTCCGTCATTTTGGTTTTACCCCATTCTTCCTCCAGCGATGTAACTAATGGTTCCAAAGTCTGGAACCATGAGAAAAGGGAAATGGAAGCAAGACGTTGGGACACTCGACGGACCTCAGAACTGGACTCTGAAGGGAAGAACCTGATTATGTGATGCCAAGACCGGGGGCTTTTATAACCCCTCTGCTTCCCTTTGTGGATAAAGGCAGAATTCATTGAGAGTAATTTTCATTTTGTATGTTCTAGAAGGAGAAGCGAAATGGAATTCTTTTTTTCTCTTCCCATTTCATGACTATGAAGGAAACACATAGGTCCATTTCCTTATAAAAGGTATCTTTCTTTTTCTGATTAGCATGGGGTGTTATAAACACACGCACCGAGATCCTATCTCCATGACGCCAAGCAGATGGTTTGATTGAGAAAAGACAGAGGGCATAGTCATTTGCTATCAGTCACCTGAAAGACGAACGCGTTCCTCCTTCACATGAATTTGCTTCAGACCAGAGGCATCAGCTATCAAAGATGGAGGGCCTCTCTCCCTTTCTGAGCCCGCCATAATGATCCCCTGTGATAGCTCAGGGGTTGACAGAGATGCGGAGGGTAGTTTCATCTTGGGCTGCGTGGCTTTCAAAGCTTCTTCGACCAGTCCACAGACACGGGTCTCCTGGCCTCCTCCCCGTTTCCGTGCCTTCTTCTGTGCTATTGTCATACTTTGCCTGCCATAGCACAGAAGAGTTGGCAAAGAAGGAAGTATGGAGCAGCGCTTACATCCCTGGACTCTGGACATGGACTTCAAAGATGAAAATCTTGCCTGTCTCAGGGCACTGGGGTGGTTCCGCCAGCTGAGCATCTGACCTCAGCTCAAGTCATGATCTGTCGGTTCATGAGTTCAAGCCCCGCATCAGGCTCTGGGCTGACAGCTCAGAGCCTGGAGCCTGCTTTGGATCTTGTTGTCTCCCCCTCTCTCTCTCTGTTCCTCTCTCTTTCTGTTCCTCCTCCCCACCACTCTCTCTCTCAAAAATAAACAAACATTAAAAATATTTTTTTAAAAAATCTTGCCTGAGCCAGTGTTTGGCTCAGGACCAGTGACTTCTTTAGACGCAGCCCTACCAAGATGGGCCTCTTACAAACAGATAGATCTCTCTGAACTTCAGTCTCTTCACCTGTAAGATGTGGATGATGTCATTAGTTTCTACTGCGAGAGGGAGTTGATATTTGTCAAAGGTTGAGGATAGTGCCTAGTACATGGTGAACCATGTAAGTGTTTGCTAAATCAACACACGAACCTGTTCCAAGGAAAGGAGACTCCTCCCCTTCCGAAGAGCCGAGCTGGTAGAAACAGCTTGGCTTAAAAAGAACCGAATTGTGTTTCTTATTATAAAGTGATTTTTTTTTCCTTGCAGGAAATTTCCATTTGCTACTTAATCTTCACTAAGCCAGTGAATATTCTAAAGTAAGACAGTGTTTCAGATTATAGGTAACTCATTTTTAGAAAAAAGGAAATTAAATACAGAAATGCACCAGTTAGGTCAAGGGTAATTAATTGGTGATTTAGTGCATGGAAATCAGCAGCAATGCCAAAAAATGGAGGACTCGAACGAGTTGTGTCAAGACACCTGGGCTGAATCCCAGCTCCGCAATCTTTTAGCTGACCTTGGGCAAGGCCCTCTCCCTCCTTGAGCTTCAGCGTGTGCACAATGGGGACATTTCACCCCACCCCACAGGGTGGTCCTAAGGATGAAGTAAGAAACACAGCACAGTGCCATGGCGCTTCAGGACCCAACGGTGTTGGGTTTAAATTTGAAAATAGTTTCTACTGAGCTGAGACACACAACCCTTCAGAGTTTAGCTCAGGACTTATGACTTCTTGAGACACAGCCCTACCAAGCTGGGCCATCTCATTTCCCAGCCACAATTGACTGACGAGGTGAGCAGCTCAAGAAGACTCTAAGGGGGAAACACGCTGACAAGTGATAAAAGAGACAGGGCTAAAAGATACAGAAAATACACAAAGAAGGAGAGGAGGGAACAATATAAAAATAAGACAAAACAATTCCAATGCGTAGTAGCCTGGGGTTTTTAGTGTAGGCAAAAATAGCTTTCTAGACCTATGTCACCTCTGAGGGAATCCACTGTGACACAGCCCACTGTGATGATTGACAGTAACATGGTCTCAAGCCTGTTGGACACAAAGATACATAGAGGGTGTCTCTGAAAGATCCCGTGAGGGCTGAATGTGCCTGCACCCCAGGGCGAAGGGACCTGGAAGAGGGAATCACCATATTGTCTCAGGTTATTTGAAAATGAACCTCAAGGAGAGAAGGAAAGAGGCTGTGTGAGGTTCCGGCACCTCACTACAGGACCTTAAATATTTGAAAGGCCTGATATGCTTCCACTAATTACTGAGGAGAAGAATCACTTGGAGCCTCATTAAGGCGTGCTCCTCTCTGCTGGACAGGAAATGATTTCCCCTTCAAGAGGAAAAGAAGGCCTCTACCAGAAAGGATGAGCTGAGAAGCTGGGAATTGTCAGACCACGGAGCAGGTCGCTGGTAGGGACACACAGTCCAGAAGGCAGGCTTATCACAGGTGGCTCAGTGCTCGGCTGCTGGAACCAGATGCCTGGGTTGAAATTCAGCTCTGACTCATATTGTTTGCATGACCTCTGGCTCGATCTGACTTAACCTCTTCTGTGTAAAATAAACACCTTATTACATTGATGGGAAAACCATTGCAGGAATACACACGGGGCACTTGAAAGATGACTGGCACCCTGCAACCACTTGGCCAGTGTTAGCTATTGTCAAACACATCCCTCACGTACATTTTACTTTCCTGTCTTTCTAGAATTGGACGATTGGGTTGCCTCAACTCTACTTATAAAAAACCATGTTAGAATGAACACCTTCAAACTTTCACTCAATACGCATTTACTGAGTGCCTAATATGTACTGAGCAATATTTCATTTCGGTCATGGGCAAGAGTTTCCCAGAGGCAAACACCCAGAACTGGGCTGCTTACCTGAATGTTGATTGCTGCTCACGAGTGTCTGTGTATGCTTGCAGTGCACGAGGGCTTTTGTTTCCTCACACTTCATCAATACCCAATGTCACCAGACCTTTACTTTTTGCCAATCTGATAGCAGAAAAGTTGTATCTTAATTTTCATTTCTGTGTAAAGCAAGATTGAGTGTGTCTTCATATACTTGTTAGCTATTCCAGTGTCCTCCTCAGAAAATTGTCTATATGTATATTTTGCCCATTTTTCTGTTGGTTTTCCCATTTTTGTTGTTGCCGATTTGAAGCTGTTTCTGGTCTAATTTAGGTATGTAGCGCTTGCTGGCGTTGCACATTGGAAGTATCTTCTCCCAATATACCAGCTTTTTAATTACCTTTGTTTAGATTTTCTTTATGGAACAGAAATCCGGTGGTGCACTGAAGGTACCAAACTCAGCTCAACTCCTGCCTAGATTGACCTAACCCTCCATGTCTATGGCCAGTCAGAAAAAGGCAGCAACCTATTTCTGGACATAAATGCTATTTTTCTCAGTCTTGACTGTGCTTTTCACACACAATGACCAGCATTCAATCACAAATTATAAGACATACAAACATCAAAAGGTAAAACCATTATCAAGACATTATCAAGACAAAGCAATTCTGCTCCTGACTCAGAGATGACCCGGATGTTCAAACTCTCAGGCAGGGATCCTGAATAACATAATTGATAATTGATATTGATAATAATCAATATGCTTAAGGATCTAGTGGGAAAGGAGGACCAGAGGCAGAAGGGAGTTTCAGCAGGATAGAGACCATAATGAAGAGTCAAAAGTCACACACATTCTATCTTTATTCTTCTGGTCATTTCATACTTCAATTATTAAGACTTTTTCTTATGTTTCCCCTCTCTCAATATTTTTGTTCATTTTGGTTCTCTCTTGATTTGTATTGATAGCATGGCAATCTCTTTCACTTCCTTGGCATCCTTAGGGCTAAGATTGAGAGATGAAACAAAGTTTAGCATCTTGTCAGGAATTGGAAACCTCCCCCCAAGCCTCAGCTGTGAACTTCAAGCAGTGGGTGCTTTCAGAAAAGTAGTGTCAGTGAAAATATCAAGAAACGGCCCCAGAGCTTAGTTAAATGGTGGATCTATTTGACTTTATGAGAGGGGTTAATTTGGGGGTTTTTTTGTGCAAGTAGAACATCTCATTCTCTGATAGGGCCACAAGATGGAATATTGCCTACTTTCAGAATAATGTTACTAATAGGCAGTCAAATTAGAAAAACAAAATAAAAGCAGCTTATCATCCAATGATTACTTGTCCTACAATTAAGTCCATGTTTTTTTTCCTCAGTAATATCGAAATTGGACACGATTTATTATGTCCACAGCCACGGACCCTGAAATACTTAGATTCAGATCAGATATTTTAATATTTACTGAGCTTTGGTTCTACTGCAATTTTTTACATAGCTCATATTTCCCTTCATTCATTCATTCATTCATTCATTAACCTAGGTTTTGATATCCTAGATTAACCCTTTTTGTATTCTAACTGCAAGATAGACATTATTTGTGGCTAAAGAAAGACTGCCAAAGGAAATGGAGGGTTGTGTGCACTGGCAGAACTGGTTTCATCCCTGGAAATCAAGAAAATTGGACCCATGGAGCCAGGGCACTGAGACATCTTCCTTCCTCCAGGCTGCTTATCCATCAGGTACAGAAGGCATGGTGCCATCAGCCCCTGAGTTTTTAAGGACTTTCAGAAATGTTTGAGACCGGAAGAAAACAATGGCCTCCAATCACAAGAGAATTTTGTGTTCGATATGCTACAGGATGGGGTCATGGGACTCCAGAGGAAAAGTGCTTACTTAGCACCTTTGCAAATCCTAAGCCAGCCTCGAGCCTTCATAGGAATGATCTCCCACCTACTTTGTTGTTTGTCTACTTTATTCTTTGTTTTGGTTAGTTGAGAGCATTGGCTGAATAGGACAGTGGAGAGTACCAAAGAATTCGAATGTTGAATTCTGAAAGCTGTAGTGGAAACCGTCTAGCTAGAGTTTCAAACCGTGCCTCAGGAGCAAATGGATGGTTGAGGCAGGGGGCTCTGGTCCACCCTGCTTTTGTTTGTACCCCCATCTCCTTCCATTCCCTGTTCTTACTGCTATCAGAGTAGCTGCCCTTGGATGTATTTCACATATTAAGAGTCCCTGTAACGTTTGTTTGGAAATGGAGTTCACTGCATAGTGTTAAAAAACCACGGACCCATCTGACTCATCATTTCACTAATGAGTGCCCTGCAGCTCAGAGGATTTACATAAGTTACCCAAGGTTTCCCAACCAGCTAGTAAAGCCAGGTTTCCTGAATCCCAGTTCAGGGCTGTTTCTTTAGGTAGAGAGGTTTGTTCCAAAATCTGACCTTGTTCTGAGAAGGCATTACTGCTGTCTTGGGAGGCATGTGGGTTTTGCTAGCATCCTTGCGAGGTGGTTCTATCCCCCTTCCAGCACCCATGTGCTGTCTTTCAGGCCTAGGTCACATTCTGGACATTTTATCTCATCTTTAGTCCATGGGTTATTCTCCAACTCCACCCTTGAAGAGAAAATTCCCGTTTCCCCATCGAAGAAAATCAAAACAAAGATTTACAGCTCACAAGAAATCTAAGAAGCAAAACTACAACAAAAGCAGAAAACATAAAGAGTAAAGGAGTCCATCTATAATGGTGAAGTACCACTAGTTTCCACATAAAGTTTTATTGGTCAGTCCAAAGGCCAATACCATAGCCACTAGGCACCTGTGGCTACTGAGCACTTGAACCATGGCTGGGCCAAAGTGAGAGGCACTGGAGGTGTAAAATACACCCCAGAATCACGGCTTAACTATTAAAACATTTAAAAAGAAGGTACAGATGCCTCAATGATTATTTTATTGATTCATGTTGAAATAATATTTTGGATATGTTAAACCATCAACAAATTTAATTTCACTTGTTCTTTTTGCTTTTCTAAGGCGGCGACAGGAAAAATTTACATTGCATATTTAAATATACCGCTTACGTCATATTTCCATTGCACAGCACTGCGCTGAAAATACCAAACACCTGTCCATTGCAACTGAGCTGAGAGGGCCAGAGTTCTTTCTAGAAGCGCCTTCCTCCCTCCTGGCCTGAGCCTAGGGTCTCCTTCAAAGAGCAGCTCCAGGCTCTGACTCAGGCCCTGAATGCAGAACAGCACAAAACCCCCAGCAGTGAATCTCTCCCTCAGCGAACGCAGGGACATTGCGTCTGCTAAGGTCAGAAACATGAACGCGTGTCGCTCAGCACTTAGCGAACAGAAATCTCTGGGTGTTTTATTTTCTGACATCTCTAAAACAAGTCTTTAATCAGATAAATATTTATCCAAGTTTACCTTCCCTAGAGGAGCCTTTCAAAAGAGATGCCTGACAGAAAACAAAACTACAGGTGTGTCGTTGGGTTATGATTCGTTTGCTCTTCTTATAAAAACCGAGTTTTGGTCTAGGTGGTTCTACCACTTAGAACTGAAGTTTGATTAGCATTGAAAATTGCTAAAGCCCCGAAGAATAAAAAATGTATAAAGAAACTGTTGAGTTCCAAAAATAAACCCCAAACTAAGCAAATAGAGCACCTGTTTGTTTGTTTGTTTGTTTGTTTTTAAAGAGACAGTGCGATAGAAGTTCAAAGTTGAAATGGACCCATGGTAGGCTGGGTGATGGCCCTTAAAGACACATATCCACACTCTAATCCCTGCAAGCTGTGAATGCTACCTTCTGTCAAAAAGGAGACCTTGTCGATGTGATTAAATGAGGGATCCTGACAGAGAAAGCTTATCTGTGATATAGAAAGAGGACCCTGGGTAATCCGGGTGGGCCCTAAATGTAATCACATGTGTCCTTACAAGAGGGAGGCAGAGGGAGACTTGACCGCAGAAAAGGCAGCGTAAACAGGAAGCAGAGATTGGAGGGATGTATCACAAGCCAAGTATTGGGGCAGCCACGGGGAGCTGGAAGGGGCCGGGAACAGATTCGCCCCTGGAGCCTTCAGGAAGGAGGCTGGCGACACCTCGAGTTTAGCCCCATAAGATTCTTTCAGACTTCTGGCCTCTAGGACTTTTAGAGAGTAAATTGCTGTTGCGTTTCAGCCACTACACTTGTGGCAATTTGTTATAGCAGCAATGGGAAACTAAAACAGGACTCCTGGGGCGCCTGGGTGGCTCAGTCAGTTGAGTTTCCGACTTCGGCTCAAGTCATGAACTCGCGGTTCGTGAGTTCGAGCCCTGTGTCGGGCTCTATGCTGGCAGCTCAGAGCCTGGAGCCTGCTTTGAGTTCTGTGTCTTCCTCTCTTTCTTCGCCCCTCCTCCGTTCACACACACTCTCTCTCTCAAAAATAAATAAACATTAAAAAAATCAAACGGGGCTCCATGACTTCACAGAATTAACCTAGAGGTTGAAAATTTTTTCCTTTCGATCACATTCGGTTTTGCAGTCTTAACGCCTGGGAAATCGAAATCTCCAAGAAAATGGTTTTTGGGAGAACATAAATCAAAGGTTTTTGGGAGAACACACGCTCCAAAGTGCATTTCCTCCCTCGGCTTCTATCATCCCATTCCCCAGCCTGGGACTCTCCATCCCCTGCCCTCCCCTTCCTAATACCTTCCACTCCCAGTTCAGGGAACCATCCAGCTGCCACCTCAGAGCTACTTTTATGTCTGACTTGCCAGACCTCCATAGTGTTAACAAAACGTTCCGATTTTCCTTGTCAAGCTATGTATGCTAGGATAGCTAATAAACAGAACAGTCAGCTCATGGTTTATTATAGATATCAGTTCTTTTATTCAACAAATACTTACCAAGCGCCCACTCTGCCTGGGGCACTGTGCTAGATCCTCGCGGAACAACAGCGAACGAGGCCCATGTGCGCCCTGCCTTCACTTACGATTTGTCAAGAACATGGGCTGAAGCAAGCAAATACATAAATGCATGAGCTTACCGCCTGCGGTCCAATGCTGTGACGGAGACAGGGTGCAGCGGCAGGGCAGAGCCCGCCTCCCTTAGCTAGTGGCTAAGGAACTCACCTCGCCTGGTGAAGAGCGTCCCACAGAGAGCTGGCACCCGAGGACACAGGCGGGGTGGGAGCTTAGCGTGTTCCAGGAGTAGAAGGAGAACCCTTCTGGGCAGAGCCCACAGTGGGAGGAGAGGCGGGCTAGAGAGGCAGGCAGGGGGATTCACGGGTAATGGCAGAGCCCCTGTCGCCTTTTCTCCCAGTGAACAGCCTAGAAGTCTCAGGAGCTGAAAATCGCCTGGCTAAGAAATACGTCAACAGTCAAAGCTTTACCAGGAAGGACACAATCCTTTACCTTTATCAGCATGTCCTCCAGACAAGTATTTGAACCCATTATCCGTTAACACTTTGGTGGGAATTAGCTTTCTGGACCCCTTTCCTTCATCCAGCATTTCTTCCAATCCCTCTGGTGCTGGAGGGTCCCCGTCCCGGGTGCAGTGTGTGCCCTGGCCCTGGCCTTGTGGAGCACAGTGATGGCAAGCGTGATGAGGTGAAATGGCAGGGAGCAAATATGAGTGGCTCAAGAAGTCCCCAGACTGACCTGGGAGAAGGAAGAAGGCTTCAGAAAGGAGTGGCTCTGGAGCCGGGAGCTGAAGGATGAATGCGGGTTGGCTAAGCTGGGGTGCGTATGGGGGGGAGGAGTGGGGACTGAGGAGGCACATTCCAGGCAGACGCAGGCCCGGCCCATGGAATTAGCATCCCAGAGTCCAGTGCATGAGAATGAAGGAGAGAGGCCCAGAGGGGTAACTATCAAGACAGTGCAGGGTCTGAAAGGCCCTGGTTAATGGATTGGGACTTCACTCTACGAACAAAAAGAAGCTATTAGGGTTAGAAGCAGGGGAGTGAGAGTGATAGGAGAGACCTCATCAAGATAAAAAGCTTCTGCACTGCAAAGGAAACAATCAACAAGACTCAAAGGCAACCGAAGGAATGGGAGAAGGTATTCGCAAGTCACATATCGGATAAAGGGTTAGTGTCCAAAATCTATAAAGAACTTACTAATCTCCACACCCAAAAAACAAATAATCCAGTGAAGAAATGGACGGAAGATATGAATAGACACTTCTCCAAAGAAGACATCCAGATGGCCAACAGACATATGAAATGATGCTCAACGTCACTCATCATCAGGGAAATGCAAATCAAAACTACACTGAGATACCACCTCACACCTGTCAGAGCGGCTAAAGTTAACAACTCTGGAAACAACGGATGCTGGCGAGAATGTGGAGAAACAGGAAACCTCTTGCACTGTTGGTGGGAATGCAAACTGGTGCAACCACGCTGGAAAACAGTATGAAGTTTCCTCAGAAAATTAAAAATAGAACTACCCTATGACCCAGCAATAGGAATTTATCCAAAGGATACAGGAGTGCTGATTCATAGGGGCATATGTACCCCAATGTTTATAGCAGTGCTATCAACAATAGTCAAATTATGTAAAGAGACGAATGGATAAAGAAGATGTAGTTTATGTATACAAAAGAATACTACTTGGCAATGAGAAATAATGAAATCCCACCATTTGCAACAACATGGATGGAACTGGAGGGTATTATGCTAAGTGAAATAAGTCAACCAGAGAAAGACAGATATCATATGTTTTCACTCATATGTGGAACTCGAGAAACTTAACAGAAGACCATAGGGGAAGGGAAGGGAAAAAAATAATTTCAAACGGAGACGGAGGTAAATCATAAGAGACTCTTAAATACAGAGAAGAAACTGAGGGTTGATTGGGTGGGGAGCAGGTGAGAGGGGAAAGTGGGAGATGGGTATTGAGGAGGGCACTTGTTTGGGATGAGCACTGAGTGTTGTATGTAAGCAATGAATCATGGGAATCCACACCTGAAGCCTAGAGCACACTGTATACACTGTATGTTAGCCAATTTGACAATAAATTATATTAAAAAGAAGAAGAAAAAGAAGAAAAAGCAGGGGAGTGATAGGATCAGGTTTGCATACCAAAAAGATCACTCCTGTTTTGGTGCTGAGAATAAGATGGGAAGGAAAAAAAGAATTTGGGTGAGAGAATATAAAGGAGGTGATTATTGGTGTTCAGGCAAGAGGTGACAGTGGCTTGGATGAGGGTGGTGGTGATGAAGACTGGCTGATCGCAGAACCCGCCTCATCTTTTCATCTTTGCATTTATGCTTATTCACAATTTAGATTAAACATCAAGTCTTTATCAGTGATGTTGTTCATATACTGGGTTTGAGTTTTATTCCTTTGCCAAGAAGTAGAATATTATTTTGTATATACATGAAGTTAATTTGGGTTCCAAGCTCCCATTCTTCTGGAAGTTGGAAATCTGATTTCAGTCCATTTGGGGGTCTTCCCACCTCCTTGGTACTGACCTGAATTTGGGGAGGAAGGTATGCTGAGATCTTGTTCAAGGTGGGTGTAGGGCGAACAGTCTGGTCTCCTTGTTCATGTTCTGCTGTGGAGCCTCCTGACGCTTCCGTGGTCCCATCACCCAGGCTTCTGCTGCACCCTCTGTGCCCTGTCTTGAAGCCTCCTCAGGTCCTCTCTTCCCTCCACCATGTCTAATTTGTTTCTAAGAGTCTAGAAAATATTCTGCTTCTTCCAAAACAATCTGGCTATGGACACCACTCTGAGGCTGTTCAGCACTACTATATTAATATTCATGAATCTCTCTTCTGCTCTAGAACCACACAGGGTGTGCAGGGCCCACAGTTTCTTGTTGGACCTTGGAGACAGATTCAACAGACACCTAGTAGCAAAAACAATGATTGGATTTGATATTCATATACATCAAGGGTGAGGAATCACTCAGATTTTTTTTCTTTTTTTTTGCATGAGAAACTGGGGAGTGCCTTTTAATGAGACAGAATGTTGGAAGAGAAGCAGGTGTGGAGCAGTGAGCTGGAATCACGGGGTCGCTTTAGTACATGAGGTGTTTGCAATATTCAAGAAGAGATATTGAGGATGGGGTTGGTAATGGGGAGTCTGAAGCACGGAAAAAGTCCAGGATGAAGAACACACACATACACATACACATACACATACACACTGAGTTTCTTTCACTGTCAAGTAGTTGGGAGTGGAAGCCATGGCACAGGGTGAGAGCCCCTGGAGAAGGAGGGAATGCACCCAAGTCTCAAGAAGAGAGTGTTTCGAGAAGGTGGGAGTGGCTAACAGCATTAAATGCCACCACCAAGAGATCAAGTAAGATGAAAACTGAAAACTGTCCTTCGGATGTCAAAGTTCTTGGTGTTCAGCGTAGCCGATGGCTCAGTTGGTTGAGCATCTGACTCTTGATTTCAGCTCAGATCATGAGCCCAAGGTCATGGGATCGAGCCCTGTGTCAGGCTCTGTGCTGGGAGTGGAGCCCACTCCAGATTCTCTCTTGGGGGACGCCTGGGTGGCTCAGTTGGTTAAGCAGCCAACTCTTGGTTTCGGCTCAAGTCGTGATCTCATGGTTCATGGGATGGAGCCCTGCATCGGGCTCTGTGGTGACAGCACAGAGCCTGCTTGGGATTCTCTCTCTCCTGCTCTCTCTGCCCCTCCCCTGCCTGTGTGCTCTCTCTTTCTCCCTCTCAAAATAAATAAATAAGCATTAAAAAAATATTCTTTCTCTTGGGGCACCTGGGTCGCACAAGGGTTAAGTGTCTGACTTCAACTCAGGTCATGATCTCATGGTTCACTCAAGCCCGGCATCGGGCTCCGTGCTGACAGTGCAGAACCTGGTTGGGATTCTCTCTTCCTCTCTCTCTCTACCTCGCCCCTGCTCATTCTCTCTCTCTCTCTCTCTGTCTCTGTCTCAAAATACATAAATAAACTTTATATAAATAATTCTCTCTCTCTCTTTCCCTCTGCCCCTCTCCTCCACTAGCCCTCTCTCTAGAAAAAAGTTACTGGTGTTCCCATAAAGAGCAATTCCAGGGTATAGAAAAGGCGAAAGCCAAATTGTTGCGAAGAGATTACAGCGAACACCTGGGGTAGTCACTAGACACTTCAGAGGAGTCACGCTTTTGCAGGAAGACTAAATTAGCTCTGCAGTGAAGGCCACTCCAGACCCACTCCAGCCAAGCCTAAGGAAAAGCTTCAAAAGGTCAAGCTGATGCACAAATAGATTAACTGCCCGCTAGAATAAAATCTAATACGCATGAACTAAGACAAACTCCAGTGCTCAATAACAAAAACTCACAATTTCTAGAATTCGATAAAAAAAACTATTATATAGGAGCCGCAGAAAATTGGGACCGATAATCAGGAGGGGGAAAAAAATTAGTGCCAACAAACCCAGAACAGAAGAGATAACAGAATTGGCAGATTAGCAGACAGGGACTTCAAAAGTGATTATCAATACGCCCGTGTGTTGAAAGGAAAACATAAATATAATGAGAAGTGGAAGATATAAAAAAATGAACATATAAACAATCCTATCAGGATTTCTTTTTCAGTAAATTCTCTCCTGAGAATTCCCCACCCCACCCCCAAGCTATAGTCCTGCAGCCCCTTTCTATAAAAGATGTTGTTTCCTGTAACTTTCTACTTTTGTTTCCCGGTGTGGAAGAAGTTTAGACCTGTCTTGGGGAACATACCATAGGTAATCCTGAAGGAAGTTTAAAATGACCTTGCAGGTGCTAGGGAAGCAAGGGGATGGGTATGACTCTGATAGAGCTCCCCCTTCTGCGCCGAGTTTACATTGTTTGTAGGAAGTAGAGGACTTCCTGGTCTCTGAGCACGGAGCAGGTGGATGGGGCGGAAGGGACCTCCAGGCTGCACGCATCTCAGGGGTACCCGCCTCGCGGCCCACCTGACCCTGAGGCCGAACAGTCCTGAGCCTATGACCGCAGAGCTCTCGTTAATGGCTGGCCCCATTATCTTTTTTCCTTATTTGTTTTCCTGCCTTTTAACCATGCTCTGGGAGCTTTAACGGCATTTTTTAAGGTGCCCTTCACATTAAGAGAGAGATGTTAATGCAAAGGAAAACATCAAAGTTCAAGAGGTCGCTTGAAATATTCGTGAGTCTTTATCATGGCCATGCCGATTCTGGGTCAAATCAAGCAAATTAGGGGAAAGGGAGAAGGGCTGAACCTTCTCACCTGGCTCTGCCTCCCTGTCAAGGAGGTGTGGGTCTCTCAGAGAGATGTTCATCCTGGGAAACGTGGGCGGCCCAGTCAGTGAAGTGTCTTGACTCTTGGTTTCGGCTCAGGCGGTGATCTCGTGGTTCATGGGATCGAGCCCTGCGCTGGGCTCTGTGCGGACAGCGCGAAGCCTGCTTGGGATTCGCTCTCTCTCCCTCTCTCTCTGCCCCTCCCCTGCTCTCTCTCTCTCTTACAAAGAAACTAAAAAAAAAGATATTCATCCCATAAACATTGCCATCAAAGCTGAATTTTCAACCGAGAAGTCTCTCCTATCGTCGACTTTTCTAGCGCAGTTCCTTTGGTAGAGAATGCACGGGGCCCACATTACTTCGCTTCATAGATCGCTCAGTTCCTAAAACGCAACTACCAAGCTTCAGCTTTAAAATTCTAACTGGTCGGCCATATTCTTATTTAGAATCTTGAACTGAAAGCTCATTTATTTCTGCACCGCCTGATGCCAGTAAGGGGATTCGAGATCGTGTTTTTAGCTATTCCCTGGACGAGGGGAAATAGGAACGTGGGGCTCGGATGAGTGCACCAAGCCGTCGTGCTTATATCCGGTGCCAGCTGGTCGCCTGCTGGCAGGGCCAGAAGAGTGCCCCGGGGCCTATATCCATCCTTGCCTTCTACATCCAGCTTCAAATAGAACGTCTCCACCAGAATGCCTCCTCCCTCTGCCAGCCACTCCACTGAAGAGGAGACCTCTCTGCTTCAGTGATGTCTAGTTATTGGCTTGTGTTTTAATATCCCACAAATTAAAAACTCAATCAACTTTGAGGAAAGATCTTTCCATTACATGTTGTCCGAAGAGACATCCATCTCCTTGCAACCCATCATGTTTTTATCTCACACACACGCAGCAGGAAAAAAGCAGGGATAAATATAAAAACATAAGGGGCGCCTGGGCGGCTCAGTCGGTCAAGCGTCTAACTCTTGCTTTCGACTCAGGTCATAATCTCACGATTTGCGGGATTGAGGCTGCGTCAGAAGCTTGCTTGGGATTCTCTCTCTCCCTCTCTCCGACCCTCCCCCGCTCTCTCCCAGGCAAACACTTTCTCTCAAAATAAATAAAAACTAAAAAAATACAAAATAAAAATATAAACTCAAAACAACTCAGATATCTTTATATTCAAATATCTCTCTTATCATTTGTATTGGTTTATTTTACGCCATAGACTTTTGCTCCTAAAAGCCCGTCTTCTTTCGCTTATATTAGTTCTTCATTTTACCCTCCATGCACAACTCTGGGAGGAAGACAAAGAGGAAGAGGAAAGCTGGTCACCAGGACACTGTAATGACAATGACACATCATGAGGAACACAGGCATTTAACTGACCGGGCTGAGGATACACCATTAACCGCCCAGACTGAAGGTCATCTTCCATCATCAACTGAAATTAAAAAGTAGCTCCAAGGGGCGCCTGGGTGGCTCAGTCGCTGGTGTCCGACTCTTGGTTTCGGCTCAGGTCACAATCTCCCGGTTCGTGAGATCTAGTCCCGAGTTGGGCTCCGCACTGACAGCCCAGCGTCTACTTGGAGTCTCTCTCTCCCTCTCTCTCTCTCTCTCTGCTCCTTCCCCAGCGCTTACGCACATACACCTGTGCACACACACACACACACACTCTCTCTCTCTCTCAAACAGTAAATAAATAAAAACTTAAAAAAAGAAAAGTATCTCCCAAAGAACCGTTTGCTGCTGTCTGCAAAAAGCGCTCTGAACGGCGAACCAAAGAGACACAACAGTCTGTGGTGGATTATTCGAAGACTTCGGGAGGTGTGAATTGTAATTAGCCATATGCCAGCCATTCAGGGCCCGGTGAGAACGTGCCCGATGGGGCAGGAGCTCCGAGGCCCAGGTGGTCCGCGGCGGAATGGCTGTTGGGCAAGGAAGAACCCGCAGAGGAAACCGACACCGCTGCCCCATCCCCGGCTCCCAGCACAACAGGCAGGCGCGCTCTCTGGGCGTGTATGTGGCCGCAATCACGTCGCTGAGTCACCACCTTATGACCAGTCAGCGTCTCTGGCCCGGGAGACAGGCCCGGAAGGCGCTGTTCGGCTGACGCCCCAACCTTAAAATCATTGTGGGCCTGGGGGGCACGTCTACTCTGTTCACAAAGGACGCAAAGTGCCAATGTGTGACAAAGATAATGTTCTGTATTAATATTGCCCCAGGAGGAACACTGCTTAGAGATGGGGCTTCTAACCCCAGAGGGGTCTCTGGTAGTTTTAAAAAACAGAAAGGCACAAACTTTTGAGAACTCGGTTTTCAGCCACTGCCCTACCAACTGTGTACTTTCGCTATGTTCCTTAATCATTTTAAACATATTTTCTAAGCTCTGAGAGTCCTAATTCATCATTGCTATGGTGTCGGGGTTGGATTTGGTGATTTGAACAAAAACAGTCTTCAGTTGAAGTAGGTGAATGAGTGCACCCTCATTTGTCTGAGAAAAACCATTCGCTTCCATGAGATTTGCAAAAGGCCATGTGCAAAAAAAAAAAAAAAAAAGATTAAAGAAAGTGAAGGATGTATCTCAAGTCCTGGTAGGAGTGGAAGATGAAACCGAGAATATTCGAAATCTCGTGCTAGAACTGATAACTGACTGGAGGACCCGATTTGCTCTGTTTGGCTAAGAATAAGATACTCTTCTCATGCAAATGAAGACTGAGGAAGAGGAGTCTATATTCTTTCAAATGCATTATGATCTTTTGGCTCAAAATAGCTGTGTGCCAGTAAACTAGGAATTCATTTGGTTCTGAAGATCATGCAGATTCATTTTGTGAATTTGTGAATGATTGCAACTTTCTACTAAGTGACTTTCACTATTGGGAGATAACAACATTTGGCTATATCCTTTTTTTAAATTTATTTTTGAGGGAGAGAGAAAAAAACATGAGTTGGGAAGGGTCAGAGAGAGAAGAGAGAGAGAATTCCAAGCAGGCTCTGCACTGCCAGCCTAAAGAGCCCAACATGGGACTTGAACTCATGAACCATGAGATCATCACCTGAGCCAAAGTCGGATGCTCAGCTGACTGAGCCACCCAGGTGCCCCTTGGCTATGTTCTTTTTAAGGCAGATAAACACACGGACAAGAACCATAGGATAAATGATAGATTGGAGAAGACGGACTGGATTCTAAAACTCTCTTTATACTCTGATGGGTTCACACTGTTATGTTTGGATTTGAGGTTTGTTTCCACGTTCAGATAACGGAGCAACTGTGCAGTTTCCATAGATGCCGACTCCTCCTCCGCCCCTGCCATCCAGAACTGCAGCCAAGAAGAAAGTCTTCTCTGGAATGCAAGCATCCACGGAGAGGGAGAGGCTCTGGTGGTTTAATGCCTTATTCCTCACACCAACATCAATGCCCAGTACGGAGGAGTCGCTCAAGCCAGCGTTTGCTGAGTGAATCTAAGACTCGCATTTTCAGAATGGGTTAGGATTGGCGCCCTCTCCTGAGATTGAGTAGATCACGTGCGTCACACTTGGTTCTCTGAAATCTACTTTGACTTCCTAGTTTCTGAAAGCAATGTCAATTGCTGCTTTTAACTGGAAGGCCCAGTTGCAGCTAGAATTCTCCCTTTCAGGTGATCATCAGCTCTGTGCGATACTCAACGGCCAAGGTGGTGTGGGCAGTTCCCACAGCATCCAGATTTTAATCCTGAGCAACTTGGAAGCATTTGTCTGGTGGAGGGTAACTTTTCATCCATGCTACTGGTGTAGCGCCAGTTTATCCACCCCGTGAGTAAAGCGAATTCATCGCTTTCGTCTGTATTCCCTTGTTGGGTAACTCCCACGTAAGAAATAGTAGCGGCAACCACAGGCACAACTATATGGACGTTTTCATTAAAACTGAGCACTCGGGAATGAATTTGTTGAATTCAATGAATGTCCTACTATCTAAGCTCAGTGCCTCATGGGACAGCTTGGAAAATCGGGCTCTTAGCAAGCAAAACACTCTGCTACTGAAATTCAAAATACTTAATGGCTAACTTCCCTCACATTTCATATCCCTCTTCCATAACCTCCTTAATCTTAGACCTCCCTCTCTTCATCCTCTTTTGTTCTACTGCTAAGGGTTAAGACATAGGAATGATCAATTTCTCCACATTAATTTAGATTTATTTTAGCGTATGTTTGTCACCCACTCGAGGATGGCGTTTGAATGAGAGTCGTTAGAGTGGGAGGCGGGTTGGTGGAGACATGTCCTTCTCACCGCCAGTTCCATTTTCTTTTTGCTTCTCCTCCCTCGGCCTTCGTGCTCCTTCCTCCCAGGAGGAAGGCTTCCCTGTGATCTGCTTATTCCCATCATATTTGCCGTGTTTCTATCAACTTAACGTTGACAGAGGTAGTTGTACCTTGGCTATCTTTAGTAAAATATGTTGCTATGAAATACAAACAGTGAAGGGTTAGCACGGCACGAAGATTTATGCAAGAGGAAAAATGTTCTTCAGATTTTTCAAAAAGATAGTAATTCTTGGCACATGTAGAGGGGTCTAAACACCGATTGCCAAGGATCTGAAGCAACACTTGACATATATGAAGTCCATTATCTTGCACGCCAAATTTCAGTAGCCTTCTGGGACATCAAATCACCAAGAAAGCAGAAGACACGATACAGTGGTTAGGTGGGCAGCTTTTATAATAATCATGAAAAAAGATTGCAATGATCGAGTCTGTTTGCTTTCAAGGCTTTATATAATTTACCAGATCAAGTGTACCCTTTTCTTCTCAGATCTCAAAAGGTATGTATTTGGTAGACACCCTATTGTAAACATTGTTTTAATTTTTTATTATTTAAAAAACAACAACCCGAGATGCTCATGACTCCTGAGGGATGAAAGAAAGATTCAGGTACTATGAAATTATGGTAGGAAAGGGCTTAAGAAAAAGAAAAATGAGAAAAGAATAGTCAGATGGGGAAAATATGCTCTCAAAATGGAACTCTTTGCTAAGAGCCACAGATGCAATACCTTGAACCTCAGGAGAGCTTTAATTAGGCCAGCTTTTTTTTTCAGCGCATGCTCAGAAGCTCTGGCACTGACTGTAAATTAGGGCAAGAAATCCTGCAGGGACCTGGGTGGGTTAAGGGGGAAGGGCAGCCTCTTAAAGGGGCAATGACTATTTAAAAGAGCAAATGCCGGTCAGCCCCACCATTCCTTTCATAGGCCCTGCAACCCACCACTACCAACCTACTCTACCTTCTGTGTCCCTATCTCAGTTAATAATATCTCTGTTTTTCCAGTCATCAAAGCCAGAAACATAGGAGTCATTCCTGCTTTCTCTCTCTTTTGCCTGTGCAAAATGCAGTCACTATCAATTTTGAAATTTTACTTTAAATTTGACTTGACTTCTCCATCTCTATTGTTACTGTTCTGGTTTAAGCCCTCAGGCCCTTTTTGGGTCTTACCTGGGCCCTTACAACTGGTGTTCAATGCTTTTAATACTGCTGCCGAATCATCTTTTAAAAATCACACCACTCTAGCTTAAAACATTTTAGTGGTTCCCATCCTGTAGGAAAAAGTTCAAGCTCCTTAGTACTGCATACCTGGGCTTTATCAACCCATCAGACCTCATTTCTGACAATTCCCAGGTTGTGCTGTCTGTTCTCATAATAGCCAACTGCTTTTGGCATAAATGTCCAATAGAAGAAAAATTAACATATAAACTTTAAGGGAGTAAGATGAAATAATCCACTTTCTACTTGACACATTAATTTAGCTATCATATAAATATTAATTTATGGTTTTTTTCATTCTCGTACATCATGATGTCAAAGAAAAACTTTCAAAAGTGAAAAATATGACCCTCTTACCAATAGAGAATGAACCCACGTCAAGGATTTTATTTTAATTGATGAAAGAACCAGTACAATGGTAAAGCTGGTTCTAAGAGCAGTTGAGGAACTGGTAATTTCTAGAAAAAGAAAAGAACATGAAAATAGAATTTCTAGATTTGAGGTAAAACAAGCTAATGTTTTACAGGGTAATGAAATAAGGGATTATCTTTCCTATCAAACATAATCATTTACACGTCTACCTAACAACAATCTACCAATTTACATGTAACCGCGCACTCTCTGGACTCGAATTCATAGTAAATACAACGTTAAACACAAGTCCGTTCTCTTACAGAATTAGATGATCCTAGGGCGGGCCTGCTAAACAAGGCTTCATTACCACACTGAAAGGACACACAGATTCCTCTTCTTGCTTTCTCATTATTTCCAAGTGCGGGATAATTTTCTTTAACAGTGGAAGTTTTTTTTTTTTTTTTTTTTTAACATTTCACATGAATCTTCCCCATCAATGTTTTAGCACCACAATAGTAACTTTTTCTTTTTTTTAGCGTTTTAATTTTTTTTTGAGAGACATAGAGACAGAGCATGAAGTTGGGAGGGGCAGAGAGAGAGGCAGACGCAGAATCTGAAGCAGGTTCCAGGCTCTGAGCCATCAGTACAGAGCCCGACGCGGGGCTCAAACTCACAGACTGTGAGATCATGACCTGAGCTGAAGTCGGTCGCTTAACTGACTGAGCCACCCAGGTGCCCCCACAATAGTAACTTCTTGAGTCACCTAACAAAGTTTTCCAGCATAGAACATCTTTATGGTCTCCTGTGTTTTCTCAGAGAAAGCATTCTCGGAATTGTTGGAGAGAAAAGAATCTCCTTCTACCATTCTAGATTCTCTGGATGGTCTAATAATAAGATAAGATAGATGAACAGGAGAAAAACACTTAATTTCACACCTACAGGGAATATATGAGATCCAAGGACAAACAAGGCAACTGGGGCTTATATGCCATCCAGAGCTGAGTGGGATGGGGCTGGGCCTCAAAGAGGAGAAGGGTGATGCACAGGACACTAAGAAGAGCAGATATTTGGTAACTAGATGGTTGTCCTACATTATAGATAAGTCTTTCAGATAAACAATTATCTCTTAGGGGCACCTGGGTGGCTCAGTCGGTTCAGTGCCCGATTTTGGCTCAGGTCATGATCTCACCATTTGTGAGTTCCAGCCCCATGTCAGGGTCTGTGCTGACAGCGCAAAGCCTGGAGCCTGCTTTGAGTTCTGTGTCTCCCTCTTTCTCTCTCTGCTCCTGCCCTGCTCATGCTCTCTCTCTCAAAAATGAATAAACGGTAAAAAAAAAAAAAAAAAAAAAAATTATCTCTTAGTAATAGCTCTCTTTCTGGGCCAGGCCTCCTATATAAATTCTTTTAGGAAGTTTAGAGGAGGGGAAAATTTTTCTTGAGTCTCTGTGCCTTTATTGCCTTCAGCTAAAAATAGTCAACATGCCAAAGTGACACATTTTGGGGAGACCTGTTCTGAACCCCTTCAGAATCTTGTGTAGTTTCCTATGAGTTTGAAAAGAAAATAGATATGTTAAATAGCGTCAACATTGTAGGATAGTATATACATATGAGGATGTTAAAAATGTAAGTATAACTACTAAATTAATAATAATATAATAATGCAATCTGTAGGTCTCTAAAAGAGCAAGAAGAGAGAAAGGCAGGATGAAAAAGGCTTTCAGACTCCAACAGATGGCCAAGAAGGAAAAAAAAAAGAAGGCGAACAGAAAGTACTAAATGAAATGGTAGAAAAAAATTCCAAATATATCACTCACAATAAATATAAATGGATTTAACTCACATGTTAAAAGACAAAGACTATCAAATCGGATGGACAGAAAATCCTCCCTCCATAAACATTTCTAAAACGTAAAAACGAAAGGATGAAAATAAAATGATTACAAGGATAATATTAAAAAACCCTGATGTTGCAATATTAACATCAGACAAAATACAAATGAAGACAAAAAGCATTAGAAAGAGGAAAGAGATATTTTATCATGATAATAGGAATTATTCAACTGGTACTTTTATGTATCTAAAGAAATAAAAAGAAAACTTGATAAAACTAAAAAATAATAAACATTTTGGAAGATTTTGACACGTTTATTAAAAATTGATATATCCAGTAGTAGTAATACACATGACTTGAATACAATTAACATGCTTGATCTAATAGATAGAGAATCTTGCACCCAAGCAGATGGAGAATATTTTCAGTACATTCAGTCCATTTTTCTAAAATGACCACATTCTGGGTCACAAGAAACCTCAAACCATTTCCAAGATTTAATATCATCTTGGTTCACAAAGCATTTTATTGTTGTAATCAACAATAAAAAGATGGTTTAGAAATAGCAATAAACTTTACTTGGAAACTAAAAAAAAAGAAAAAAAGGGAGAAAGCATTAACAACTTGGGTTTGAAAAGTATATTACAATGTCATGGAATATTCAGAACTAAAGGCAACAGAAACCACATCATGACAAAACTTACAGGACAGAGCAAAGAGAAATGCATAGCCTGAAATCGAATTATTCTTTAACAAGCAAAATTAGGGGCTTCTGGGCTGCTCAGTCAGGTAAGCCCCCTCCTCTTGATTTCGGCTCAGGTAATGATCTCATGGTTCAGTTCATGAGATCCAGCCCCATATTAGGCTCTGATTGCACAGGGCCTGCTTGGGATTATCTCTCTCTCTCTCTCTCTCTCTCTCAAAATAAATAAATAAACAAACATTTTTTAAAAAGTAAAATTTAAAGCAAATAAGCTAAACTTTGAAGTCATGTAGCTAATAAAAGAAATACAGGGCAACAAAAGAAAGTAAGGGTGAAAAGAATTCACATAACCTACAAAATAGAAAACAAAGAAACGCAGGAAGAAAAACTGCAAAATAAAAACTGGTTCTTTAAAAAAAGAATAGAGAAACTCCAGCATGACTTGTAAGAATGAACAATAAAAATAAACAATATTAAGAATGAAAAACAGCATAAATAGAACTAGGGCGTGAGTTTATAAAAACCAATGAGAACAAGATGAACAAGTTAATTACAAAACCAAAAAAAAAGAAATCTCCATTAAAATAGAAGCATTTTTAAAAAAAATACAAATAATTTAAGAACTCAAAGCCATAAAAATATATCTGATATTTCTATCTCTCTCTGTAATGCAGGGGTTCCCCGGCAAGACCAGGCAGTCCAGATGGTTTAAAGGAGAGTTCTACCAAACACTTACAACTCATGTTGCTAAGCTGCTATGATCTTAATGCCAAATGCAAACGGGGACAGTAGGAAGAAAAGAAAACTTAGGCCTGTCTCACTCATTGAGATGTGAAAGCCTAGATAAAACATGAGCTGGTCCCTCTTCTGTCCACAGTGTATTGGGGGTCACGGCCTGGATAAGGGAATGCCAGGCAGCTGTTAAAACCAACCTCAGGAGGTGCAGAAAGGAGGGGACTTAAGGTAGGCCATCCCTCACGCCGCCCTGCCTCCTGTCCGTCCACCTTCCCCGCCTGGCAAATGCTAATTTTCCTACAAACACCTTGGCATCCGTCACCCCCAGTCTCACGGCTTAACCTTGGCTCTCTCTCATTGACTTAACCCCGCGCATATTTCTATTTGCAAATGAATCGCCCGGCTTTGCAAGAATGTGTTTATCTGTGACCCCGCCAGAGCCAGCGCAGCGTTGGACTGGAAAGAAAGGCTGCCCAGCCCTCTTCTCCGAAGGCTCTGGAACGCCCCCGACCCCCCGATTTGTACGAAAGGACAAACAAGGCCGAGCCGCCACCAGGTCGCCGGGGAACCGCGCCCCCGCCCCCAAGCAGGGCCGCGGATCTGACTGGCAGCCGTTCCAGAGTTTCTCCATCGCCCAGGGTGCCTCCGCCCGCGCCCGCTTCCTCTTCCCTCGCCCCGGGAGCCGCCCAGATCCCCGAGGCGAAGGCCGGCGCCCCGCGCGCACCCCGCCCGGCCCCGCCCTGCCCGCGCACGCGCGCCGCCCCGCCCGCGCGCCGGCTCTGCCCCCGCCGCGCCCCGCCCCGCCCCCGCCCCCACCCCCACCCCCGCTCCTGCTCCCGCTCCGCGCCGCCGGGCCGAGCGGGGGCCTCCCGGCCGGGCCCGCCATGGAGGTGGAGGAGGCATTCCAGGCGGTGGGGGAGATGGGCATCTACCAGATGTACTTGTGCTTCCTGCTGGCCGTGCTGCTGCAGGTGAGTCCCCCTCCACCCCAGGCGCCCCGCTGCCCCGCCTCCCGCGGAGCCCCAGAGGAGCCCCGCCGGTCGCCGAGGCTCTGCGAACCCCGGGTGGGGGTGGGGGGCCGCGAGCTCCCCCGTCCCCGCCTCGCGCGAGGGCAGGCCGGGGCCCCGGCCCAAGGTCGCGGGCCAGCCTGGTCCGCGGTGATCCTGCCCCCTGGGGCTGTTCTTACGTCAGGTCCACCCGCCCTGCCGCCTCGAGTGGGCGAAGGAGTAGGGGGGAGGGGGTGGTACTTCAGCAGCCGATGAGCCGGTTCATCGTAGCGGATGCCGGTTCCGCGGTTACCTGGAATCCACCGTGACTGCGTGACGGAATTGGTACTCACCTGCGGCTCTGTCCCCTTGGAATCTAGACCGCACGGAGAGCCCCGGTCGCCCGCCGACGCTGCCGAAGGTCCGACCTAGAGTGGCCTCCTTCAGTTCTGCGTGTCCACGTACCCTTTTCCTGGATTCCAGGGGGCTTTCTGTTCCAGGTGCTTTCCATGCATCGGGTTTATTTCTCCCTCGTTCAAGTTCTCCTGGGTCATTCTGCCCAGAGGCCAGCCTCGGGCTGAGACTATTATAAATTGAATAATGCCATTCGCAATATGTCTAAGATTCAGTTGTAAAATAGAATCATTTCTCCACTGTACAAAATTCTCACACACTTGCCCATCCCAGCCTAAAAATGCGGGTTTAGTACGCTCAAGGTCGCTACAGACCCACTTTGCCAGGCAAGAGTTACTCTTCCTTTGCCAGCCTACATGGTCCGTTTAATAACATCGATTACCTCTCCCAATATTCTAAAGGCGTTTCATTCACAAAGTCTTTATTAGTGTCTACTGCGAGTCTGGTCATTTTACTACTCCTCATTCAATACATTTTTAATGAGTGCCTACTATTTGCTTAGCAGGGGCTAGAATGGTGGGCAAATCAAAGCCCTTTCCTGTGAAAAACCCCCATTCTAGTGGGGGTGGGGTGAGGCAGGCAGACGGTGGAGAAGTACAATTCGTTTGCGATGACAATTATCCCGAGGGAAGTACAGGGAAGTCATGAGTCTAACCACCGGTTGCTTGAACCTGGCATAAGCCAACCACTCAACAGGAAGATAGAGGGTGGGGGAGGGTTAGAGTTGCCTTACTGATTCCGTTTTCCATTAAAATGTTTGCAAGTTCAGTTGTTTTTATCACCAGCCGGAAGAGCTGTTCCCATGATGGACTGATAGATGATGTCAGTCCTTTTTCTAGCAAAGCAAGTTCTCAGTTCACAAATATGCAGGATTCTGAAGTTCTTTTAAGTTCGTCGTTTCAGCTTTAACTGTAATTTTCCTGTGGGGGAAAAAGTATTTCCTGAATCACAAAATGGTATGTAATACAGAGAGAACAGAATGGTACCCATGATGCCTGATGTTCATTTATAATACTTTTTCTTGGAGAAAATTCTTTCATTCATCTTCTAACCAAGGATTCCAGGAATAGAATTCCTTTTCTGAGCGATCCCATTCCCCCGTGCCTGTTCTCCACCTGCTGCCATTTTCTTGTTACAAGCCTCCCCAGGTACCTGCCTACGTAGAATAAGTCTGTTTTGAGGGAGTGCAGCACTAAGGAGGCCACCGTTCTGGGACCCCTGGGTGGCGCAGTCAGTTAAGTGTCCCACTCTTGATTTCGGCTCAGGTCATGATCTCATGGTTCGCGGGTTCGAGCTTCTCATCAGGCTGTGCGCTGATATCTAGAAACCTGCTTGGGATTTTCTCTCTCTCTCTCTCTCTCTCTCTCTGCCCCTCTCCTGCTGTGTGCGCTCTCTAAATAAATAAATAAATAAAAGCTTGAAAAAAAAAAAAAAGGCCACTGTTCTGGGTTCGACACCCTGTTCTTCTCATTTACTTTTCTCACTGGTCGACCCCGTCGGTTAGAGTTTAGTACCAAAGAGCTCTATGCCCGTGACCATGATTGTTCACTGATCCCCGCCCGACATCATGTGGTCACTATTTGCATTGGAGACCAGGTCTTCCGGGTACTGGGAGTGAGTGCTGGTTTCTCTTGTAGGTGTGGGGGGGGAGGCGCCCTGTAGCTGCGTCTGTCCCAACAGATGCCTTCATAGTGTGAATTCACTTCACAGGAGTGAGTCCTTCAGAGTGGTACGTGTTCACAGGGACTCAAGTGCCCCCTTGAGACACATGGTCGAGGTGGTCTTGGGGTCACCCGAAGCTCTCCTGGACGTGAGAGCGGCCATCACCAAAGACTCCTCTCCCACGTCCCTTGTCGGAGACGGGTTTGGCGAGGGCCGCCTGTGGCGTGGGAACACCGGAGCCCCATTTCACAGTGGTAGCCTGAAGCTTTCATCATCTTGTGCAAGTTGCTTCTTCCAGCAGAGGAAGAAAGCGGGGAGCCCTTCTCAGAGCTGGCTTAAACGGGAAGTTGATGTTCGCTTCAGAAACCAGAGCCTTGGGCACCCGGTGGCTCAGTCCGTCTAGCGTCTGACTCTTGATTTTGGCTCAGGCTCAGGTCAGGATCTCACAGTTCGTGGGCTCGAGCCCCACATCGGGCTCCACCCTGACAGTGCGGAGCCTGCTTGAGATTCTCTCTGCTCTCTCCTTGCTCCTTCTCTCCCCTTCTCTCAAAAAAAAACTTTAAAAAAGAAGAAGAAGAAACAAACCAAAGCTCTGGGGTGGGGTGCCCGGCTGTCTCGGGCGATGGAGTGTATGACTTTTGATTTTGGTGTTGTGAGTTTGAATCCCATGTTGGGTATAGAGATTACTTTAAAAAATCTTAAAAAGCAAAACAAAACCAAAAAAACCCCAAAAACCCGAAGCACTGGTCTACTCTTGCCCAAGGAACATACCGACCACCCGCACAGCAGCGCTGCCAGAGAGAGGGAGCCCGGCTAGAGAGCCCTGTACACGGCAGGTGGGACTGCCAGAGAGCAGGACAGCCAGAGAGGGAGCCTCTGCTTCGCAAGAGCCTTGGCTGCATTTGCACTTTGGTAATGACCAGCCCCAATGGAAAACACAGAACTTAGAGGGACAGAGGTGGCAAATTCAGATCTTTTTGCGTTTTCTTCCTTCTGGGTTTTATTATTATTATTTTTTAATGGTTTTCACTCCCTTTACTCTGAATACATCCAAGTTCAAACTAAAAGGACAAAACCACATTACAAAGCCAACTCGGAAGGGCTTTAGGGCTAACCGCTTTCATGGATTGTGGGTAACCATCACGGAGCTCATCCAAAGTGGCCTCAATATCCACTTGCCTTTAGCTAGGGGACTTCCCTTCCCACGCTTTGCAAACACAATCTTGGGAATCTCGGTAGAGGTCACCTTTCAGATGCATATAGATGCAGAGTTTGTAGGTTTCCCTTCATACACTGATGCAAATGCCTCTGATAATAGTGAGAGGTGGTTTGAAAGTATCTAAGCAGAAAGCTAAAGGAAAAGGGATTACCTTAGGCAAAAATAGTTGTCTCACGAACATGCAGCAATATTTACAATTTTGTAGTTAGAAACGCTCTTCCTCTCCAAATATATGTACCCTTCCTTGGGCAGGAACTCTCTGTGGCATTTAAACGTGAATAATTCTGTGTACTTTATTTCTGTTTCTATTTTCTGGTAGTGATTCAGAGTTGACGCCATCCTCACCATTTTGTGTTTGTGTACATGTGTTGGTTTGCCAGGCTGTCCGAGGAAGAAGGTTGGAATCCAGTTCTTAGGTTTTTTGTTTTTTTTTTTTTTGAGCCCTTCAGACGCAAAGCAAAAACGGAGCCTACTTCTTTGTGTTCTAAGCCATAGACGCCAGCTCCTTCATTTTCCTGGGGATCATGTGTCACAGATTGTGGTATAATTTGCACAGGATTTAAAACATCCAGGAGCCAGCAGGAACATGTAACCTCTAACAAGCATTAGTTTCGCCAGCAAAAGTGTGACATCATCATGGATCTCAGCTCCGGGTACAGTCTGCCAGTGTTCTGGAACGCATTCTTTTAATGTCAACTTCTTTTTTTTAATTTTTTTTAATGTTTATTTATTTTTGAGAGAGAGAGAGAGTGAGAAAGAGCGTGAGCTGGGTAGAGGCAGAGAGAGAGGAAGACATAGAATCTGAAGCAGGCTCCAGGCTCTGAGCCGTCAGCACAGAGCCTGATGCGGGCCTTGAACTCACGAACCATGAGATCATGACCTGAGCTGAAGTCAGATGCTTATCCAAGTGAGCCGCCCAGGCACCACTAATGTCAACTCTTTTTTTTATTTTTTATTTTATTTTTTTTAATGTTTATTTATTTTTGAAACAGAGAGAGACAGAGCATGAGTGGGGGAGGGGCAGAGAGAGAGGGAGACACAGAATCTGAAGCAGGCTCCAGGCTCTGAGCTGTCAGCACAGAGCCTGACGCGGGGCTTAAACTCACAGACCGCAAGATCATGACCTGAGCTGAAGTCGGCCACTCAACCGACTGAGCCACCCAGGCGCCCCGTCCCTAATGTCAACTCTTAATAACCCCAACTTAGCTATCAGACCCTGGAGCTCCCAGCGCCTTCAAATCTTTCACGCAACATCTTTTCACGGTGTCTTAGAAAGCGGAATGATGGGCCAGGTATTGTGCAGGAGAGGAAACTGTAATAGTCAACTCAGGAAAAGATGCAGGTTTACCTTCAGTGCTTGTCTGGGGACAGGCATGTTAAAATGACGATGAAATATCATTTCACACTTATTAGATTAGCAGACCTTAAAGAAGCTAACAGTATAGGGGTGCTGAAAACGAGGAGGAGCGGGAACCGTACTACTCAGAGAACAATTCGGCACTGTCTGTAACATTAAACCCTAGGGGTGCCTGGGTGGCTCAGTCGGTTGAGCGTCCAACTTCGGCTCAGGTCATGATCTCACGGTTTGTGGGTTCGAGCCCCGCGTCGGGCTCTGTGCTGACAGCTCAGAGCCTGGAGCCTGCTTCGGATTCTGTGTCTCCCTCTCTCTCTACCCCTCCCCTACTCACACTCTGTCTCTTTCTCTCAAAAATAAAGAAACATAAAAAAAAAATTAAAAAAACATTAAAACCCAGCTTTTGATTCCTAGATGTACGTCCTCCAATATTTCTTGAGCGTATGCTTGCAGATAGATCTGGGATGTTTATTGCAGCACTGTTTGTAATAACAAAAGTTGGTAGCCTCCTTAATGGCTCCCAAAAAGGGACCTGGTAATTAAAATGTGGTGTAACAGTTGACGTGAATGAACCAGATCTATAAACAACTACAGGAATGAATTTCGAAAACACAATCTTAAGTGAAAAAAATGATGGGCACGATATACACAACGTGCGTGACACGTAAGGCTTATTAAAAATTGTGAAAACATAGGGGCTCCTGGGGGGCTCAGTCGGTTGAGCGCTTGACTCTTGATTTTGGCTCAGGTCATGGACCCCGGGTCGTGGGATTGAGCCCTCCGCTTAGTGCAGAACCTGTCTCAGATTCTCAGTCTCTCTCCCTCTGCCCCTCTTCCCTACTTGCATGCGTGCATTCTCCCTCTAAAATAAAATCTTAAAAAATTGTATAGAACACAGGAAACTCTACCGTATTTGGTTTATCAGTGTATATGGACAATGCAGAAGTATACATATGGGGTAGAAGGCCCAATTCATGAGATCGGTTACCTCCAGGGAAGGAAGGAATGGGGGGGAAAGGGGTACGGAAGAGATTTGTTCCGTATTCATAATACAGTACTTTAAAAATATGAAGCAAATATATAAAATGTAGCTTATTAATTGTCATGGTGGACTCCTGAGTTGTATTTTGTTTTGCTTCTCTGTGTTAAAGTAAAAAAAAAAAAAAGAATGTGGTATAGAAAAGATCGGCATCCCTGAGAAGAAAATGCTACAGTTCATTTCACGAGAATAGCCGTCCACCCTTCCATTGCCATCCCTTCCACCAGTTAGCTCTGTGACCTGTGGTCTATGAATTTCACTTTTAGGAGGACGAGGTAGAGTGCGTTTTGTTCAGGACGCATCATCAAACTTCGTGCAGAACACTGCCACAAGGAATGCCTCCTACCTGCTTGCCTTTGCCTCCCTGTCTTCATCTCCCCAGGAGATTCATGGGAAGACTTCTTTTGATGAGTTAGCTCGGCGGTGGTTCCAACCTCTCAACCATAAGCAAGAAAGGAAGTTCACACGGAAGACATTAGCGAAGACCTCACTACGTTAGTCATTGAGACCCGCCCTTGTGCCTCAGGAGAGTCTTCACACCACCAGGGGTTCAGTCATGATGACAGCCTGGCATTAGAGCCGCTCTGTCGTGACTCCAAAACCCGTCAGCATCGCCCAGGTTCTCTTGTTAGTTTGGGCAAGTTTTATGCCGCCCTTACCCTCAGATTTAGTTCCGTCTGCCCTCAGACAGTGGCCGCGAGTTTGGGTGATAATCCGGGGAACCTTTGCTGGTATTCTTCTGTCACTTTCAGTGAGTGGGGCGCTTCCTAAAGAGGCTTCCTAAAGAGACAGTAGCTACACTTGCCCCCAGGAATGGCCTCAGGAAAGCTGCGGTCTATAGACAGACACTGCCCCCTGGCGCAAAGCAGACGAAGTTGCAAATCAGTCAGACCAGCTTTCCATCCAAGGAGGTTCTGGAAATACAGGGAGCCTCTGGGAGGTTTGGGGAGCTCCTTTGAGCTTCGGGCATCTGAAGAATTGGGGTGTGCCTTAGAAAGCAGCTAGCTCAACACCCCAACAGCCCCCACATCGCAAGCAGCATGCCTGCCAGGGCCCCACACAGCACAGCTACTCAGCATGTGCCCCGACAGAGAAGGTACTACCTTAATAAGACAGCACATCAAAAAAAATTCATTAAAAATATGAAGACAGACAGTGTGTGACAGAAAGAACACCAGACTCGAGTGCTGTGACCTTCTGCTGTGACATGGCGGAGAGAGCCTATGTAGGCGACTCCTCAGGTGTTCGTGTGCTCTGGGAAATGGCTGGATCACGGAAGTTTAATTCATGTTTTGCAAGTCCAGGATTTCTTCTGAAATGCCCAGCAGTTAGTTGGCATTGTGCCCATGTGGCCTTAAGGTTTTCAGAACACGAGCTTGGCTCTTCACCACGGTCAAAGACTGGCAAATCCCAAGACACACACAACTCAGGAATTTCATCTCTGACTCCCTTAGCCGGATGTTCAGACAGACATCGGCATCCGCATGTAGGGGAGTTGTATGAGGCTCAACAAGTAGCTTCTGGGGACGGTAGCAAAAAGAGAAAACAGAAGAGAAAAGGACAAAAATCACCAGAACTTGGACGACTCAGACATGGAACACGCTCCCATGTTGGTGAATTGTCTTCCAGACTTTTAGTTATAGAAATGTGTACATTTGCCTTTTTTTGCATCCATTTGTATCTTAGCCTGGTTTTTGCCTATCAGCAACATCGTGAATGCCTTGCTGCACTCATAAACGAACAAGCACGTAGTTTACGATGGCCGTACCGGTGTTGCAACGTGTGGCTGTACCGTAACTTGCATATTCCATTATCTCTTGTCGCGAACATAGGCTGGTTGGTTCCTCTCTTTCAGAGTTCTGAAGCCCGTCTTCTTGGGCCACTGTCCGGCTCCGGCCTGCCCTTCTCCCAGTTGGTTGCCGACCGCTCTTCCTAAGCTCAAATTTCTCCTGCCTCCATTGCTCACACTCTCTCCGGGTGTTCTTTGTTCCCAACGTTATGGATGGAATAGAAGAACAGACTTCCTAAACATCTCCTTTGTGTTACTTTGAAATTGAGTTTTATCCTTACCTGTCGTTATATCTCTCCAGAGTGTCCAAGAGGACATCTCTACCCTCCTTCCAGGGACTTCTCTCACCTTTATTCTTGATTCTGTATTACTCTCTCGGTCATTTTTAATCTTCTCTCTTTCTGCATTCTCTGATGTCCCAAAGGACGGCCTGTATGGCTGGTCTAGGCGGGCTGTGGAAATAATGCTGAATACCATTAGCTTATAAAAGGAGAGGAGTCTTCCCTCTTCGGTTGTTCCTTAATCTTTCTTTTATCTTTTTTTAATTACATTTTTTATTGTTTATTTTTGAGAGAGAGAGACAGAGCGTGAGCAGGGGAGGGGCAGAGAGGGAGACACAGAATCTGAAGCAGGCTCCAGGCTCTGAGCTGTTAGGACAGAGCCTGATGCGGGACTCAAACCCACTAACCATGAGATCATGACCTGAGCCGAAGTTGGACACTTAACCAACTGAGCCACCCAGGCGCCCTGATCTTTCTTTTATCTAAGAAGAAAATCTCATTTGGTGCTAGCACTTCTCAAAACTTTTGCAAATATTTCTGCTTTAACAAAGGGGGATGAACTGGAAGAATTAAAGAAGGCTCAGACTTGGGCAGAAAACAGGACCTAGTTTAAATTTAACAACATTATTCTGTTTTTATGGTATGTATTAGTCATTTTCTTATAAAACTTCTCTGTCAATTATGAACCATTTCAAAGGAAACACAGAGAATAATGTCACACACATACCTGTACTGCTTCTGGGCTTGGTAAATGCTAATCTCGTGCCATATTTACTTAAGGTGGTGTAAGTGGCAGCTCAACTGGGGAGGCAGGAAGCAGAACTCCTGGGATGGGGACACATGTATGTGTGTATATGTGTGTGTGTGTTGTATATGTTTATACGTGTATGATTATACACGTAGTCAGTGGATGATTTGTTACAGAAACCTGACCATGTACCATTGTGAGAGTCGGTTAAGCAGTCCCTGTAAAGCTGTTGTCTCCGCATCTGATGTCTCCGTGTCTGATGAGCTTGAAGTCTGCAGGGAGGGCAGTCTGGAAGGGAAAGTACGGTCTGGAAGCCATCAGAATTGACAGGAATCTGTGTTGTTCTCACTGCCTCCAACCTTGATGAAGCAACTGCCTTTCATCATGGAAAACACATCCTTGGCCCGGGAGTCAGAGATGCTGAGGGAGGGTCCAGGGGGACGTGGATCAGTTGTAGGCCCAGCTGCTGTGCTGTACCACCAAAGCGAGCCAGCAAAGAAGGGCGCAAAGCACCTGCCCCAGCCCTCTGAGCATAAAAAACAAGATGGCTGCTCCTTTGCTTTCACCCCTCCCCCCAAATCCTGCTTGAAAATATCTCTTGTGGCCCGCCTTAAATCTAAACACTCTAGCCAACACTTGGCATTATGACATGGTGTTGATTTTGATAGTCCCATCTGGCTGGTCGTATCTCTATTGATACAAAATTTTATTTCTCTGCAGATTTACTTAAGTTAAACGTTTTGAACTGAATTTGCAAATGCCACATCTGATAAATGGTTAGTATCCAAAACATATAAAAAAGTTTTAAAACTCAACACCCTCCAAATGAATAATCCAGTTAAAAAATGGGCAGAAGACATGAATAGACGTTTTTCCAAAGAAGACGTACGGATGGCCAGCAGACACATGGAAAGATGCTCAGCATCACTCATCAGGGAAACGCAAATCAGAACTACATGAGATATCACCTCACCTGTCAGAACGGCTAAAATCGGCAACATTAGAAGCAACAGGTGCTGGGGAGGATGTGAAGAAATTGGAACCCTCTTGCACTGTTGGTGGGAATACAAACTGGTGCAGCCGCTCTGGAGAGCAGTGGGGAGGTTCCTCAAGAAGTTAAAAATAGAACTTCCCCACGATCGCACTACTAGGTATTTACTCAAAGAGTATGAAAATACTAGTTCGAAGGGATGCATGCGCCCCGGTGTTTATAGCAGCATTATCTACAATAGCCAAATAATGGAAACAGCCCAAGTGTCCATCAATTGATGAATGGATGAAGATGTGGTGTGTATATATATATGGTGCAATATTATTCAGCCATAAGAAATGAAATCTTGCCATTTGTGAGGACGTGGATGGAACTAGAGAGCATGATGCTAAGTGAAATTAAGTCAGAGAAAGACAAATACCATGTAATTTCACTCATATGTGGAATTTAAGAAACAAACAAATGAGTAAAGGGGAAAAAAAAGACAAGAGGCAAACCAAGAGACAAACTCTTGGGGCGCCTGGGGGGCTCAGTCAGGTAAGCATCCGACTTCGGATCATGATCTCTCAGGTCATGATCTCGCAGTTTGTCAGTTTGAGCCTCTCGTAGGACTCTGTGCTGACAGCTCAGAGCCTGGAGCCTGCTTTGGATTCTGTGTCTCCTCCTCTCTCTGCCCCTCCCATGCTCATGCTCTGTCTCTCAATAATAAATAAATGTTAAAAAAATTTTAAAAAGAAAAAGAAACAAACTCTAAACTCTAAACACATTAATGATTACCAGAGGGGAGGGGAGGGGGGATGGGTGAAATGTGTGATGGGATTAAGGAGCGCACTTGCTGTGATGAGCGCTGGCTGCTGTGTGGAAGTCGGGACTCACTATATTGTACACCTGAAATTAATATGACCCTGTATGTTAGCTGGAATTTAAATAAAAACTTAAAGAGACATTTTGATTTTTTTTTAATATTTATTTACTTTTGACAGAGAGACAGAGTGCGAGCAGGGGAGGGGCAGAGAAAGAGGGAGACACAGAATCTGAAGCAGGCTCCAGGCCCTGAGCTGTCAGCACAGAGCCCGACGCGGGGCCCGAACTGACCAACCGTGAGATCACGACCCGAGCCGAAGTCGGACGCCCAACCGATTGAGCAGCCCAGGCGCCCCAAAGAGACATTTTGAATCAATTTAAAAGAAGACCATTAAGGGGCGCCTGGGTGACTCAGTCCGTCCAGCATCTGACTCTTGATTTCGGCTCAGGTCATGATTCCAGGGCTGGGGAATCAGCCCCATGTCAGGCTCCATGCTGAGTGTGGAGCCTGCGTGGGATTCTCCCTCTCTCTCTCTCTCTCTCTCTCTCTCTCTCTCTCTCCCCCCCCACCCCTCTCCCTGTGCATGTGGCACACGCCCTCTAAAACGAGCACCTGCATGCTCTCTAAAAGGAAAAAAAAAGTCTATTAAGTAACTAATAGAAAACAAAAGATGGACACATAAGATTCTGGCAGGGGGCACACAGGTGACCGAAGTTTGGGAAGAGCTGAGCTAGCTTGTAAATACTTCTTCAGAGAACACTAAAAATACGTTCTTTACCTTCTCGACTCTGATTGGGCTAATTTTTTCTGGCTCAAGAATTCCTTCCTCTGAGTTTGGTTTTGATTAAACTTTCACTACCTAGTTCGGGTGTCGTTTGCAACCTTTTCCTTATTCCCCCGGTTAGAATTCCCATCGACTTTCTCTGCTCTCTCGTAACCTCATTTCCACCCTGTCTATCCATACTGCCCCTGCGAAAGTCTGCCCTGTGTTTGTCGTTCTGGGTACGTTTGATGTCCTCATTTGAACGCATTTGCCTGGAAGGAAGTAATCATTTCTTACCCATCCTCGTCGTCACCTGAGGCTCACCATATAACGTGTTGCAGTGTGTTGGTGCTCACTAAAATTTTTTAAGAATTAAACCGAAGGCACAGAAGGAAGGTGATCAGGTGGGGGTATTTCCATTTTATTTGGGAGAAGGATTGAGAGGGAGGGAAACAGATGCAGGTGAAATCACTGTTTACCCAAATGCTTGATTTGTCCAAAGTCTTAGTTCGTGGTTGGAACAAGAGATTAGGTCCTGGAATCACTGGGTTTTAATCCACCATCATCTTTTCTTTTCTTCTTCTTTTTTTTTTTCCGACACCGTTTTTTGCAAAGAACTAGTGAACAAAATGTATCCTCGGCTGTCAGTCATAGAGTGGTGTGTTGGATTTACTTTGTAGGATATGAAATCCTTCAGGAGCTGACAGATCATTAACGAGTTAGGATTTCCCTATATCTACACCGTTAACTACAACCCAAGATTTCCCCAGTAAATAGTGCGGCCATTGAATGCTTTGGAGATGAACAAAGGAGCCGTCAGCGTGGCCTGGAGTGGTTCGTTGACGACTTGAGAAGGCCTGAGCTTGTGCTGAACTTTGGAGTTGGGTTTAGAGAGAAGTAGGACGGTCGTTTCAGGGGGAACCCCCTAAAGCTGGATGAAAGCGTAGAAGAGAGAGCAGGGTGTATGCCTGCCGTCCTGCACAGGGTGTGGCCCGGACCAGCAGCCCGGGGCTCAGGAGAGCGGGCTGGAGACGGGGAACTCAGCCCTCCCCCAGGCCCCGGGCCAGCCCCTGCACTTCAGAGGCCTGGAGGCACTGATGGATGCCATTTGTACGGGGCCGTACAGTTGACGGCCTCCTAAAGGAAACACCCCATTCGACCCTTAGCAGAGCTTAGATAGGAATGAGTCAGATGCAGATGGGGACTACTAGAGTCCAGTCTCGCTGGAAAGAAAACCTGAAGTTTAGAGAGGTTTTGACTTGCCGAAAGGTTCCTAGAGCTGAGCGTCCGACTCAGATACACGGGTTCCATCCCCTGTTCCCACCACACCACCCCAGGAGAAGTCACGCACGGGGAGTGGAGTATGCCAGCCCAGAGAGTGTGAGTGCGGATTAGGTAGCCGCTGGCCCGTGCGATGGGGCCTGGAATGTTAGGACATTTATCGCATATCCAGCGATATGTTTGGGCCAGAAGACTTTCATGAGGAGTGACTCAGGGACACCAATCTGGTGGCATTACGTGGATGAATTAGAGTTGGGGAGGAAACTGGACTTCGAGACACCAGTTATTGAGGGCATGAACATTAAATATTTTCAATTAAAAAAGGGGTGGTGTCTGTAAGTCACCCGACAAACGTTTCTTGCATACCCAGGTTGTGCTGGGCACCGGGCATTTGGTCGTGCTGGCTCACGAAGAGACTAACAGTAATGACAACAACAAAGTCATCTTTGATTTTTCCCGTTTTGGTTTTTTTTCCCCTCTGAATAAAGCTCCGGCCTCGGTGTAAGGTGACCCCGTTGTCATCCTGGCCTTGCTCTTAGTGTTCTATGTGATCCTGAACGACTCGCTTAATTGCTCCGTTGCCCATTTTGCCTACTTTAAGACCTAAACATCATATCCCCATGACTTCACAGCACAAGATATTGTGATGAGATCATGCGTGGGGGATGGTTTTGGTTTCCGGAGGGGGATAAAAGCTTATAATGCTGTCGATATAAAATCACTTTTAAAACCCTCGCGTTTTGCAACTTCAAAAATTTTCAGTCCCCTCATGCACTGCAGTCACCTAATTATAACGACATTGAAAGTGGGAGGGAAAGTACAGCCATCTGTGGGACTCGGTTTCCTTCCCTGAAGGGGGCGTTGGAGAAGATAATGGCCTCTCTGCGGTGTTTTGACTCCACTTGGAAGGAGCGTGGATGGTGGTTTCGATTGTGGCTTTTAAGACCCAGCCGCCGATGGGTGCGATCATTCGGCAAGAATCCGCGGGCGACCGTGCACATGGCAGTTACGGAGTCACCCAGACAACATCGAGGGACTCTGGACTCCGGGGGAGACACGCAGGAGCTCTGGGCTGCAGGGGTCTGACCCGTCTGGTGACCTCAGGCCATGGCTCTGTGTGTGCAGATGAGGTCCCTGGGTGCACATGCGTGTGCACACGCGAGGGGTGGGCCCTGGCACCATTGTGAGGGGTGGGGGGAGGGCAGAGAAGAGGAGAGGGTGAAAGTGCTTCTTCGCGCGTCAGGTTGCTGGGAATAACGCCGATGAACACAGGTCCTACTGCTTCGCTGGGTTTCCCTGCGTGCCCCTGCACGGCCCTGGGAATTAGCGTGTGTATCAGCACCGCCTCTTTGTTTCGGAACTGTTAAAAAAAATTTTAATTGTTTAATTGTAATTCCAGGACAGTTAACATACAGTGTTACACAGTTGCAGGTGTACAATGCAGTGATTCAACGCTTCCGTAGGTCACTCGGTGCTCATCACAGCAAGAGCACTCCTTGATCCCCCTCCCCCCCACCGCTCCTCTGGGAACCACCAGCGTCTTCTCTAGAATAAGTGTCTGCTTCTTGGTCGGCCTCTCCCTCTCTTTCTTTCCCCTTCACTCCTTTGTTTTGTTTCTCACATTCCACGTGTGAGTGAGATCACATGGTATTTGTCTTTCTCTGACGTGTTTTGCTTAGCATCGTACTCTCCAGCTCCATCCAGGTCATCACAAGTGGCAAGACTTCATTCTTTTTTATGGCTGAGTAATATTCCAGTGTGTGTGTGTGTATGTGTGTGTGTGTGTGTGTGTGTACGTACCACGTCTTCTTGTTCCATTCACCTGGACACTCGGGCTGCGTCCGTAGTTCGGTGGTCATAAATGGATGCTGCGGTAACATCGGGGTGCGTGTAGTTTCTGAACTGCTCTCCACACGTCGTAGCTTCTGCTGAAGCACAGAGCAGCATACCTCGGGTTAGAAGGCCCCTGGGGCATTCCCTCTCTTACCTAGAACGTTGCTTGTCTTACAACAGTCCCGATAAAAATGTGACGTATGAACATATTCTCTTTTTTTTAATGTAACTTACTGTCACATTGGCCAACAGGTTGTGTGTAAAGTGTGCTCTCTTGGTTTTAGGATTAGATTCCCGTGACTCGTCGTTTCCACACAACACCCAGTGCTCATCCCGACTAGCGCCCTCCTCAGTGCCCGTCACCCACTCTCCCCTCCCCCACATCCCCAACCACCCTCAGTTTGTTCTCTGTACTTAAGAGTCTCTTGTGGTTTGCCTCCCTCCCTCTCTGTAACTATTCCCCCCCCTTCCCCCATGATCTTCTGATAAGTTTCTCAAGGTCCACATATGAGTGGAAACATATGGTATCTGTCCTTCTCTGACTGACTGACTTCACTCAGCATAACACCCTCCAGTTCCATCCACGTTGTTGCAAATGGAAGGATTTCATTCTTTCTCATTGCCACATAGTATTCCATTGTATACATACACCACATCTTCTTTATCCATTCGTCAGTTGATGGACACTTGGGCTCTTTCCATAATTTGGCTATTGTTGAAAGTGCTGCTGTAAACATTGGGGTTCATGTGTCCCTAGGAATCAGCACTCCCGTGTCCTTTGGGTAAATTCCTAGTAGCGCCCATCTTTTCAACAAGCCCTAGAACGGCGCCTGGCACGTAACTAGAGTTTAGAGAAGCATTTGCTGCTGTTACTAGCATTCCGTCTCAGCCATAGTCATTCATTCGCTTGCCGAGTGCGGGCTTCAGGTATCCAGGCCCTGAGTTGTTTCCTTTGGAAGCCCAGGGGTGGATCACACAAGATCCTGCTCTCGGGGACGGAATATTCTGGTAGGAAAAATAAGATGAGCAAATACATAAATATGATGGAGTGCAGAAAATGATCCGTCTCTAAGAAAGGTCTAGATGGAGCTTTTTGAGGGGTGAGCAGAAGCGGGAGAGGGCTTGTGCTGGGTGCGAAGGAAGGCGGGGTGGGTGGAAGTGGTACCTGAGCAGCGGGGAGGATGGGAAAGGTTCAGAGACGCTGCTGAACCGGGTGAAACGCTCTCCAGGTGAAGCGAACGGGGGGCACAGAAGCAGAAAATAGCATATTTAAGAGAGAAAATATATGTAACCAGTTAGCTTTGCCCGCTCGAAGGCCGGGTTTTGAACATCTGTGTTGCCTCCTCAGGGTTCACGTGCCGCATGGCGTTTCATTTCTTTGCCCTTCAGTGAAGTTCGGCAGGTGATAACAGGGAGGGGCAGTTACTAACCCGGCGCCGTGTCATTACAGCTGCTGCCAAAGTGCACTCTGTCTGTCCTTGTAATTATGAAGGTCTGTATTTTTATCAGCTGATTGCCTCCGGTCTGCAGCTTCCTCAGTAGTATGCAGACCAGGGCCGGGAAGCGATATAAACCTAGAAACAGAATTTCCTCTGCATTCTACAATAAATCACCCAGGCAGACCGACCGGGGGCTCGGTCCGTCGCGGGAGGCCCACCGTCACCTGCTGCTGAATAGATCGGGGCGGGCTCACAGCCTCGCGGGCTCACAGAGAGCGCGGGACGCACGCCCCGGGCTTTACGTCAGCTTTGTTGTGACACCCACGGTGTCACGACTCCTTTTCTCTTTCCTTGACAGTCGTTCCGTCTTCTCCTTGTGATCAGTGGCTCTGCATGTGGCATTTTAGCGTACCCACTGCGCAGCCGACTGTGCCCCTAGCCCGCGGTGTGGAAGGGGGTTGGGGCTCACCGATGAGCGGAGCCGAAGCTGCTGGCGAGTCTCCTCCGTTCCAGTCTCAGTCAGCACGTCCATCCAGTGGGGGTGTTACCGTGCGCTGTAGAGAAACCACAGCCTTGTACTTCGGAAACACTCTGTGTAAAGGTATTTTAAGATACCAGGTTCTAAATTACTGGGGATAATTTCTTAGAATAAGATTGCCTCACTTAGTGAGACAGTTCTCACTGGAACAGACTAATTCTGTGTTTTCCTAATTCCTTTGAAGCTTGAAATAATCAATGAGAACTAATATAAATGGAAATTGATAGCATAGAAAGGCTGCATAGGGCTCGCCAGCTCATAAACCCTGATTCTGAACAGCTGTAAGGCCCAGAACAATCGGAGACAAACGGCATATGTGCTCGGTAATTACTTCTTGAATGAATGAGTGAATTTTTTTTTCTTTGGGAGAATAACTATGTTTAGATTAAGTAATGATTAAGTAGAGCTAAGGGTTATAAAGTGAGTATTTATTATAGGATTTCAAATTTTTTGACATAAGTTGTATACTATGTTTTAAAATAGTACCTACTCGGGGGGAGCCTGGGTGGCTCTGCTGGTTAACCATCTGACTGTGGCGCCGGTCAGGATCTCACGGTCCGTGTGCCCAAGCCCAGCTTCTGGTGAGCACGAGCCCCGATTTGAGTGAGCTCTGCTTCTCTCTCTCTCCCTCTCTCCCTCTCTCCCTCTTCCCCTCACTCACTTGTGCCCTCTCTCTCTCAAAATAAAATAAAATAGTACCTACTCAAGTACATATTATGCTGACCTGCTTTAATACAGTATTTTCACTTCTGCTCTCTCTCTCTCTGTTATCTGTCTATACTACTTCTCTATATATTTTCTGTATATACATACTTTTTATATGTACTCTCTATATGTACTCTGTAAGTGTTCTCTGTATATACACTATATATATTCTCTGTGTGTGTGTGTGTGTATACACTCTATATGGTTATGCTGTATGTTCTTTTACTATGTATGTATATTCTCTCTGTATATGTGCTGTTTTCTGAGACACTTAGCTGTGCCACAAAAGGCCTTGGGAATCCAAGGCCAAGAATACCCTTGGATCCTGGTTCCTGCTTATCTGAACTGAGAGTGTAGTGCTGAGGAGAAAATAGCTGGAGTGACAGTCTTCTCAATCAGAGCCAGTACTGTCCCCCCTCCCCCACCTTCGCCAGTGTCATACTGTCACCTGTGTGCAGGGTCCTGAGCATCAGATCTCAGATGTAGATGAGACCCACCCCCTCCACCCGCCCTGGAAAAAGTCTAAGGTGCTTCACAAGTGGGATCGCTGATGACTGTCGGTAGCAGATCGGAAGCGTCCTTGTCACGCTTCTCTCCTTTGCCTCCGATGCGTCCCGTTTTGCATGGCTCATGAAAACACCAAAGCAAGAAGCCGATCTCGCGAGGCTCCTGAGCCTGCCGATTGCACTCCCAGCACTGATGGGTTTGTGTGTTTGCTCCTTCAGCTCTACGTGGCCACGGAGGCCATCCTCATCGCACTGGTGGGGGCCACGCCGGCCTACCACTGGGACCTGGCAGGGCTCCTGCCCAACCAGAGCCACGGCAACCGCTCGGCGGCTGACGACCGCGCCCTGGGGGACTGGCTGCTGACGGCCAACGGCAGCGAGGTCCGCAAGCACCTGCACTTCAGCAGCAGCTTCACGTCCATCGCGTCTGAGGTAACACCCTGAGCGCCGCTGGGGAAACCAAGGCAGGCCGTTCCGATCGCTTAGATGAACGTTTCTGCCGGGCCGGGTGAAACCGCTTTTCTGTCTTGTTGCTTTAAGTGTCAGCCACCTTTTCAGATAGCTGTCCGGGAGGCTGGAGAGTTTAGAGGAGAATACCCTACGAGAACACATTCTTTTTCCTTCTTGCTACAAGCAGGAAGAGCACGAGCCTTACCGGACTGGTTAGATGGAGTGCGGTACGAACTCCGGAAGTGCCCCCTTCCATACAGTGTGTGCCTTTTTCAAAAGTGAATTAAAACTTTCAGTTCTTTTTCTTACATACACAAGAGTTAACCGAGTCAAGAGAGAGGAATGCGGTGACCGCCTCCAACATCCTCGGTTCATGTGGATTCAGTCCAGTCCCGCGTGTAGCCCACATGGGCTTGACCGTACAACCCAGAATGCAGATGGGGCCGCCCCGTGTGGGCAGGGAGCCTCGCTTTCAAGGGGGCTTTGTGGCCAGGCTGGTTCTGGTGAGGACGGCACCTTCTGAGCCAGCCCCCCAGGAAATAAGCTGAGGATGGACGGTCCGGTGGAGGGAAACCCCGGCTCGAGGCGGGTGGGGAGCCGGGCGGCAGGTGTGCTGGCTGTGAAACAGGGGACCGCTCGGTCCTTCGCCTGCCCCCCACCGGCTGTCCGTTTGCCCACCGCCGCCCTGGCCTGGCCCTTGGACCCGGTGATCCAGCAACCATAGGGTTAATGCCCGGTGGGCATTGCCAGCTCTCAGTACTGACCGGCACTCCAGGTAGCTGCCCCCAAATCCCGTCGGCTGCCCCCCCGCAAGGTCACCAGAGCGCTTGCCGGATGCCCTGGCTGTACCCCCGTCCACCCTCGTGTGTGTGTGTGTGTGTGTGTGTGTGTGTGTCTGTGTGTCTGCACCACGGCATCAGCCAGTCTTGCCCATTGCTGACTGTTTTGATGATCACCCTTTGGGTGCGATGTGCAAAACACAGAAAAGACATGAGGGCTTGGCCTTAAGAGTTTCCATTTGGAGGCATAATTACTGGATTAATGCCCCGAGCTCCTGCCAGGTAGCTGTTTCTATGACAACGATCGAGTCACATCACCCCTGATTCAGAACCTCCAGGGATTCTCCCGCTGCACGCGGGAAACAGCGAAACCCACTTAGGGTGTTACACTCAAGGCCCTGTACCCGCCACAGCCCCGTCTACCCCTCCCTCTGCATCCCCTCTTTCCCGCCCAGGCCCCGGTGCTCAGCCTACCTGCTACCTCGATAGGTAACTAACCTTGGAATGCCCTAACCTGACCCTTGCGTCCAGCTGGTGCAATCCTAACCTAGCCTCTACTACTCACCCCAACTGTCGCCTTCCCTGCCGTGTCCTTCCCAACCCCACCCCCAGAAGAACCAAATGCCCTTGCTTCCGCTCCAGTAATGTTTTGTTTGCACTTACGTCACACACTGTAGTGTGTGGTTCAGCTCTATTTCTTTCGAAGTCTTTTGAGGGCAGCAGCCACATTTTGGTTATCTTCATACCTCTGTGGCCTGCTAACAACGGTTACCATCACTGTGAGTGCCAACCGAGGACCGCCACTGCTAACCTGTTGAGGTAGCAGGTAGCATTGTGGAATGGTTGGCTCTATGCCAGGCGTTGTGGCGTGCGCCCTAAACTCATTTAACCTTCGGAATAATCTTACGAGGTCGACGTTATGTCCCCCATTTTACCAAGACATCTTGAGGTCAGGTCAGGTCATAGGGTCAGAGCTAGATTTGAACCCAAGTTTGTCTTAACTCAGAGGTCGGTGCTCTTAACTATCGTACTTTTTCCCTCTTGCTACCTTCAAGACTTTTTTTAGTGTGTTAGTCGCTAGTGTTTAGAAGCAGATTATGATGTTTCTTGTTGTAAATTTCTTCAGATTATTTTGTTGGGGATTTACTGAGCTTGGATCTGTAGGTTTGTGGCTCTTGACAAATTGGGAAATTATCAGCTATTATTTATTCAAGTACTCTTTTGTTTTTAAATTTTTTTATCAATGTTTATTCTTTTTTGAGAGAGAGAGAGAGAGACAGAGCATGAGTGGGGGAGGGGCAGAGAGAGAGGGAGACACGGAATCCGAATCAGGCTCCAGGCTCTGAGCTGTCAGCACAGAGCCTGACGTGGGGCTCGAACCCACGAATTCTGCGATCATGACCTGAAACGAAGTCGGACACTTAACCGACTGAGCCACCCAGGCGACCCCCCTTTTTTTTTTTTTAGCTTATCCTCTTTCCCTCTTCTTTCCAGAATGCCAATGACAGAAATAATAGTGTTTTGGCTCTAGCTCCATAGATCTCTGAAGCTTTGTTCATTTTCTCCTCCCTTAGTTTATCTTTGTTTTCATGTTGGAGATTTTCTGTTGTTTCATTTTCACATTTATTGATTCCTTCCTCTATCTCTTTCGTTCTGCTTTTGAGCCCACTCATCGTGTGTTTTTGGTTCTCAACTTTCCATTTTGTTCTTTTTAGTATATTCTCTTTGTTTGGCGAGACTTTCTGTATTTTTGCTGTGTCTGTGTTGTCGTCTGTTTCCAGCATGTTTGTCGGTACTCCTGGAAGCGTTGTCACGATGGCAGCTTTAACGTCTTTGTCGGGTACTTCTAACATCTCTATCATCTCGGTAGTTGTCTTTTTTTTTTTTTTTCATTCTACTTTGAGATTTTCCTGGTTGTTGGTATCACAAATTTTTGTTTGTTTGTTTGAAACCTGCAGTTAGGGGGATTATGTGAAGAGATTCTGGGTCTTAATTAAACCTTCTGGTTTAGCTGGCTTTTTTGGACACAGCTCTGGCTCAGGAAGAAGGGAGAGGGGCCTCGGTACTCTCACGCAGTGGTGGAAATCCAGGCTGCCCGTGAGGTCGCGCCGGCCCCGGTGGTGGTGGCGGTGGAGTGGAGGGCATGCAGGAATGAACGTGCGGGCTCACCTGCTTGTCTTTTTCTGACACGCCCAAGCGGAGTGAACGGGGGTCACTTATTACTGGGGGCGGAGTTTGTTTTTGCTTCTCATGGTGGTGATTGGCTGGAATAGAGCAGTTATTATTTAGAAATGTTCCATCTTTCTGGGCTGCTCCTTTCCGAGGCCTTTGGCTGGAGAAAGTGGGTTTTGTCTGAGACTTTTATAATTTTCTTGGCATTTCTAAGTTGCTATCTTCTCTAATATCCAGTCTCGGGCATGTGAGGCAAAGGGAAACCTGGGGAAATCACCACTAGCTCATTCCTTGGGTCCCAGGGTCCTAGCTGGTCTTGCTGCCACCTTTCAGAGTTGTCTTATGTATGCTGTATGTGCAATGCCCAGGGGTTGTAGTGGTACCTGCTGGGAGAAACAAGGAAGCACATTTATTCCATTTTCCTGGAGCTGAAAGTCCTCCTGCGTCCTTTTGATGTGCCCATCATTTGGGGGGGAGGGTTGAAAAAAGATTTTTGGCATAACATTATCTTCCAGGTTCATTTTTTACCCCCTCTTCACCCCAACTGTGGAATTAGCCGTTTCGCCAAAAAGCCATTGTTCCGTTTATTGCCCCCATAGGATTTTGCAGTGGGCGAGAGCCATAAATCTGCCCGCCAACAAACCCATTACCGCAGTACAATGAAAGTGGGTCTCAGACCAAATTCTGCCACGTATAGAAGCGTTTATTAACTTAAATCTTATTATGAGAAAAGCACAAAATATCTCGCAGGCTTGAGAAGTCCTAGCTTTGTGGTTTCATTGGTACTCTGACTACCATTGGCATGCCAGGTCACTAGAGAAAAACCCCACTTTTCCGTAGTGAGAGTACTGACACTTCCCCTCCCTGTCAGCATCAAGCGAGCAGAACCTTCCAGAATTCATAGTGTCTCAGGACCAAGGAGGGGTTTCAGCCAAGGACATCACCCCTTTATAAAGAATACAGAACACCCTGGATTATCCCACAAACTCAGGGGAGGGGAAGGGATGTCTCTAAAATGTACTGAGCTGATTCGTGTATCTTGGGTGTCTTGAATTTCACCAGAGATAACCTGTGATTTAGGGTCAGATCATTGCTAGTCAACAGGCCAGTGTTTAAATCAAGAAGCAAAGGAACCATTGCTGATAGAGACAGTGATTAGAGTCCTTGCAGGAGCAACCTCTGGAGAATGGGCCCGCTGACCACGGGTGGACAGTGCAGCCTCGACTAGAATGCTCGGGGCACCAGGGAGGGAGCTTGGCCTAAGCAATGTTTATGCAGAGTACCCCGTGGTAGGTACTTCATACTTTAAATTAGATGCCATAGCAACACTGCTTCAGCACAGACACTCAACACGTTTCGATGGAATTGAATTAAATTAATACTAATGAGATCTACAATTAGGGGCCCTTTCAGATACCATCAGCGGGACACCATTGTTAGCGAATGTTCCTTGGGCAGCTGCTACTCACCTGACGCTAGAGAAGGCCTTGACCACGGGCCAAGGAGGGAGAGTGCCGTCAGACCCCGCGCTCCAGGACAGTGGGATCGGGCGCGCGGGTCACCAGCGTACCTCCCGTGCTGCCGCCCAGTGGCTCACCTGTCTCAGTTCTCGACTGGAGGCTGAATATGGAAAGAAGGGAGCCCGAAGCGCTACTGCTCCCCAGATAGAGTTGGTAGCTGCAGGAGAAAGGGGATTAAGTACCGTCCCCAGCAAGTGCTGACCATGTTCAAAGCAGCTCTGGAAAAAATAAATAAATAAAGGATGATGGGCTAAGATGGCTTCACCTTCCCTGCCTGTCATGTCCCCTAGTAACGATGCTGGGGCGCATCTGTGAGTCACTGTCTCTCTTGCCATCTGGCTTCACCAGACCGGAACTGTGTGCCTGTCTCCCTCCCTCCCTCCCTCCCCACCTCTCTCTGGCTCTCTCTTTCCTCTCCTTATTTTCCCTAGTCGCTGTCATTTCGTCTCTCTGGACCTGTTTCTCTCTATCCCCACCTCTCTTCTTCTCTGCCTTTCTCATTATTTACCTCCCATTTCTTTTTCTCTGCCTTTTTCTGTGTCTCTATCCCACTATCTCTGTCTTGCCTTTCTGTCTCTTTCTCTGACATTTCTGTCTCATTCTGTCTGCATGGACCTCCCTGTTTCTCTCTTTGTCTTTCACTCTTTCTTCCCCACCCTTTCTCCTTCCTCCTGTTCCTCACCTGTCCTTTCTCATTCCTGAGATGTATATACTTGGCCGTATGTGCTGCTATCCATCTTAGTGTTTATGTCTGTCCTTACAGATTGATAGATGCCCTGCTACTTTCCTCCCGTGGTAGAGAGGCACACATTAGGCTCCCGTCCCATGGGAGGTCAGTTATCTCCCTCAGAGGTGTATCTCAAGGCACAAATATTCTCCGTGCAGGCAGCGATCTCCGTCTCCAGCAGGTGCTCCAAGATGTGTCCAGAAGGGTGGGCGGGGGTGGGGCCGTCTACTGCACGGTTGGAGATATCCACGCGCTGCTGCTCGGGGACCTCTGTAGGGGACGCCGCATGGGGACGAGTCATCTTTGGGGCATCGCAGATGCCAAGCCAGCTGCTTCCGGCCCAAGTGGGTTCATGATGCTTTGCAAGGGCGGCCCACTCTGTTGAGGGAGGAGTACAGGTGGCACTGGTGGCCGCACAGCGAGACAGAAGTCCACAGTCCACACAGGATCCTCAGCTGCAGTGAGACATTCCACGCAAAGGGTCTGTGGGTGCAGATGAGTTTTATGAGGTTCGGTAGGTAGAGGAGAGGGAAGAGGCAGATAAGTGTGACTCCTTTTAATGTGCTCTCATGGGAGAGGCTGTCTCTCAGAGACCTTCCCCATGTGGACTTAGTTAGTCCTGGCCGGAGCCCCTACCCTGTAGACGAAACAACTGGCAGGCAGAGAATTGAAGGAATTTGCCCTAAATCACGTATGTAGGAAGTCGCTGGTCCGGGTTCAAGGAGCCCGTATTCTTTCCTCTACTTCAGGGCTTTTCGGACTTGGGTTTTCTTAACAGACAGAAGCCATTAACCCTACAGGCTTCTCAGGTGGCATTTCAGGGTTTAAAAGAGCTAGATGCTGGGCTGCGGGCAGCGAAGAGGAGCGAGGTCAAGGGCTCCCGTACCTCCTCAGCCACCAGCCGCCCTCGGCAGCCCCAGAAGCGCTTCCTTGCAGAACAGAGGGAGGAGCTGGGCTCCGCTGGGGAAGAGTGGCTGGAACGAAGGTCAGCCAGGTGACCGTGGGACGACAGCGCCTGGTGTGGACGCGTCGGGTGGAAAGCCAAGCAAAAGAAACCCTCGCCTAGCCCGGGCTGCCCGTCGCCCGCTCGGATTTGCCTCTGAGAAAGTGAATTCTAAGGAAGAAGGGCAAACGGTCGTAGCGTTCGCATCGTGGCTCACAAATTAAAAATATTAGAATGCGTGGGCTCGGTAGTCGGCGACTTAGTGCCACACAGTAAACGGAGGAGCCGGGCCGCAGATTCCTGTGGCCTCTCCACTGCGGCATGTGACGGAGAAGGGAAGATGGAGGGGGCACCTGGGGGGCTCAGTCGGTTAGGCTTCCGACTTCGGCTCCGGTTAATATCTCATGGTTCGTGGTTGAAGCCCCACATCGGGCTCTGTGCTGACAGCTCAGAGCCTAGAGCCTGCTTCGGATTCTGCGTTTCCCTCTCTCTGCCCCTCCCCTGCTCACGCTCTGTCTGTCTCTGTCTCTCAAAACTAAATAAAATGTTAAAAAAAAAAAAAAGAAAGAAAGAAAGAAAGGAAAGAACGGAAGAGGAAGTCAGCCCACCTGCGGATCTTTCATGAGCTTGCTTTCCCCAGGGTGATCATACAACTCTCAGGATATTTGTATCCGTCTCATGAGGACCCTGGCTCGCGGTGCCCCCACCACCAAAAAAGTAAACAAACTTTGACAAGTACTGTCAAAATAGTCATGATTCAGCGGAGCCTCAGTAGTTACCAAGCCCAAATAAACTTCGTGGTTTCCAGCCATAACAATAAACAGCAAAGGAGAATTCAGTCCAACGAGCGGCAGTCTCCCTGCTCCTCGGGGGTCCATCTGCGTCCAGACTCAGCGGCCGGCTGTGCTGTGTGCTGGTGCCACCCGCGTCTCTCCTCTGGATGGATTCAGGCCAACCCGAGAGGACGCGCTCTGCTTTCCATTTTTAGTGCAGGTCTTGTGTTCCTCCTTTTATTTTGAGGTGCAAATAAAGAGTCCAGGCTGTGTGCCCTCCGCCCACCGCTCAGGCCGTGGGCGTCTCATGTGAATTCCCACACTCTCCTTCCGCCCCGGACCTTGGAGCCCCGTGCGGGTGGTGTTCCAAGTCCTGGGGAGGGTTCGAAGTGGCTGGTATGGGCGGCTTCCAGGTTCCCTGCTGCTGCCACCAAAATGACAAGAGTCAGCAGAGAGGCAGCCCCGGAGGGAAGAACAGAGAGAATGAGGGTGAAGGAGCACAGGGGACCGGTAGTGCCGGGGGGCGGGGCGGGGGGGGATGGCAACCGCAGCCACACCCCTGCCGGCACCCCGGCAGCTGCTGGTCTCCGCGCCCCCAACTGGGTTCATGTCCGTTTCGGTGGGTGCGGTCCCCAGGCAAACCCTCCGCTCACTGTCCGCATGAAGTCCGCTTCGTGACCTCTGTAGTTTTTCCTGCAGCCGCTCCCCCACACCTCCGGAGCGGGAGCACTGAAACTAGCACTTGAACTTGTCAGGTAACTCACCCATAAGTTGACAAATACCCTTAAAATGCAGATTTGTGGTGTATAGACTGGATGGTTCTGATTGAAATTATTTGGTATAAAATAACCAAATTTGGGGTTTCGTTAGTAAAACACGTATAAAGCCTGTTGGTCTCTCATATGCTACCCCTGAAAATAAATACCAGGATAGAGGCCGGAGAGCTCTGTAGTTTCAGGAGATTGTGTTAAAAATACGTATTTCGAAACTCCCACCCTGTCTGTGCCTTATTACCTTCAGGTCAGGGCTAGCAGAGGTTATTCGTGGAAGGTTTGGGGAAGGGTGAATAAAAGGTTATGTAGATGTGATTAACTTGGTATTAATGCAGCAAAGAACCCCTCTGATCTGGGAGCCTTGACTATTCTACAGCGAGCTAATAGCCATTGGGGTGAATTTATGTGGTAAATTGCTGTCTGCTGTATTCAGATTATTCCCTGAGCTCTGACTCGTTCAGAAAGTACCAAATATCACGGAGACACACAATTAGCATGCTTAATTAATGTTTGCAACCAAAAAGAGTAAGGTTGGAATCTTTAATATCATTGTAGATATTGAAGAACTGAAATTGACCGATTGTTATCTTGAGATTAATCTGTTTTCCCCAAGCCGTACCCTGGGGTCAAAAGACTGAGTATTAAAACTATTTGAAAAATTCAGTGCAATAATTGCTTTAGGGGCTAATTTTTTTTTTAATGTCTTGCTTCCTTATGCCTGCACTGCTGATCACTACAGCCTGCGCACTTCACCCATTAAGTGGTAATTCAGAGTGACAACTACATTGAAATGAAGCAAGTTAGTTAATCACCGTGAAACTGTTCCTGAAATACCCTGGCCGAGTACTCCATAATCACCGGAGGCCTCGGATTACCTGATTTTCTCCTGAAGTGAGCCTTTCCTGGACGAAGCTGTAAATATTTTTAAAGGATGGATGAGAGAGCGGAGGGCTGAAGTTTGGTTGGACTTGGTAGCAGAGAATCCAGAATCTTCCATGGAGCAGTAACCAGCACTGTGCAGAACCCTCAGGGGTGTCCTGCAGGCATGGGGGGGGGGGTGGGGCAGAAGCTACTGACCAGCTGAGAGTCTGGGTAGGGCTATGGCACTCATAATACAACTCGATTTTCCCTAAAGCAGGACTTCCGGTGACGGAGAGCCCTGCCGGTAAGCACGGGCCCAGTCTTGCCTGCCTGGACTGCGGGGGGAGGCTACCTCTGTCTTCCTTTTCCTTTCTGATCCGGTAGGCTGTGCCATGGGGTCCGTTCCCCCTCTGGGGAAGCCCGAGTTGGGACTCGTGGCGGACACCAGGCTCGTGATCAAGTTCGCCTTTCCAAGAGACACAGCAGCCAGCCAGGCAAGGGGCCGGATGTCACTCCGAAACCTGCCATGGCCCCTGCCTGGCCTGCGGGTTCGCTGGCGTCTGTGGGTCGTTCGTGGCCACGTTCTCACCGCCGCAGACCCTCCATGCTTCTCCCAGTGCGGGTGTTTGCAGACCGCTCACGGTGTTTTCGGTTCCGCAGCCTTTGGGAAGTGTGTTTCAGTGGATCTTGCCTTTCTCGCCAGAAAACTGCCATCGTTCTGGGGTTTTTCCCCCTCCGTAGTTTTCCTTCTCATGAGCGTAGAGGCTGAAGATAAAGCCAAAGTATTCTGTATGTGCCGTAGAAGAAGGAAACCCCTCCAATTCCACCTCCTCCCTTCCTCTCCCGAGAGGGCCACTCAGTGGCCCCTGGGTGACTGGTGAGGCCCGTCCCGCCCTGCCTGCCCGTAAATGCACGACGCGATCCTTGAAGTCGCGACATCGAGGTCCCATAGATGAAGGTCCTGTGAAGCACAGCGTTCGCCTCGTTGCCTGAAGAATTCAGCACGTATTTAATCAGCGCTGGTCCCGACAGGGAGGCGCTCAGACGCAGCCAGGGCCGGAAGAAGCTCACAGCGTCGCACGGGCAAGCGTGTAATTCGCAACACTCTGTACCCGAAGCAAAGACAGGGAGGGAGGTGGCACAGTGGGCACGGTGGTCAGCTCCGTGGATCCGGCAGGACCGCGGGGGGCGGACGGGAGCTCACCGGGGACGACGTGGGGCTGGGGTGAGCGGGGCAGGACTGTGCCGGGGCAGTCGGCTCCTGGAGGTGCCAGGCCTCACGCAGAGTCGGGTGATGAACGTTTGTCTTCCTGTGGGGAGCCGTGCCCCCTCTCCCCCCTCCCCCCCCGGGCCCTGCATGATGGCGGTGGCTTGCCATTATTCACACGTGAGTGAGGCATTATTCTTCGTATTCGGGCCAAGACAAGGACAGGGACGCACAGCCTCCTTAGGGAGGGGGAAATGAGCCCCTGCTTGGAAGAGCTTAGGGGACAGGATTTTCATTTACTAGATGTCTTGTCGCTTCCGTTAGAGTCATCTGTGCCTACGGCATGTCTCTCAACTCTCGTTCTGTGGAACATCACCGTCCATTAGAAGGGGGAGAACGGGCCGTCCAGGTCACAGGGAAAAACGGAAGCAGGGACAAGACAAATTTGTGACATTGACACAGGCGGTGAGAGGTTGCTCAGGGCAGAGGCTGGCTCTGTGTCTCAGGTCTCAGAGTTCAGAAGGGCTCTTGCTTGTTCGTCTTCTTGATATTCATTCGTGACCAATTTTTACAAGCATCGTCTCGTCTGTGCTCTAGTGCTGTGGGGGAGGGTGAGGTAGCATGGTGCCGTTCGGCAGAGGGAACAAAAGCAAATCAGCAAAACAGCATTTTTGTGTCATTTGGGTATCTGAGGATGTCAAAAGTACATGATAAAAGTTCAATTAAAAATATAGAAATTTGGGGGCGCCTGGGTGGCTCAGTCAGTTAAGCGTCCGATTCTTGATTTTGGTTCAGGTCATGAAGCTCACAGTTTGTGAGTTTGAGCCCTGCATCAGGCTCCATGCTTACACTGTGGAGCCTACTTAGGATTCTGTCTCTCCGTCTCTCTCTGCCCTTCCCCTGCTTGTACATGCCACTCTCTCCTCTCTCTCTCACTCAAAAAAAAAAAAAAAAAACTTAAAAAAATATATATAGAAATTTGGGGGCACCTGGCTGGCTTGGTCAGTGGAGCATGCAACTTTTGATCTTGGGGTTGTGGGTTTGAGCCCCACATTGGGTGTAGAGATTACTTTCAAAAATTAAAAAATATTTAAACCATAGATAGAAAGTTTAAGTATTTGTTTTTTAAACATACATTGTGGAATGGGATAAATCCCTTCCCCTCACCCCGAAAACACGTTGGAAGTTGATTTTTTTTTAGATTTATTTATTTTTGAGAGAGAGCCCAAGCGGGAGAGGGGCAGAGAAAGAGAGGGGGACAGAAGATCCGAAGCAGGCTCTGCGCTGACAGCAGCGAGCTCAATATGGGGCCCAAACTCACAAGCCGTGAGACCATGACCTGAGCCGAAGTTGGACGCTTCACCAACTGAGTCCCCCGGGCGCCCCTGGAAGTTGGTTTTGAAGTATGTTACTCTGTTCTCCTCACTCTCAGCCTTCTCTTGTTCCCTTCACACTTGGGCCATGTGACCTTAACTTCAAATGTGACATGGAACCTTCCCTTCCTCCCTTCCCCGTCTCCTTTCCAGGAGCCCTGGTTCTGTTACCTTAAGCCACAAAAACCTGCCTGTTTCTCATGTTCCTTCTAATATCATTGATTTTTTTTTTTTCATAGCTTGCTGGTTGGAACACATGGCTAAGGTTTAAGAGTTAGGAACTCTCCTTGGTATGTGATCATTTCTGTGCTTGGCATTTAACACCCTTAAATAGGGCATTACATCATGGGTTAGCCCCACAAGTGTCGGACTTAACAGATTCGGGCACACAGTACTCAGAGAAGGAGGTTTCGAGATGATGGCAGCATCGGGTGCAGGCCCCGTGGCTTACTCTCGTGTGATCATGTCTGAGCTGCAGCCGTGTCCTCCGCCAAATGGAAACAATAATAATAATAGTAATAATAATAATAAATACCTAACTCTAAAAGGTAGTTGTTGGGATCAGGGGAGAGTATTATGCCAAAGTTGGTTGGTTATTAATTATCTGGTTACAAGGTGCTGCACCTTCCCGTTTGTCCCATTCTCTGACATGTATTTGTCATTACTTGGACATTAATTTTGCTTTTAGGATTGGATAAGCATGCAGTCCATTTTGAAGCCATAATTCATTTCTGTAGATTATCCTGTTTCTGCAATGTCAGAAAAATGACTGAATCGACTTGTGACATTTCCAGAAAGCTTAAGGTTTGATGATTTCAAGGGAGATGTTAAAAATATGTTTTGTTCCTTCCTTTAAAACTTATCTTCTCTCTAGGCATGCCTGGCCAGCTCAGTTGGTTGAGTGTCCAACTCTTGATTTTGGCTCAGGTTGTGATCTCACAGTTCGTGAGTTTGAGCCCCGCGTCGGGCTCCACGCTGAGCACAGAGCCTGCTTGGGATTCTCTCTCTCCCTCTTCCTTTCCCCCTCCCCACTATGTAAAATGAAAAATGAAAAAAAAATTCATCTTCAAGCTTCACTCAATCTGTGATTGATCTATTGGTGTCAAATAATAGCTGTTTATGGATGGCTCAGCCCAAATCTCTATTTCCATCTCGAATCCATTCTCTTCTCTGAGGCCCCTGCCCATCCTGGCTGGCTTGAATCACCGTAATGACCTCTGATGGGTCTATTCCAATCTCTATGTTACAACTAGAACACCTTTTCTTGACACACATAATATTGTATCCCTTAACGGGAGGTGACATCTTATTCTAAGTCTCTAAGCAGTAAGAATCCAGATATTGAAAAAGCTCCTAGATGCTTCCCTGCTACCCAGTCAACAGTCGAGACTCCTTCCTTCTGCTTGCCTGCCTTATTTTCATCCTTCGGAATTGGATGGCTCTGCATGGCACCTGGCCAGTATTTGCCATATTTATGGTCCTTTCACCTTTTATGTTTGAGGCACCTGCTGCTGGTGTCTGATGTTCCCTCAGGTCTACTTTCTTTGGACGAGTGAATGATTTCGCCCACGGTTTCAGTCCTAGCCCCCTCAAATCCTTTTTGAAGATACAGTATAATAAATGCCCAGCTTATGAACTCAATGATTTGGGTAAGCTTATGAACACAAATACAGATGTTGGTTATAAGATGGAAATAGATTTATCGAGGTCATCCTGAAGGACTGAAAATATTTTGTCTTTGTATCCTCGCTTGTCTGTTGATGTATGGGAAAAGGAGATTTCTAGCTTTTTCAACTCGCGAGTGATTTTTCCATTTGAAATGAATTGTATAAAAAAGAACATTCTAGCTTTGGCTTGCCACTTAATAATAGGAGAGTCGTCCCTTCAATACTCTCTAGCCAGTGAAGAATTTGAGGGACTTATACATGTATAGATCTATGCCTCCTAAAAACACGCTTTGTGAGACTATAATGGCTGTCATATTTAGGTTTATTTTAGTTGACTTCCGAGTGTCCTGGTGGTGTCCCGGTTTGGACTTTACCTTGGTTTAAAGATTGGCCAAAGGGACAAGAAAATGTGCTAGCGATTGAGTCGAGTCTGCTGAGTGACCTCTTTCCAAAGCGTTATGCCAGTACAGCTTCTCAAATACTATAGGGATCGCTGTCCTGCTGTGTCTTGTCTGAGCTTCGACAAAACAGAACTCTGGATCACACAGTAGGCACGTGATAAATATATAAAGTATATTTGTAAAGTTTTAAACGTTGGAAGCAACACAAACCAAAATCTTACATGTTGGAGGACGGTGCACATAGAAAGCTGGCTGTAAACACATCGTCCTAAGTCCTTGAATTGACTTAGAATCGATTTCGACATCAACCATGCCCAGTTTGCCTAGGTCTGTTAGGAAGTTTTCCTGGGTTTCAGCTTCGTATGCTTTAATTTACTTTTTTAAAAATTATTTTAAAATATTTTTTACATTTATTTATTTTGAGAGAGACCACAAGCAGGGGAGGACAGAGAAAGAGAGAGAGAGAGAGTGAGAGAGAGAGAGAGAGAATCTCAAGCAAGCTCTACACTGTCAGTGCAGAGCCCAACATGGGGCTTTGATCCCACAAACCATGAGATCATGATCTGAGCCAAAACTAAGAGCTGGATGCTCAACCATCAGAGCCACTCAGGCACCCCTAATTTGCTTTTTTTGTTTTAATTTGACCATGCCTTTAGATTTTTCTATTCATTCCTGAATGTATTACAGGAGAAATAAAGAAGTACGTTACCCCAGCCAGCATTGACATGAAGGATTACTGGAAATTACTTTCACACGTAGAACTGAGAATCAGAATTCGGAATTTGCTGATCACACGTCTTGAGGGCTACTTCTTCCTAAAAATGCCATCCAAGCCGAAAGCTTTCCAGTTGTTGGAAGGATGGTTATTACGGCCTTTTTGGTGGATTTGAGTTCTACAAAAGTGATCAACAGAACAGTTGATAACTGAGAAGGCATGTTAGCCACTTCTTAATTGAGCACAACACAGATCAGTATGAGCTTGGACATCTAAACAGACTAGCAAAAATTGAGGTGCAGGATAATCAAGACTAAAGGTGCAGGCCACATTTTAAAGGCATGAAAACACCAAAGCAAATACCAACAACATGAAAAATATAAAAAGAAGTTGTTTGAACTTCAAGTTATTAAAAATCAATACAATGAGGCCTTGTTTATTGGCCATTGTAGGAGAAGGGATATCCCTGTGACAAATACAGTCTTCTCTTTTCTAGGCCAACAGGATATCTAATATTGGATTTATTCTTCGACCTAGAAAAATGTAGACATCCCTCATGAATTGAAAATTCTACAGCAGAACTATCTATAATCCAAAATAATTAATTTTTTTTACAAAATAGAATTTCTTCTTCAACTTCCAGAACTCTTAAAATCTCTTTCATATGAAATTTAACAGTATATTTTACCCTTTACAGATCCTTAAATCAGAGCTTCTTACCATGATGGAATCTCTTTTGCTGACTCAGGCCATACTTACTATATAGAGTGTGGTGACCAGGGTCTTGAAAAGCTTCAAGAACGTTTGGAGCAGGGCACTGGGAGAAGTGAGTTGGAGGGGAAGGGGGTGGGAGGAGAGTGAGTAGGATGTTCAAAGTCAAGATTTTAGAGGTGGTTACAGCCATTGAAGATGACTGTGTCTAGGATGGGGGTTCTTAACGTGATTGCCTAGGAGAATCATCTGGAGAACTTAAAAAATATGCCACTGCCTGGGCCCTCCCCCAGTGTTCTCAGAGACCTAGGCTCCTCCAGCTTTCGGCTCCATCCTTAATTTGTGGCCCTTTTCATGATGGCCTCAGATAGAGCTCCAGCTTTCATACGGATGTTCCGAGCAGCGGGATAGAAAGGAACAAGGGGCAAAGGGTAAATCAGCTGCCTCTACAGACATGTGGAAGTTGCCACGTGGTGCTCCTGTTTGCATTCATTGTGCAGAACTTGACGTGGCATACCTAATTGTGAGAGAGATCGGGACATTAGTCTTCAATCTGGGTAGCCATATGCCCCGTAAACATATAATTACTATGGAACAGAGGAAGAGTGGCTATCGTTTAAAACAAGCTAGCATCTCTATCAGCTCTAGAAGGGTAGCAGATTATACCATCTGGTAATGTGATCTTAGGTGAGCTGACGATTTTGAAGTTTCGTTATCTTCTCCCATGCCAGGCTCTCAGGTCCGTGGGTGTCAAAGGAAACGCAGGCTGCAGTCGAGAGGGGTCCGGTTCACTGAGTGATTTCCGCAGGGGCCCACCAAGCTTCAGTCAGGGCAAGGATGGGAAGTACAGGGAAATTAATGATGCCGGGGATTTTTTCTGACGATGACATTTATTTCTCTACCCACAATCCCCCTACGTCTGCTTTTCTCCCTAAGCAGCCTGCTTTTCTCCCTAAGCAGCGTGTAGTCCATTATTATCCTAATCACTCTTTTGTGAATCCCCACAGTGCCCCGGTGCCCCTCTCCCTTTGCGATTCTCCTGAGGAGCCCCCAACTCTGTGTAAGCTTAACTCCCAACGTCCTCCTCACAGAATCGGTAACTACAAGGCTCAAGTGTATATTCACCGTGGCGCGGCAATCCTGCAGCGTTTCCCGTGGGTGGGTCCCGTCCCGTTCCTCAGAGGCGTCTGCCATAGTCCACCCGAAACTCGGAATCCGCTCCCTGCCCCCCACTTCCTCCCTTCTCCAGCTAGTGGCCTCCCTTGACCTTTCGGTGAGAAAGAAGTGAAGCAGCCTGGCAGGGGTTTCTTCGCTGCCTGCTTCCGAGTCCACGCGCCTGCTTCCGAGTCCACGCTCCGCCTCCTCACCTGCTCCCCTTGCCGTGACATCCCCGGCTTCCGTGAAAGGCCAGCCTCTCCAGGTTGTACCCTCGAGCCCATCCCTTATTGCTTTTCCAGATCGTTCTCTCCTGCGAGGGTGTCTCCTCCACTGGCTCACCTCATCGGCGTGCGCACAAGCCAACGATCTGTCCCACATGCCTGTCCCCGCACTGTCCCGTTTCTTGGTTCCTCTTCACAGCAGAACTTCCAGAAACCATTCTGTACAGAACTGCCGTCAGCAGTTCCTCATCCTTCTCCAATCTGGCTTCCGTTCGCACTTGACCGAGATCGCTATTTTGAAGTGTCCCTTTGTTCCCAGATCTAACCCCGTGTCTCCGTCCTCATCTCACCGGACCTCCGAGGCAGCCTTCCACCTGCTTGACCACCCCTTCCTCCCCGAACCCGATTTCTTCTCGCGGGGTTTGCGACACCACACTCCTCCCTGCTTTCTTGCTGTGTCTCTGAGCCCTACTTGCGAGTTTGCTCTAATGGGCATTTTCTACTCAGCCTCTGAACAGGGGGGGTGTCCTGGGCCCCAGTCGCGAGCCCCTTCCCTCTCTCTGTAGGTTCGTGAACCCTCACAGCCTCTCCCCGGAGCTCCAGACTCGGGTCCAGATTTCTGCTCGGCATCGCCACTTGGGTGTTTTCTAGGCACGTCGGCCTCAGCAGGTCCAAGCGGCTCTTTCTTTCCCACCACAGCCCGGCTGGCCACCTTCTCCGCCTCGATAAAGGTCATCCCCTGAGTGGCCAGAGTTAACGACTTAGGTGAAGCCCTGGATGCTCCGTCCCCCCCCCCCCCCCCGTGTCATTCATCAGCAGGGCCTGCCCCTTCCGACTTCGGAACCCGACCCCCCCCCCCCCCCCGCAAGCGCTTGTGGTTCTCCGCCCCCATCGCTTCTCCTCCGCTCCCCCCCCCCCCCCCCGTCCGAGCCGCCATGGCCTCCCCGCCATGGCCTCCCCAGCCGGTCAGAGCACGAGCCTCCTCGCTCCCACGTTTCTCCGTTGGAATGCGCTCTCTGAGAGTGCCCAGGGTGATCTTTAGAAACATACTTCCGGTAGTCCAACACCTTCCCTTTGCACTGGGGTAACACCTCAGCTCCTTCCGGGGGCCAGGGCCCTGTGTGACCTGACTCCTGTGCCCCTGTCTGGCCTCATCAGAGCACCTGCTGGAAGCTCACTGGTGGACCCTCACCTGAGGTTGGGGGCCCTTCTTCTCGTGTTCCCTGAACAGCTTTTCAGAGTGGTCGCTTCTCATCACTCAGGTCCGAACATCACCTCCCCAGAGAAGCCTTCCCTGATTACCCTAGAGTGCCCTCCCAGCCTATCCCTGTGTGTTGATTCCGCTGGCGCTGACCATCCATGAGGGAGGGGACCATGTCCGTGTCCGGCTTATTGACATCTGTGTTCCCAGTGTCTAATGTGGTCGTCAACCTTCAGTAGAAACTAGTCAGATATGTCTTGACTACCTGGACAAAACCCCGTCTAGATCAGATCTCAGATGTCCGTCACATCGCTCCATCCCCCTTATTGAATCATGGGGCCGGGGACCCCAGTTCGTTACCCTCATTACGGACTGCATCTGAAGAACCGGGGAGTTCAGAGGCCGAGTCCAGCATTAGCGAGGAGGCGTTAGCCTTGCTCCTTGCCCGGTGAATATTACTGTCGTTACCGCTGTGAATTTTGTTACTGTTGCTGCACGGAGATGTCCAGAAGCCGTGTGGTCGTGAGCTTCACCATCACAGTCTTTGAGGAAATCCGAGATGAGAGCAGTCAGAGGTGCTCTGAGCCTCGACGACGGCCTCGTCGGAGCGTGGGAGGGGAGGTCCAGGACTCCAGGAGAGGGGCCGGCGTTGCCTGGTTCTCTGCCCCTGCGACGCAGGCTCACTTTTATTATGACCACAGATCGCCTCCACACACCGCAAGACCGGATTTCCCATAATAGCATGCTAAGCAGGAGGTGACTGCTTTCTCTTTAATTAAGTTCCTAAGTTTCCCTAAACTAGAAGAGAATAGTACTTAAGGGATTTTTTTTTTATTGTGGTAAAATATGCTGAACATGAAAGGTGACATTTCAGCCATTTTGAGGGCACAGTGCCATGAAGTATGTACATGCCATGCAGCCGTCACCGCTCTCCATCTCTAGAACTTTTTCATCCTCCCAAACCTAAACTCTGTTCCCAGTAAACGGTGGCTCCCCATTCCCCCGGCTCCTGGTACCCCTTATTCTACTTTCCCGTCTCTGGCTTTGACTATTCCAGGGAAAGGACAAACCTTCCCCCTGTGCCTCCTGCACTGTCAGCCACTTCGCCGCTGAGCCTTCCGGCCACCAGGTGTGTGAGGCAGGGTTTGTGGGGGCAGGTGAGACAGGATCCCGCCCCTGCAGCGCCGCCGCCCCGGCTGGGTGTCCTGCAGCTCGACTCGGTTCTGACACCGTCCGCCTGGAGGTCGCATCAGATCCCGCAGCTTTCAGGGCTCAGGCCCCCTGAGTGCCCCCGATGCCACGCGGCTCACCCTGCCGCCACCTTCGGACGCCAGATGCAAGGCCTCGTTGTTTTCCTGTGCTTCCGATGCACCAGGAGCCGGAGGCCCCTGCAGCGTCCCCAGGATGGGACGGATCCGCTTTGGCGGAGCAGCTCCCAGAGCTCGGGAAAACCTCTCGCGTGCCAGGTCACTGGCTTGTTACGAAGGGTCGACCTCAGGAGCAGCCTGATGGAAGAGGCACAGGACAAGGCGCGGGGCGGGGGGCGGGGCGCAGCTTCCATGCCCTCTCCGGGCCCGCTCTCCCAGCCCCAGCCCCTCCACACGTTCACCCGCCGAGAAGCTTCTCGAACCCCTGTCCCCTTGGGTTTTTAGGGAGGTGTCGTGATATAGGCAACACTGATTAAATAATTGGCCCTTGGCAATTGGTTCGACTTCCAGCCCCTCACCGCCTGCCCTAGGACGGGGGCGGGGGGTGGGGAGGGCTCCCCCCCCAGCCCCCCATCTAAGGAGGTTTCCAAAAGTGACCTCATTAAATTAACTCAGGTGTGGTCGAAGGAGGCTATTAAAATAACAAAGGACACCCATGTCTCCTTGATTGCTCTGAAGTTATTTCAGGAACTGGGAACAGAACTAAATATTTCTGTTCGGAATTACAAGGGTTTTAGTAACTGTGTGCCAGGAACAGGGGATGAAGACCAAGTATCTGTTTCTTACTGTAAGTCACAATATTACAGTCATAAATAAGTTCCGACAGTATTTGTCTTTTTTTTTTGTCAGCTTATTTCACTTAGCATAAGGTTAAGTTTCATCTCTGTTGTAGCTTGTCAAAATCTGCCTCTTTGAGGCTGCATAATATTCTATTGTATGGGGGCACCTGGGTGGCTCATTCAGTTAAGTGTCCGACTTCGGCTCAGGTTATATGATCTCATGGTTCGTGGGTTTGAGCCCCGCGTCGGGCTCTGTGCTGACAGCTCGGAGCCTGACACCTGCTTCAGATTCTGTGTCTCCCTCCCTGTCCCTCTCCCACTCAGCGCTCTGTCTCTCAAAAAAAATTTTTTTTAATGTTTTAAATAAAAAAATATTCTCTTGTATGTATCTACCACATTTTGGTTATCTATTCATCTGACTTTTGTGAGTAGGGCTGCTGTGAACATCAAGATGCAAATATCTGTTTGAATTCCTGCTTTCAGTTCTTCCGCGCATATGCCCAAAAGTAGATTTACTGGATCAGATGGTATTTCTATAATTAATTTTTTTTTAGAAAAGTGCTCAAGGAACCTAAAACCTATTAACTTCTTAGAGCAAGGGACTGTTCATTGATTGCCTCACAGATGTCATGTCGTATGTCAGAAGTCAGAGAAATGGAAATGAGTGGGTCATGGCTCCTTCTCTCAAGAAATACAAGGGCTTAGGGGCGCCTGGGGGGCTCAGTAGGTTAAGCATCCGACTCCTGATTTTGGCTCCAGTCAGGATCTCACGGTTCCCGAGTTCGAGCCCCGCATCGGGTTGTGTGCTGGCAGCGCGGAACCAGCTTGAGATTCTCCTCTCTCTCTCTCTCTCTCTCTCTCTCTCTCTCTGCCCCTCCCATATTAGGAGGGATATAATCACCAAATGCATATATGAAAGTAGCTGTTCTATACCGTATTCGCTGCTGTAATAAGGTGTGTATAGAGTATTGTAATAGCGATTTCTAATGTTTCTGAAGACAAAATCTCCTTGGATATTATCCAAGGTAGATGACCTACCAAATTCTGGTTAGTGATGGGTAATGCGGTAGAGAATTTCCAGTGTACAAGTTTTGGTTGTACATCTGGCTGGTTGTTGTTTTTTAATAGCTAACTCAGTCCATCCATCTTTTCTGTGATCTAAATGCCCCTTGTGTTTTTTCTTCCCCCAGTGGTTTTTAATTGCCAACAGATCCTACAAAGTCAGTGCAGCAAGCTCTTTCTTCTTCAGCGGCGTCTTTGTGGGGGTTCTCTCTTTCGGTCATCTCTCGGATCGCTTCGGGAGGAAGAAAGTCTATCTCACAGGTAACCCGCTGGGGTGTTCATGCACCGAAGAGGACTTGTTTCCCTAAGGTTCTCAGGGAAGTGGCGAGGGGACTGTTTCCTTAAGGTTCTCAGGGAATTGCCACGTGGATAGAGAACCGATTTCTGTCACGCTGGCAGGAGGCCACACGGCAGCCAGCGTTGCTTCTGGCAAAGCGTTTTGAAAGACCGGCAGCAGGCCTGAGGGAGGCCGTGTGTTTGCATTCAGGCTTTTCGGAGATGGTGGTGTTCTCTGCCCTTCCCGAATTCTAACTCGTACCATGGCTCTACGGAGAGCAGAGATGGTGCCGGCTCCATTTTCTTGTATCCTGTGCGTTGGTTCATTTCAAATGTATTCCGTAAGACTCCGTGTAGCTCTCCTGACAAGCCGAGTATGAGCTGGGATCTTTCCATTCCCAACGTTACCGTGAATAGCTGAGAACGGTACATAATGGACAGATACCAACTTGTAACGAAGAAAGAAAAACCTCAGTTTTTCTTTACAGTTTTTAGGAGAAAATGTTTTTTAAAAGAGCGTAGCTCAGGAAATTTAAGTTTACAAAGGTTTATCTTTACACATGTAACGAGTATCCTTGATTACTTTGATCGAATGCTGTTTTATGCCTGGATTATTGACCGCTGTTCCTCTCATTCTAGGTTTCGCTCTTGACATCTTATTTGCCATTGCGAATGGGTTTTCCCCCTCCTATGAGTTCTTTGCAATAACTCGCTTCCTGGTGGGTGTGATGAACGGAGGAATGTCCCTGGTGGCCTTTGTCCTGCTGAACGAATGTGTGGGCACCGCCTACTGGGCTCTTGCAGGTACTGCTTCGCCCCCTGCAGATAACGGAGATGGTGAGCTGCCCCAAAAAGCCCCGTTGGCAACCAGTTTAACCCCAGAGTCCAAAAATGCACTTGGACTTGAGACTGTCTCTCTACCCATTAGATCTGCGTTCCGGATATTGTTCCGTATGACCTTGATGAGTCATTTTATTCCTGTTCCTCTGTAGAAAGTCTACCCTGGGGCCCACCTCATAGATGGTGAGCTTGCCTCCCGTCCTCACAGGTTGTCTCCAGATTATTCCGAGAGTGTTTCCTCGGAAGAGCATTGTTTTCACTGTAAACTAAAAAATAGCGCAGACCTAGGAAATCCTAGACGCCCCTCTCCCGGCACCTTCTCAGTGTATTTTATTAAATGCTTGTTTCCTGGGCAGGGGAGGGACACATCGGAGGGACCAGATGACATAGGGCGCCTGCTAGGCCAGACGAGAAATTCGTTTTTATTCAAAGTGCAGGGAGAAGTCAGCGGGCGAGTGAAATGGTGGGGCGCTAGGATCAGGTAGCATACGGAAAGATGACTCTGGCAGAGGTGTGGAGAGTGGCCTCCTGAGGGACAAGAGCAGGAATTGAGGGGTCGTTCGGGAGGTGGTTGTGGTCGGCCCGTGAAACGCGACGCGGGCGCAGACGAGTGTGGGGAGAGGAGCAGGGAGGAGGTCCATTTGAGCTGGATTTTGGTGGGACAACGGCTTGCTGAAGGCTCGGAGTGGGGAGAGAAAGAGGAATCGGGGGTCAGGGGGACCTCATGGCTTTGCCTGGAAACCGGGCGGATCGCTGGTACCCTTTACAAAAACGAAGTCGAACCTGCCGACGTACGGCTTTTACTAGTGCAAACCGAGCAAAAACAGCAGGCTTGCAAATGATTTAAATAAACAGCAAAGAAACCTGAAAAATAGCATAAATATCTAACGGCCGGTAAGCAGTTCCGAAACCACCAAGTCCGGTGTCCAGAATCCAGTGCGCAAGAGTGCTGATTGAGATGTTCATGTTTCTCATTAAGTTTTTTCACCAAGCGACCTAGAGCCCTACCACGTCTGCACCCCCACACCCCGTCTCTGGCGTCAGTTCCAGGCATACACGTGCAGCTTCTTGCTGGACGTTAGAGATGAATGTCAGTTGGACCCTCAAATAAAACTATGGCTCTCTTTCCCCTAAAATCTCCATCTTCCAGCACCTGAACGCGTGGTCATCGCAGTATTTCAGGCCATCAAACTAGGCCCCTTTGAATCATTTTCTTGTCCATCACGCCCAGTTGATACCACCCCTTACTGATGGTAAGTGGTGGAGACCCAACTCCGATGAGCAGATGTATATGAAGGGAAATGATTTGTATGATACAACCACGCCCCTGAAGAGCCAGGCCTCAGAGATGCCCCGACTCGGGAAGTCAGATGCTCTCCATCTCTGCCCCGTCACCCCCCTCCCATCCTCCCTGAGAAGCTTCCACTGCACAGTCAGGGATGGGACCCCCTAGCTCTCGGGTTTCACCGCCAAGTGTAGTATTTAAAATCCTGGGGCGCCTGGCTGGTTTAGTCGGTGGAGCGTGTAACTCTTGGTCATGAGGTCGTGAGTTCAAGCCTCATGTTGGGTGTAGAACCTACTTAAAAAGTAATCCTGCATAAGAGCTCGACTGGCCCAGCAGGGGTCGCTGCAGTGAGGGGACCAGGAGGGGCAGCCCCCACTTGAACCACAGGGACGAAGCAAAGGGAGGTGCACTCTCCAGAAGAGGGAAGGCATATTCTTGGAAGTAGATACAGTGCTAGGTAGATAATAGTTTGTAGCAGATACTCACCACAGGAAGCTTCCAGATGGCTTTATCTGAGGGGAGGTTAATAGATGTTAGGGGCTATACTGGTGTCTCAGCAGGACAGTACAGTTGACATTTGTATAGGATGCATTATTTCATCTGAAGCTAACAACTCCTCTTCAAGGTAGGTGTTATTATTTCTGTTTTACTGATGGGGAAACTGAGGCTCTCAGAAACGTTTAGTGATTTGCCCAAGGTCGCACAGCAGCAAATGGCAGAACTGGGGTCTGAGCTCAGCCCCTCTAAAACGGTCCCATTGTGTGGGCTGTCTTCCTTTGCCTACGTTGTCGTCGGTGGATACCGAGCGCTCAGAGCTCTTCTGAGCAATGACAGAAAGTCTGATTCGTGGAAGCCAGGTGCTGTCCGGTGCTCTGCGATGGGCCTGTAGTAGCTGCTGATTAGCTTAAATTCCAGGGAAATCATAGTGTCCCCACGCCCCAGCTTCTCCGACCCCGGGTTCTGACCTCGCCGAAGGTGCTCTGTCAGCCCGCTCCTCTTCCCCCCTCTCCTCACCGGGCACAGAGTCTACAGGTCATTGTGGCTAGAAAAGGAGAACCTGTGGGCAAGAGTACAGGTCAGCGTTTCCTTTATAGGGTTGTCGTCGAGAACTCTTGTGACAAGATCCTCAACAGCGTCCTGTCGCCGTGGTTGCCTGCCCCCGAAGGGCGGAGAGAGCGAATCGGCACAGCGCGCAGGCTCTGTAGTCAGGCCGACCAGGGTGCGGTCGAGCCGTGCTGCGCCGGCTCCGGCCCGAGGCAGCGGCTCCCAGCCTCTGGGCCGTTTCCTCTCCGTGTACGGTCCATGATGGCACCTGCTTTCTCGGACACTGTGTGTGAGAGGCTTAACGCACAGTAAATCGGAGCTTCTACCGCTGCCGATGGTGATAGTAGTAGTGACAGAAAGTGTGGCCGGGGTATAAATCACAAGTGTATTAAGCAAAGCTAGCGGGTTTATTCCCCATCTCAGCATTTATTTCAAAAAACATAGGATTTTTTTTTTTAACAATCTCATGGTTGATTTTTTTTCATCGGGGTGCTGGCGAAAATCCATGCTTCGCAGAGACAGACAAGAAACAAATAGAAAATGTCACATATCTGGTGGTAATCAACGGAGTAGGGAAGGGCAGTCCGGAAGTTGGGGAGTGGCCTGTGATTTAAAAGAAGGATCTGAGGCACAGCCTTGCGATAAGACGAAGTCCCAGGATTGCAGTCATCTGGTGACCTAAAAACCCTCCCGCCACCGGGCAAAATATCCCTCCAAGCTTCAGCACGTGTCGGGCAGATGTCAGTGCAGCCTTCAGGGCAGAAGGCATTCGGACAAACCCTTGAAATCGACATTCGGCTGGACCACACGTGGTTCGCGGTTTTCACCTGACCTTCCTCCTTTCCCACCAACTTGCCGGCCTCTCTTCCGCTTTTGTCACTCGATACTCAGTATTTGCGTAGGATTCTCTTTCCCGTTGACATCTCCCCAGGAAGGCGTTGGCCTGTGGCTCGGGTTGGAGAGGGTGGCGGGGATGGTGCTTTCTCCGGTGACAGGCGTCTTTTCCCTGAATTAGGATCGATCGGTGGCCTCTTCTTCGCGGTCGGCATCGCCCAGTATGCCCTGCTGGGATACTTCATCCGCTCCTGGAGGACCCTCGCCGTCCTGGTCAACCTGCAGGGAACGGTGGTCTTCCTCCTGTCTTTGTAAGTAGTGTTCCCTCTCTGCGGTTTAGTTCAGTAAGCAGAAGGAATGCCTAACGAGGCTGCGGGTCAGTGAGCGGCGTTGTCCCTTTCAGGGGTTTGCCCGAGCTGAGTTTGGTGAAGGGTTCGATTCTGCCAGCGCCCCAAAGCTTGGCAGCCGCTGGGAGGAGAGACGCTTACTTAATTCAGAACGCAGGTGTCCCTGGTTCGAGGCGACCTCCCGGTAGACCGGCCGCAGCTGAACCTTCACGTTGTGACCCAGGGTCCCAGTTTTTTTTTAACCTAATGCCTCAAGCGGAGAGATCTGCGGGCCGGATCAGATCGTGTGCTAAGGGGTGCGACTCAGGTACGGTACGCAGGACAGCCCGTCCGTATCCAGTACGTAGCGGCCGCTCTTCGTCCGCGTGACCGTCTCTCAGGGCCTCGAAATGTGGGCACGGGAAGATTCTCGGATACGGCAGAAACCCTGAGGGTGGCCAGGCCGATGCTGGTCAGGGAGGGCGCTCCAGACAGCTCGCTCACCTGCCACCCCGTGGCGCTCTCGCTCTAAATGCCGCGAGGTGCGCCGCCTGCTTAAAGCTATTTAATCAGTGCTTATTTCCCCACAGCAAATGCTGTATTAATATTGTTTATTATATAGTACGCGTCATATCATATAGAATATAAGAATATTATTTATTAATATTTTCCCCTAAATAGATTCCAGTAACAACAAAACAAATATTTAGGAGACATTTACAGAGTTCTCTGTGAAATTAACATTAAACGCTGACCATCTCGTCGGGCCGAGAAACCCAGGCTCGCCTGTAAATACTGGACTGCATTCTGGTCTCTAGTCACAGAGAAGTAGTACTGTTTCCCCTCCTCTTTCACCGTTTTAATGATGCGCTTAAGAAGTTCGAGTTGTTAGTTTTATTTCACCAGAAGTCTCAGAAGTCTCAGAGTGCTGAGGAGAGGCCGTCTCCTGAGGCTTCAGGCCTCTGGTTTCAATCATGAGAATCTTTGGGATAAGTGAAACTTCCAGCCAGCAGTACCGGCTTCTGTGCTGTAAAATGAGGGGTAACCGGAGTAGAATTTTCCTTCTGATACAGCTTGAAGGTAGTAGTTCTTTCTTCAAGTTCCACTAATTGAGATTTGGTGAGGATTCAACTGAATCCTGCTTCCATATTCTCTTTGAAAGGAGAGAATTAAGTGCAAAACTGAATATAACAGTGAGGCGTCTGACTGGCTCAGTCAGAAGAGTATACAAATCTTGATCTTGGGGTCATGGGTTCAAGCCCCATGTCGAGCATAAAGATTACCAAAGGGGCGCCTATCGGTTGAGTGTCCTGACTTCGGGTCAGGTCATGATCTCCCAGTTCATGAGTTCGAGCCCCACATTGGACTTGCTGCTGTCAGAACAGAGACCACCTCGGATCCTCTGTCCCCCTCTCCCTGCCCCTCCCCTGCTCATGCTCTGTCTTTCAAAAATAAGTAGAACATATAAAAATATTTCAAAAAAGATTACTTAAAAATAAATAAATAAATTTGAAAAAAAGATATAATAGAAATAGTTTGCCTGTACGTTTTGTTTGAAAGAGAGCGGGAGGGAGAGTGGGCGAGGGGCAGAGGGAGCCAGGGAATCTCAAGCAGGCTTCATGCTCAGCATGGAGACCGACACGGGGCTCCGTCCCACAAGCCTGGGATCATGACCTGAGCTGAAATCAGGAGTCGGACGCCCAACTGCCTGAGCCACCCAGGCACCCCGGTTTATCTCTACTTAAAAAAGCAAAATGTATTAAATGCATTTAGTTATGTGAATTGGAATGAGATAATTTTACTAGAAAGGGAAACTAAACAATATTTTGTTAGTTCACATGTTATAAGTTTGGGGAATAAACGGGTGCCTAGTACAGTCCTTGAATTAATAAGCATTCATGCAAATATCGGTAGATAAATAAATTTTCTTTGTAACTAATAAGTCTGTTATTTCTCAGTCCAGTCTGGCTGTCCTCTCTCTTTCCATAGTAGAGCCACTTTGATGGATCGCCTGAGCCGTCCTGACTTTCTTTTCTGAACGTGGTCTGTGTTCGTTAAGGCTCAGTGCTGGGTGGGGACATCTACTCCCTGGGAAATGAGTTCAGGTCAGGAAAAAGTAGGAAACAGAGGAAAAAGCGTGTTGAACCGAAGCAGGCCTGAAATGCGGGCCTTCCCGCAGGCGGCCTCGGGTTGATCTGTCCTGATTTTCTCCCGGCCCCCGTTTCCCATACCGCGTGTTCCGGGCGCAGCAAGCTGCGTGGAGTTTTCTGCGCTCACCCCCTGTCCAGCTTCCTTGCCTCTTACTCGCTGCTGCACCGGCCCCTTCCACACCCTTCTCTCCGTTTCTTCCTGTTTAACTCCTAGCCTTCCGGGTGCTCAAACGCCACCCCCTCCAAACTTCTCCTGATCACACCTCCAGCTACAAGTCATTTGCTTCTGAATTCTGCAGCACATGATCCATGCCCTTCGAGCGGGGCTCTTCTTTCTGCCTCCTGCTGGAGCGAAGCCCGTCTCTTTCTGCACCGGAAGCTCCCTGACGGCTGCAGGCTCTCGGCTCGGTTACGTGTCCCCCGGGAGCACAGCCCAGGGCCTTCCACAAAGAAGACCCCTCGTCCGCATTGGCCCAAAAACATCTGGAATTAGCCTACAGGATGAGCCCGTCAGCCACGTACAAAAATGTCCCGTTACTTTAGAGTCGCTCCTTGTGTTTTTTGTTTTCCTAGAAACATCATCGTTTAGTTTAAAAATTCCTCGTTTTCACAGTACTTGGATCCGAGCAGTTTTGCTTTAAAAATCAGCGCCCCCATAATTTACAAAGATTCCCCATCTTCTAAGAGAGTCACAGGACGTGTTTCGAGCAGAGGCAACATTGTTAAATTAGCCCTGGGGCTTCCGAAGTTGGCCCCGGCACTACGGAGAGGGCACCGTGGTCAAGACTGCTTTTTCTTTTTCTTTTAAAAACACGTCTTGCTGTTTGATGTGCAAAATCTGCGTGTGTCAGAATTGGTATTCCCAGGTCCATCCGTTAGCAGCGAGGTGAGCCTTTGTATAAGTAAGCCCAGTGGCTTCCCCAAATGTGGGAACGTGTCTCTGGTCCTCGGTTCGTGTACAAGAGACCCGCCTCCCCAAGCAGAAATACTTCATTAGCTCAAATTTCCAAGGCCTCAATCTCTCTCAAGTCTCATCTTTGACAACGATTTATAAACATCTTAGCAGTAATTAATGTTTATCAACAATTCTGGAAACATGGAAGTTTAAGGAGAAGGGAGAAATGATCTAAATTATCCGAAGATAATGACTGTTGATATTTTGGTTTTTTCCCTTTTTTTTTTTTCCTCCTTTTTTGACTTTTATTATGATAGACTCCTGGTAGCTCGCTTAGCTCTCCCAGGTGTACTCTCTCATTGATCCCAGTAGGCTTCACTTACGCTCTTTTCATTTGCATTTAGACTCAGGTAGTTTACATGGTACCTTGTCAGCGGCCTTGCGGATAGGGCCAGGGGTCCACTCGGTGGTCGGGAGACCTAACGTCCAACAGAACAGTGTTTTGCTCGGCCATCCACCTTGTGTATTAGAGGGGCAATGAAGAAGGAAGTAAGGGATGGTTTGAGTTCCGGCTTTGGTGGACAGTCAGATCTGCGTGAATGCTCTCTCTCCGGTAGCAACGCTCTGGGAGCAGTCCTGCCTTTCTGCTTCCTCTCAACACCTACTGCGTTGCTCAAGACAAAATCGAAAGGGCCCACCGAACAGTTGGGATGTTGACGGATGGGCTGTCCATGAAGGTCCAAATTCTGTGGCTTTCGTTGCCACTTCACTGCCCTTACAGAAAGGCACGGAGAATTCTAGAAAAGGCAACTTAAATAGCCAAGGTTACTTGGAGAAGTTTCATTTTAAGCAAATAATGTCACATGAGATCAAAAGGTACTGGCTGCTGTCTTTAGTAAACACGTGTCCACGCTCCTGTCACAGCTCGGCCTTTGACCAGGCCTCGGTCCTCCAGAAGAGCCGCACGGCTGTGGAGAGGAAAGAGACACATCATGGTTAAGTCTTGAAACTATTAGAAAATACCAGGGGTGATATAACCGACGTTTAGCATTCAGTAGAAAAGAATTGTTGCTTAGTAACTGGAAGTTAACCAGGAAATGACTTTTGTTCTTTAAGGTCTGGGTAAGGGGGTCGTCAGGATTTATCCTGAGGACATATTAAAGCCAGTGTGTCAGCTCGGTCGAGTCTTTTGAAACAGAAAATGCTCAAAACTAGCTGAAGTGGGATAAACCCTGTTTAATTCTCATGCAGAATCTTAGAATAATCCCTGCCTTCTTAATAACATATCACTGCATTAAAAATTTATTTTTTTCTGATAAGATGATAAATATTTTCATCTTCTACGTGAGGCTTTGTCAGAACTCAAACACCTGCTATCTCTGTCGTATTGTTCTAACTCGTGGCTATGGTTTAGAGCCCTCTCTCTGACCTGTGCTTTATGAAACATTCGAATTATTCAGTATTCTAGGCCTCACTCGCCATTCATCTATTAATATTTGTTTAATATAAAAATTGTTCAAAAGGAACAAATTTCTCATTACTTTTTTTTTTTTTTTTGGCTGCCGTTTGGGAAGTGTGCTCTTAGTTTCCGTTCATAAAGCAGGCCACCGTTTAACGCGGGCGTGCCATTGAAGGGGACCCCCGCCACGTCACCGGGAGAGTTGGTTTCAAACCTCACTTGGGATGCAGCCATGGCGAGGAAGTCCGCATGCCCCTCCTGTGCCCGTGTGCCGATACGAATATCCAGCCTTTAACGACGTCTCTTTCAGATTCATTCCTGAGTCACCTCGTTGGTTATACTCCCAGGGTCGACTGAGTGAGGCCGAAGCGGCTCTGTGCCTCATTGCCAAGAGGAACCGCAAGGTCAAGTGCACCTTCTCGCTGACACGGCCGGCCGGCAGGAGCTACAGGGAGACCGGAAGCTTCCTGGACCTCTTCCGTTACCGGATCCTCCTGGGGCACACGCTGGTCCTCATGTTCATCTGGTAATTCTGCCTCGGGGGTGTCGTCTTGAACTGCAGCTCAGGGTGCTAAAGGTCTGTTGATAACGCCCTTCTACAGGGTGACAGAGACTTTTACCCCATTTGTCAGCCTGAAGTTGACTTGACTTGACTTCACGAAGACGAGTATTCTGTCTCTGAATGCCTGCGTCGTGCCCACCTCTGCTCTTGCAGCACCCTCCCTACCCGGGAGGGCCCGATGGGGCCTGACAGCAGGCTCGCCGAGCTTGAACACAGAGACAGCAGGAACACATCCGTGCTCCTGAGCTATTTAATGTAATTGTTTAAGAACTACTCCCACCCCTCTAAAAAAAAAAAAGAGGAAAGCAAGATAGCATAATAGGAACGTTAGAGTTTCTAAGTAGGAGTTTAAAATGCCTACCTTTGGTTTGGCATCAGGTGGTCGGGGAGCACATTCTGGTGGCGGTGCCCCGTGCCTCGCTCCGTGGCATTCCCATCACTCCTTCCCGGGGGCGGGCGGTGCTGTTCCTTGCCCAGATGAGATCCTGGGAGTATGAAGTGCTGGGCTGGAGGCCACTTGAATAGCTTATTCCTGCCCGTGTCTCAGAACGCTCTTAGCATTCACGTAAGTTGCATTGAACGATTGAAGACGGTTCCATTTAAAGGATGACACGGGAAGGGGAGAAGCAGATGGCAATGAACATTCGAGCACCGTATAGACCTGCCGTGTTTTAGTGCGCTTCTCAGATGCTGTGTTTTTTACAGTTGAAGATTTGTGGCAACCCCGTGTCAAGCCAGTCTCTTGGTACCATTTTCCAACAGTACTCGCTCGCTTCATGTCTGTGTTGAACTCTTTCCTTATTGTTGTATTTGCCACCGTGATCCGTGACCAGGGCTCTTTAGCGTTCCTGCTGTAACCGTTTTGGGGCACCACGAACCACACCCGTAGGAGACAGTGAACCTAATAAATGTTGCGTGTGCTCCGATTACTCTGCTGACTGGCCACGCCCCCATCTCTCTTCTTTTGGGGCCTCTCTCTTCCTGGAAACGCAGCAGTCCCGGGATGAGGCCCGTTGATAACCCCGCAGTGGTCTCCAGGCTTCCAGAAGAATCACACACCTCTCACTTTAAGTCAAAAGCTAGAGACGACTCAGCTTAGTGAGGAAGGCAGGTCAAAAGCCAAGACAGATCAAAGGCTAGGCTCCTGGTGCCCAACAGTTAGCCACGTTGTGAATGAAAGAAAAGTTCTGGAAGGAAATTAAAAGTACTCCTCCAGTGAACCCACAAATGCTAAAGAAACACCGCCTCATCGCTGATACGGAGAAAGCTCGGGTGGTCTGAAGAGAGATCAGAACAGCCACAACATTCCCGTAAGCCAAAGCCTGACACAGAGCAGCACCTTCTCGGCCGTTCTCTGAAGGCTGGGAGGCAAGGAGGCTGCAGAAGGAAAGTCTGAAGCTCACGGAGGCTAGATCTTGACGTTTAAGGAAAGAGGCCGTCTCCACAACATAAAAGTGCACAGGAAAGCAGCAGATGCTGTCATAGAAGCTGCAGCAAGTTCTCCAGAAGATCTAGCTGAGACAACTCAGGAAGGTGGCCGCACGAAACCACGGATTTCCACATGGATGAGACGGGCTTCGTTTGGAAAACGGCGCCACAGAGGACTTTTCTGGCTAGAGGGGAGAAGTCAATGCCCGGCTTCCGAGGACAGGGGGACTCTCCTGCTAGAGGCTAATGCAGTTGGGGACTTTGAGTGGAAGCCACTGCTCATTGACCATTCTGAAAATTCTAGGGCCTTTAAGAATTCTGCTGAATCTAGGGGCGCCTGGGCGACTCAGTCAGTTGAGTGTCTAACTCTTGATTTCAGCTCAGGTCATGAACTTGCAGTTTGTGAGTTCGAGCCCCGTGTAAGTCTCCTCACTGTCAGTGTGAAGCCTGCTTGGGATTCTTTCTGTCTCTCTCTCTCTCTCTCTCTCTTTCTCTCTCCTTCTTTCTCTGCCCCTCCTCTGCTTGCACACTATCTCTCTCTCTCTCTTATAATAAATAAATAAACTTAAAAAAAAAAAGAATTATGCTAAATCTATTCTGCCTGTGCTCTGAAAATGGGATAGCCAAGCCTGGATGACAGCACAGCTGTTTACGACATAGCCTACTAAATATTTTAAGCCCATCATTGAGACCTACTGCCTGGGAAAAAAGATTCTGGGGCGCCTGGGTGGCTCAGTTGGTTGGACAGCTCTTGATTTTGGCTTGGGTCATGATCTCATGGTTCGTGAGATCGAGCCCCACGTGGGGCTCCTAGCTGACGGCGTTCAGCCTGCTTGAGATTCTCTCTCCCCCATCTCTCTCTACCCCTCCCCCACTCTTACACACATGCTCTCTCTCTCTCTCAATATAAATCTTAAAAATGACTTAAAAAAAGGTTCTTTTAGAAATCTTACTGCTAATTGACAATGCGCATGGTCACCCAAGAGCTCAGCCGGAGATGTGCAGTGAGATTAATGTCTTAAGATTAAGGCTGCTGACGCGACCTTCTCCAGCCTGCGGGTCGAGGAGTAATTTCAACGTGAATTTCAATCTTCTTTGAGACATACACTTCATAAGGATATTGGTGCCCTCGATAGTAATGCCTCTGATGGATCTGGGCAAAGTGAGTGGGAAACCTTCTGGAAAAGAGTCACTATTCCCAGATGCCATTAAGAACATTCGCGATTCATGGGAAGAGGTGACGATATCGACAGCAACAGGACTTTGCAGTAAGTCGAATCTGGCCCTCGCGGATGACTCTGAGGGTTCCAGACTCCAGGGGAGGAGGAGCCATGGAGGTGGTGGAAACGGCAAGTGAACTGGGATTAGAAGTGGAGTCTGAAGACGGGACTGAATGGCTGTGATCTCGTGACCAAACTTGAACGGACGAGGAGCTGCTTGTGATGGATGAGCAAAGACTGTGGCTTCTGGAGATGGAGTCTGCTCCTGGTGCAGACGCTGTGCAGACTGTTGAAATGACAACACAGGATTTAGAATATTCCAGAAACCTAGCTGATAAAGCAGCAGTAGGGTTCGGGAGGATAGACTGCAATTCTGACAGAAGTTCTACCGTGGGCAAAATACTATCAAACAGCATCACGTGCTACAGAGACATCGTCTGCGAAAGAGTCGATCAACGTGGCAAACTTCGCAGCTGTCTTAAGAAATGGCCGCAGCCACCCCGCCTTCAGCGGCTGCCACCCTGGTGGGTCTGCAGCCATCCACATCAAGGCAAGACCCTCCGCCGGCAGAAAGATGATGACTTGCTAAAAGCTTAGATGATGGTTAGCATTTTTTAGCAGTAAAATATTTTTAATTAGGTATACACGTTGGTTTTTTTAGACATAATGTTTTCACACACATAGTAGACCACAGTATAGGGTAAACATAACTTTTATACGCTCTGGGAAACAAAAAAGTTTATTTGACTTGCTTTACTGCAATCATCGCTTTATTGCGATCACAATGATCTGGAACCTAACCCGCTGTTTCTCCTCGGTACGCCTGCACGTTCTGCTAGGGTGCCAGAGATGCTAGTCGGCCCAGTACTGGCTCACGTTTCCTGGCCTAAAGGACTGCGGTGCTGTGGTTGGTATGGATTTGCCTTGAAGGCTGTGTGGAGACCTCCATTTCCACGTGGGGGTTGAGGAGAATTGTTTTATTTCATTTTATTTTTTATTATTTTTTTAAATATTTATGAGAGAGAGAGAGCAGCGCGCACGTGCGCACAAGCAGGGAAAGGGCAGAGAGAGAGGAGGACAGAGGGTCTGCAGCGGGAGCTGCACAGACAGCAGAGAGCCCGATGCGGGGCTCGAACTCATGAGCCGTGAGATCATGACCTGAGCTGAGTCCGCTGCTAAACCGACTGAGCCACGCAGCCTCCCCAAGGAGAAGAATGTCGTATGCAAGTGATCTCAGACCCACAGCTGTAAAGAACAGCCGATCGAGAGCAAGAAGGCGTGAATAGATTTTTCCAGGCCGCGGTTCTCCCTGGCTGCCACCCGTATGACCGCGTCACACCCACCGCCGCCTCCCCCACAGGCCCAGCACAGTGCTGGAATATGGCAGATGCACCGCGAATGTTCAACAGGGGACACAAGCTCGGAGGGAATTATTAAAAGCCAAACGTGACAACCCAGCACGGGAACAGCTACTTTGAGGTTCTGCCTCGTGCAAACGCTTACAGATACAAACTACGCGCAGGTGCTTAGGGCTCCATAAACCTCAGCATTTGCATGTCATATAGACAGTCGAACCCTCTGCCTGCTTCTTGAGGATAATTTACTTCTTGTTGTTAGGGGTTTTTTTGTTCTTTCGAGGCATATTAACTTCTGGATCCTGGCCTTTAGGGGATAAAAAACAGACGAACAAACAAACAGAGTAGACGCGGAGCCAGGGAGAATGTCCCTGTTTATCGTATATCTCATGCAGCCAGAGGAGTTCTCCTCAAACAAACGGCTTCCCCCTGGCTCCGAAGGCTAAAATACGCAATCACAGAGGTGGTGTCACTCCACGTACTGCTGTTTGTCTTGAAGACACCGTAAAATTTGGAATTCTATCCTGTGGATCTGTCACTGAAGACAGCCCTTCCCCGGGAGTAAAATTACACCTCTCTGTCTCACACCTGTTCTGCTGGTTACTCCCCACGGTGGGTCCTTTTTCAGCAGTTCCCCGATGCCCTAAATATACCGTCAAATAGTATACAAGCATCTTAGAGTTTGCTTGGGGCCCATAAAAAGGATCGAAATGATTTTAACAGCTGTAATTACGCATCCCAATGACCAACTTGTCATTAAGGAAACTCTTGAGCATAGTCCCCGCCTTGGGACCTCCCCCTCCCCTGCCCGTGCTCTCCTCATTCCCCCCCCCACCAGCGGGCACTAAATGCCTCTCGTGTCCTGAACTGGGCTTTGTTTATTTGTGCCTGACCTGCTGCCATCAGAACTGCTTTTAAATATGCATGTGTGTTTCCATGGTGGGAATTGCTTCGCTGGGATATCTTGTTTATTTATTTATTTGCTCGTTATTATTATTTCCTTTTAATGTTTATTTTTGAAAGAGGGAGAGACAGAGCACGAGCAGGGGAGGGGCAGAGAGAGCGGGAGACACGGAACCGGAAGCAGGCTCCAGGCCCTGAGCTGTCAGCACAGAGTCTGATACGGGGCTGGAACCCACGAACCACGAGATCGTGACCTGAGCCGAAGTCGGACATTTCATGGACTGAGCCGCCCAGGCGCCCCTCGGATTTCTATTTTATATGCAGAATTGGCACACGCTGATAGATACAGCACCTGTCAGAGGGGGATATCTACTGTAGGTAGGAAGGATTTTAAAAATACTTTAGAAAACTGCAAAATTTGTTGAGCTTACTGCTTACGGACAGGGTGCGGGGGACAGGGAAGACAGACAACTCTGTGCCACCTCCCGTCCTCACACATGACGTCCTGGCTCCGACACTGCTCCTCGTCCTTGGAACACGAGTGGCAGCTCCACGCAGTGAGCTGTGACGGGAAGTAGCTCGGTTGCCGGGGAGGGATGACCCACTCAGCAGTCGAGCTCCGGGGCCCCTCTTCCCACCTCCCACGTGTCGCCTGTCCACGGCCGCCCCTCCTCAACAGCCCAGGGCACCCGGCCCACTTCGCTGTTTCGGCAGAGGCGGAAAGAACGCTTCCCGTTTCCTGTTTGCTCTCGTCAAGCCACAGCTCATCGGCGTTTTTTCTAAGGAAAACTAAAGGGGAGCAAATGGACACCTCCCCGGAAGAAACGCCTGTCAAAGCGAATCGCGAAACTGCAGAAACTGATACGCTTCCGAAGCCTGTAGTACGTTTAATAGCAATTGATGGTTTATAAAACACATCCATAGACTAGTAAAGCCTAGTGTCAGGGTTTTATTTTTGTGCCTTCAGTTCTATTTTGAATCATGCAGTCTCCTAGGCGCACAGGTTTGTATTATCCCTCCACTCTGAGAAATCCGCAGCTGGGAGCTTCAGGATGGTACTTGGGCGTATTTAAAGCTCCCACCTTGGGGCGCCTGCGTGGCTCAGTCGGTTGGGCGTCCAACTTTGGCGCCGGTCATGATCTCGTGGTTCGTAAGCTCGAGCCCCGCGTCGGGCTCTGTGCTGTCAGCATGGAGCCCGCTTCAGATCCGCTGTCCCCCAAGTATGGCGGTAACAGTGTGCAGAAGTACACCAGAGGCTTCTTCAAGAGCCCTTCCCCAGCTGCTCCTCGCGGAGGGTCCTGCCTCTGCTGTGCCCCTGGCCTTCCCCTTCCTGTCTGGGAGTCCACAGCACATACCCCTGCTGCAGGTTGGGTGGGGTCCAGAACCTGGTCAGGGGGGCGCAGGGCCAGTCATTCTGGGCCTGCCGGTCACCGCCGCCGACTCCAGTCACTTCTCAGGGCATGTTCAACACCAGCCTCTGTCGGCTTTCCCCACGGAGTTCTTTTCTTCCTTCCTTTCTTTTTTTTAAGTTTTTTTTAATGTTTATTTATTTTTGAAGGAGAAAGAGAGTGTGAGCAGGGGAGGGGCAGAGAGAGAGAGGGAGACACAGAATCCGAAGCAGGCTCCAGGCTCTGAGCCGCCAGCGCAGAGCCTGACACGGGGCTCAAACCCACGAGATCGTGACCTGAGCCAAAGTCGGACGCTTAACCGACTGAGCCCCCCAGGCGCCCCCATGAGAGTTCTTTTCTAGAGTCATTTTGACCCAGCAGTCACCTACAACAAGTGTGCCATTAACTGCTGGAATAAAGTTAAGAATAGTCCTTGGCTTCCATTAAATGCAGATACGCTGGATGAAGGGTCAATGCGTTTGTATTTGTCTTTGCGTTTGTGTTTTTACCTCGTAAACATTCAGATCGGGGGTAGGAAGGGCAGTGGGAATGTCAAGCCGGTTGCTGACGACGCGTGGCGCCACCCTGAACCGGCGACCGAATCTTCTCGGCAGATTCTCACGCGCTTGTTCTGTTGTCCTCCTGGTCTTTTCCCCCCGACTGCAGGTTCGTGTGCAGCTTGGTGTATTATGGCCTCACTCTGAGCGCAGGTGACCTGGGCGGAAATATCTATGCCAACCTGGCCCTGTCTGGCCTCATAGAGCTCCCTTCGTACCCTGTCTGCATCTACTTGATTAACCAGAAGTGGTGAGTGCGGTTTCACACGGGGTGCCCCACGTAGGGCGCGTGCGCACGCGTGCTCTTCTAGCCGTAAGTACTTCGGTGTTCGTGTCTTTGTCCACAGGTGGCATCTGTTACGTAGTCCGCGGCGATTCATTTTCAGACCAAATGCGGTTCAAATTCATTTTTAGCGTCGTGTTTCTTGGGTTTCGTGTTTCTGAGTTTTTACGTAGGTTTGAAGGTCAGTCCAAGTGCGTTACCACCAGAAGGGTCTTGGGTTGCCTGCGTGTCATTTGTTCGCTCCAGCAGATGGGGGATTGGCTCTGTGTAGTTAGAGCCCCACCGACCCGGCCCCTGTTGTGTGCACGTTCTGACACAAGGCACAGACCTGGAGGGCCGGGAAGACTTTTATTCCCTCTTAAGAGCCACTCGACTTCGTTGAGGGGAGGAACACCCCCTGCTTTTGCTCCTCGTTGTCAGTTTTACAAGGCCCTTTCAGAGCTCTGTGATGGAGCACCTTTTCCTCGGTTTCCCGAGGTCACTTCCATTCCTGAGCGCCTGGCCAGAGCAACCGAAAACCCCATTCTGTGCGAACCAGGAATCGGCGGGATTGCGTCGTGTCCCGCTGCCCAGAAACCATCGCTTTAACCACAACAGCCTTCCTCGGTGCCGTGGTCATGGCTGGTGTGCTTCGTGCCTTCTCAAGGGCAAGTTTGGATTCTGCTCAGTCGAAGGCTCTTCTCTGGGTGGTGGGAGGTCCCAGTTGACTCGGCCGACCTCTCTGTTAGCGAGCGAGCTTGCGGTCATGGTGGTCCAAGAGCCGAGTCGGCTGCATATTCAGAAATCCGTCCCCATGACCTCCGGTGTGCCGGACGCCCGCCCTGTGCCGTCGCAGCTGCCCGTGCACAGCTCCGATGACCAGGGAAGGGTTAGAGATGCTGTCCCCGGGAGCTCCCTCCCCGCTACCTGCCTAGCTCGGCGCCTGTCCGCTGAAAGGCCTTCCGTACTGGTGTTAAATGAAGCACGGTGACCTGGGGACCCGCATCCCGTCCTGTCTCCCAGCCGCTACCACTGAATTCAAATCTAGTCTTAGCTGCGTGTTAGTTTTATGACTTCGACAAGCTCAGTAAGCTTCCGTGTAGCTATCTTTAAACTGGGGATTATAAAATTCCGCGGCAAAATGCTCAGGAGAGTTACAGGTGCTACGGATGTTCCTACAGCAGACCTAGCGAGTCAGGCTCCTCGTGAAGCGAGGGTGGTCGGTGCCAGTGTCTCCCCCCGCCCCGCCCGGGCCGCAAGCTCTTCTTCGAAAGTGATCTCCCTTCCTAGAGTGCGCAATAAATCTCACCCGATTCTGACATACTAACGAGAAATTATTTTCAGTTTGCTTTTTTAAAAGAGAGACTCTTGTTTTACAGTGGTTAAAATTTGAAGTGCTTGGGGCGCCTGGGGGATTCAGTCAGTTAAGCGTCTGACTTCGGCTCAGGTCGTGATCTTGCGGTCCATGAGTTCAAGCCCCACGTCAGAGTCTGTGCTGAGAGCTCAGAGCCTGGAGCCTGCTTCGGATTCTGTGTCTCCCTCTCTCTCTACCCTCCTCCTGCTCATGCTCTGTCTCTCTGTCTCTCAAAAATGAATAAATGTTAAAAAAATTAAAATAAAATAAAATTTGAAGTGCTTAAGATTTAAGTACCGAGGTGAGGAAATGAGCCAGCAGACTCCACTCTCCGTGTTGTATTTATTTTCATTCTCCAGAAGACGGAGGGCAGAGCCCACACCTTACAGGTTTATTTTGAGGAGTAAGATACTCGATAGAAAGCATTCGGAACTGCCCGGAGCATAGTGAACCCTCAGAGCGATTCTCTGTTCTTTTCCTGCACATGCCTTTCGATCCCGCCATCCAGCTAGATTTTTGTGTTGTGATGGTCGCGTAGTTTACGTCCTGGTCACTCCCATGCACCACCCACTCCTTAAGCAAACATGAACACGTACAATGCCCCTGAGGACATTTCAGAAAGAAGGTTCCGGAGAAGCAGCCAGTGAGTTTACAAGACTCCCAAGAGAAATGTGTAATTTCTTTCCACCGTTTAGGTGTGGCCGGAAGCGGACCTTAGCAGCGTTCCTGTGCCTAGGAGGACTGGCCTGTCTTATCGTGATGTTCCTTCCAGAAAAGAAAGGTATGCCTTTCCGATTTCTCCATAGGGGTTCTGAGCAGCACTTTTATTACAATGCATCTCAATGTTGTGGAGAGACTACCGTATGCCCTGCTTCATTTCTGCGATTGCATATTTTTTAGCGATCGCGTGGGGCATAATGGGCCACAGTCTTCCGTTTGCCTAAACTGTTCTCTGGGTGAATAATGTGCTTAGAGGTGCGCTATTAATTCTTTCGGGTGATTAAGCTACCATCTGGGGTGTCTGGGCTGCAGTGCTGGCTTTAGAGTGGTTTATTTGATGGCGGGGAGGACCAGTTAGTTCTGCGGAGAGAAGCTCCGTCCAGGTTACAGGCAGCGCTCCCTGCTGCAGCCAGTCACAGATCAGCAGCGGTTCTGACACGCTCAGCATCTCCGTCCCTACTCCCCGGGCCCCCTGATCTTAACGCAGCAACAGTAAGAGTAGCACTCGCTGTTGGCGACAGCTGACATTTTCTCAGTCATACGTAAAGCATGAACGAAACGTCTTTGGGAAACTTTGGTATTTTTGTGTGTTTGTGGCTGTGCAAACACGGCTGCAAACGAAGGGTCCCTTGGCATCTTTCTCTAACCTGATTTCTGCTCCTTTATAGAAAGTATCTAAAGAGTGATGGTTCTCAGCGGGTTTTTTTTGTTTTGTTTTTGTTGTTGTTGTTTTTGCACTAACACATGTGAGGCATACTAGCTAAAATGTCAAAAACTGATTTGGAAAGTGATTTTATTTTCTTTTAAAAAAATTTTTTTTTACATTTTATTTATTTTTGAGAGAGAGAGAGAGAGAGAGAGAGAGAGAGAGCGCACAAGCAGGGGAGGGGCAGAGAGAGGGAGACACAGAATCCGAAGCAGGCTCCAGGCTCTGAGCTCTCAGCACAGAGCCCGACAAGGGGCTCGAACTCACAGACGGTGAGATCGTGACCTGAGCCGAAGTCAGGTGCTTAACGGACTGAGCCCCCCAGGCGCCCTGTGGGCAGTGATTTTCAGCAACGAGGAGCGGCCCAGGACGAGCCCGGTGCTGCTGGGGGCACATACAACGAAAGCCCTGTTCGGGCTCTGTCCTGGAGCCTTTGCTTCAGGCGGGAATCACGGTGAGGCGCTTTCGCATGCAGCTGGAGGACGGACTAGAAGCGCGACTGGCGAGTGTCTCTCCTGACAGCGCGTCACGGATGGAACCACCTTCGGTCGTTGCCTCTCCCCGAGGTTCCGTCGTACCCGTGTCTCACTGCAGGCCCCAGGGCCGCATGCTCCATCCAGTTCTGGAGCCCTCCAGGACACCTGCTCCGCCGCCAGTCGCCGCCTCGAGTTCTGTGCCTCGAATCCACAGGGCAGTTTGTCCACGACTGTGGTTTTGACCCAGTTCCTTAGAACAGCCTTAGAGTGATTTTCGTGGAAGTCACAGAAACGAGAGGATTCGGTACATTTGCCTGGTTTTTATTCTCTAAGGAAATCGTTACCTTTGCTGGGGCCGGGAAGGGGAGACCGTGCTCAGCTATCGCCCTGCCGTGGGCTTGTAGAAGTAAGCACCCGGTTCTGTTGGTCTGGGCCAGACACTAGTGGTTTCCAGCCATCGTATCGTTGGTTCAGATTCGGATTTTGTGCTTCATAGACAGCTCAGAGATTCGGTTGCTTTCTATCTGTAATAGGCCAGTGCTCGATCCATCACCTTGTAGAGGAAAATGTTTTCCTTGTTGCTGTAGGCACACCTGTCACCTGTCACACCTCTGCCAGCCAGGCCAGTGCCTGTCTTCCCCCTCTCACGTATTTGTGTGCTCCAGGGAACCCCCACCTTGACACCCTGCATGCGGCCCATTCTGCAGAAACCCAAAGCGAAAGCAGACGTGCGGTCTCCACCCAGACCCGCCCTCACTCTCTGCTCACTTCGGGGTGGTTATCGAGAAAAGCTCAGCGGGCCGCCTGGGTGGCTCCGTGGGTGAAGCGGCAGGCTGCGGCTCAGTTCATGATCCCACAGTTCGTGCGTTCGAGCCCCGTGTCGGACTCTGTGGTGACAGCTCCGAGGCCGGAGCCCGCTTCAGATTCTGGGTCTCCTCCCTCTCTCTGTGACCCTTCCCCATTCATGCTGTTTCTCTGTCTCTCTCTCTTTTTCCAAAAAAAAAAAAATAATAATAATAATAATAAATAAACATTAAACAATTTGAAAAAAGGAAAGAGAAGAGCTCCTGCCCTTGCTGACCGTGCCCCTTGGTGGACAGGGAGCTGGAGCGGCCTAGCGGGGGGCCTTTCTAACCCCAGGAGGGCGCCTCCGCCACGTGGTGCCTCTGTTACTCTTAGAAAAGTGGACGTGTCCTCTCTATTTGAAGGTTGCCCGGGAAAGAAGTCTCACACCGTCCCTTAGGAAATTGTTTCTATTTTTAATAGCCGTTCGAGCGGGCCTCTTGTGCCACAACTGGGCCCATTTCCTTTCATTTTATTCATCCCTAGAGAGACAGAACAGATGGTCCCCCCCCCCTTTTTTCTTTTTTTTGCGTAATCCTTTCTGTGTTCGCTGGGAGTCATCTTAGCTATTCCTGAACCTTCTCTTCTTTGAGCTGAAAACATTTGTTCTCTAAACTTTCTTTGAACCTTTCCTGTTTACTCCTTAAAAGACTTCCACGGCTGTTGTAAATCTCAGTTTTCCAAAGTACTCAGCCTTAAGCTGCCTCTTCCAAAAGTTCTGATAAATGTATATTAAGGAAGAGACCTAGTAGTTTGAGAAATTCTATTAGCATCTCGGCGGGGCTTTGTGCGCCTGTTTCTCCTTTACTGTTTCCTGCCAAACATACACTCCCTGTCTTCTTCCTGCCGACTTAGGTGTCGCAGTTACCAGCTGTTTTTTAGTGCCTGAGTATGATTGTGGTTCTCCGTGTCTGAGGCACAGACAGACAGAAGGACAGGCACACCTCTAACAGAAACAGCCAGTAAGCTAGAAAATAGATTGTTTGGCATCCCTCCGCCTGTGGCTTATAACTGTTAGGCAAAGTGTCCTGCCCAGTGCATTTTTGCACATTGGGTGGATTCCAAGTAAATGTTCTCCCTGAGGATAGTGTTGCCAGGTGGCTACAAATTTTTTTTCTAGAGATTTCTGATCATGCATTTTCCCTGATTTCTATCTTTGCTTACAGGATCCTAACTAAGCCTACAGTACTATCATTTAATGAGAGTTGACCGTACCCAGGGTTCTCCTCATCTATAGAAGATATTAAGTATTACCCCCATTTTAGAAGGAAGCTAAAGTTCAGATAGGTCAAGCAACTTGTCTGACTTTGCACAGCAGGTAGGCGGCACAGTGAGGATTCCGATTCAGGTCTTTCTGACTCTCAAATCAGGGCTTTTTGGGGAATGCTGATTGGCCCTCTTCGAGTTTGGCAGCCAATGTATTCATTGCATGTGGTGAGACTGTTGTCTTAGGGAATTAGTGCTGCCTTGTTGGAGTCAGTTCTTAACTCTTCAGCAGACCGCTCTGATGGGAACCGGCCAGGGTTCAAGAACCTGGGTTGTCAGAGCGACACTGGGCTCTTATCGGCGAGGAGGTTGGCCCCTGGCAGCTGCGGTCCTGCCGGAGTCTGAATACTAGGAAGTCACAGCACACGATCAGACAAACGAGTTCAGAGTTGAAATGTTTCAAGCTTTTCCACTCTGGGCACCTTTTATCTACCTCGGTCCGCCCGTTCTTTATTCACTTGACTTCTCTTGTGCTGGCTGTGTACAGGATACTATTCACACACAGACCTAGTCCCTGAGCTCCCAAGAGCTTACAGTCTGGTGAGGGAGATGAGTGATCAGAGAGAAATGACAACAGTAAGGTCAGAAGGTACCGTGTGAGAATTGACAACAACATGCTATGGGGACTTCGACTTTGGACCGTGACAGTAATGGGGACCAGCTATCCTCCTGCGTTAAACAGCCGTAAAACCAGACAAATACAAGCAACGCTGACTTTCAGACACTGGACAGCAGGCTGCACGGGATAAATAATGATCCCCGAGGGGAAGGAAACAAAGTGCTCCCGAAGACCGACTAACTCAGGGTCTCGGAGCCACAGTGCAGGGACGGGGAGCCCAGCCCTCAACTGAGAAGACAGTATTAAAACCTGGGGAGGCCAAGATTTCTAGAATTTGCTAGAAAAGTTACTGAGGAGAATAAGATACACAGAGGAAGAACCCCAGCGATCTGCCGAAGGGGCCTCCAAGCTCTAGGCTGCTTACCGATTTGTGCAGGAGTTTGAGGAAACCACGGAGGCCAGAGACAGGAGCACTAGGAAGCAGCATTTGGAATAATTGGATAGAGACTTCCTGGGTCAAGGTAGCCCTACGCCAAAGGCCGTTCTCTGCTTGCCCTCAAAGTACTTTAAAAATCTTAGAAGGGTCAAGTGAGTCAACGCGACAGCGTCCCAGATCAAAGAGCAATAACAGCACATCAAGGAAGACAGGAAGATCCAGCACCGAACGATGCAACATCCCCCGTGTATGGCGTCCAGCCAGTGCTACCAGGCAGGAAAACACCGCCTGTAAGCGGGAGACATATTGATAGAAGCAAAACCAGAAATGACCCAGACGATAGAATGAGGAGACAAGAACCTTAAAACAGCTGTTATCGATGTGTCGCACAGGTGTAAGGAGATCGAGGAAAGCATGACCACCACGAACAGAGAAACAGAGCATATGAAAACGACATCCATGTGACATCGAGAGACAGGGCACAGGTTATATGAGAAACAAATTCAGTGACTGAGATTAACCACATTCCTGTAAGAGAATTCTAGGCCCAGAGGGCTTCACTGGTGAATTCTATGAAACACTTACAGAAGAAATAATAACCAATTCTGTATATTCTTCCAGAAAGTACAAAAGGGAGGAATACTCCCCCGACCTCATTTGTGAGGCCAGCAGTGACCCCGATGGAAAACCAAAGACCTTCCAAGGAGACTGCAGATCAGTATAGATGACAAAAATCCCCAGCTAAATATTAGCAAATGGAATCCAGCAGTGTCCAAAAAGGGTAATGCATCATGGCCAAGCAGGGCGAATGCTCTGAATGCAGGGCTAGTTTGACATTCAGGATCTAATTAGTGTTATTCACCATCCTTGAAAGCCAACAGAAAAAAAAAATCATATGATCATTTCAATACAAGTAGAAAAAGCACTTGTCAGAATTCAATATCCATTCATTACAAGAACCATCAACAACTGGAAGTAGTTGACAGAAGTCATCAGGGGGAAGCCTACAGCTAACACCACAATTAATGGTAAAGAACTAAGTACTTGCTCGCTAAGATCAGGACAAAGGCAAGGATGTCCCTTCTTACCAATTCTATGGAACTTCGTACTGAAATTACTAGTGAATACGATAAGCCAATAAAGAGGAACTAAAGGGATCCGAATTAGAAAAGAGGTAAAACTGTCTTTATTCACAAGGCTTACATGGTCGTCTCCCTAGAAAATCCTAGGAAACATAAAAAAAAAACTACTGAAATTAATAAATGAGTTTCAGAGTCATGTGACTCCATTTTATTTCTATATATTAGCAACAAACAACATAAAATGAAAGAGGGGTGCCTGGCTGGCTCAGTTGGCAGAGCCTGCGACTCTTGATCTCAGGGTCATGAGTTCGAGTCCCACACTGGGTATAGAGATTACTTAATTCAATAAATAAGCTTAGAAAAAATAAAATGGAAAGAAGACAATACCGTTTATAATAAATTAAAACTATGATGTATTTAGGGACACATATTTTACACAATATGTTTCAGACCTGTAGAAAACTATAAAATATAAAATGTTGATGAGAGAAATCAGAGACTACATAAACGAATTGGTGGTAATAATAATAATAATAAAATAAATGAAGAGATTACCGTACTAAGAGTCCAAAGATGTTGTTGAAAGTGTCAGTTCTCCCCCAATCAAACTGTCTTCAGCACAGTCAAGCCCAGTAAAATTTCCAGTAGACTTCTTTTTGTGGACAGATATCGACAATGAATACCACAATTTTTATAGAGATCTAGAATATCCAAAATAAGTTTTATCAAGAAAAATAAAGTTGGAAGACTTAGCCTACCTGATTTTAAAACTTCCTACAAAGTTACATGAATCAGGACAGTATGATATGGGCAGATAGGAATGGATATGTAGATAATAGAACAGAATTCAGTATGAAATAAACCCATGCACATGGTCAGGCGACTTTTAGTTTTTGAGGGCGCATGAGGTTTTGATCCCCTTTTTAAAATGTTTTATCCAATTATAACATACAAAGAGAAAAATGCAACTGGTTAATTGATTTTTGGCAAAGATGACAAGTCAGTTCAATGAGGAAAAGATCATCTTTTCACCCGTTGGTGCTGGAGTGATTGAATATCCACGTGCAAAAAATGTAACTTCAACTTGCATGTCACATCATGTGCAATAATTAACTCAAAGTGGACGAGAGACTTAAATATAAAGGCTAAAAACATATAATTTCGATAAGAGAACGCAGGAGAGAAATCTTAGCGACTTCAGTTTAGGCAAAGATTTCTTAAATAGGACACAGCACAAAAGGAAAAAAAAATTCATCCCTTAGGCTTCAGCAGGATTAAAAGAATTTGCTTTATGAAAGACATGATTAAAGAAATGAAAAGCAAGGCACAGATTGGGAAAAACAGTTGCAAAACATACCTGATAAAGAACTTATACCCAGAATATAGAAAGGACTCTTGCAGTTTATAGTGAGGGAAAAAAATGGGGAGAAGGTTTGAGCAGACACTTCTCCGTAAGGATAAGAAACTGGCAAATAGTGTGGGAAAAGATGTCCAGTCATTAGACATTAGGGAAATGGAAATCAAAACCACAGTGAGATCTACCACTACGCACCTCTTAGAATGGCTAAAACTTAAAAGACTGACCGGGGTGCCTCGCTGGCTCAATTGGTTGAATGTCCCACTCTTGATTTCGGCTCAGGTCGTAATCCCAGGGTCGTGGGGTTGAGCCCTGCATCGGGCTCCGTGCGGGGTGAGGAGCCTGCTTGGGATTCTCTCTCTCCTCCTCTCTCTCTCTGCCCTTCCTCCATACACATGCGTACGCTCTCCCTCTCTCTCAAAATAAATAAATAAACATTTTAAAAGAATTAAAAGACTGACCATAGCAAACACTGACTCCGATAAGGAAGAACCAGAACTCTTATATACTGCTGATAGAAATGTAAAGTGGTATAGACACTCTGAACACCATTAACAGGTTATTTGAAAGGGAAATACACACTTGCTATGTGACTTGCCTTTTCTGAAGGGAAGCAGAAACACAGAATTGCACAAAGACTTTGATGCAAATGTTCATGGTAGGTTTATTAATAATAGCCCCAGACTGGAAGGAACCCAATACCCACCAGCTGAAGAGTGGATAGACACATTGTGGTATATTCATACAATGAGATATTCCTCAACAGCAGCAACAAAAGGGTTGAACTGTGACATACTGATACACACAACAACATGGATAAATGTCAAAGGCATTAATGCCAGCTAAAAGAAGCCAGACACAAAAGTCCATGAACTGTATCATTTTATTCATGTGAAATTTTAGAAATGGTGAAGCTATAGTGACCGAACTTTGTGCATATGTGGTATTTTTCTTTTTTTAAAAAAAGGGAAGCAAATGAATTGTGGGTTTTTGCCCACAATTGTGTATCATAGTAGAGGGCATACGACTGTCTTAAAGAATTTTAACATATACGCGAGCCATCACAAATTTGCCGTCATCACCCAGTGAATGAAGTGGACGATTAAGTTTAATTTTTACTATTTTGGGTCAGTGAAATGTGACTAAAACATGCTTTTTGTTCTGATGACCTCAAATGGGCGCTAAGAAAACTTCTAGATAGCTAGGTCCAAAAATGATGTTCGTATAACTGCATTATTGGAAAAAAGTTACAGCCTCTTGAATTCAGTGCTTTGAAGGATACGTGTGTTTTAAGAATTACCTTTTTCCCCCCCAAAGGTAACTGAGTTTAATTTTCCCTTTTAAATCAGTCTTTTTTCTAAACAATTACTTTAGATATCCACTGGTAATAGGCAGCAATATCTGATTTTATTTTCAGATAAAGAAGCAAGGTCAAGAATGGAAGGATTTAGCCCGGTGGCTACAGAGCACTCCTAAATATTGATTCAGGATGACCAAGAGTCTAGAAGCTACCCAGGAAAGAGCCTCAAAAAGTTAAGAGGGGCACGTGCGTGGCTCAGTCGGTTGAGCATCCGACTCTTAATTTTGACTCAGGTCATGATCCCACAGTTTGTGAGTTCGAGCCCCAGGTCGGGCTCTGTGCTGACAGCATGGAGCCTGCTTGGGATCCTCTCTCTCTCTCTCTCTTAAAATAAATAAATTTTAAAAAAAAGAGGATAAAAAATGATTTCTTTTTAATTTAAATTCAAGTTAGTTAACATACAGTGTAGTCTTGGCTTCAGGAGTAGAACTCAGTGATTCATCACTTACATATGACACCCAGTGCTCACCCTCAAAAGTGCCCTCCTTAATGCCCATCCCCCGCTTAACTCATCCCCTACCCACCTCCCCTCCAGCAGCCCTCAGTTTGTTCTCTGTATTTAAGGGTCTCTTAAGATTTTCCTCTTTCTCTGTTTTTATCTTCTTTTTCCTTCCCTTCCCCTATGTTCATCTGTTGAGTTTCTCAAATTCCACCTATGAGTGAAATCATATGATATCTATCTTTTTCTGACTGACTTGTTTTGCTTAGCATAATACACTCTAGTTCTATCCACATTGTTGCAAGATTCCATTCTTTTGCATTGCTAAGTAGTATTCCATTGTATATACACACCACATCTTCTCTGTCCATTCATCAGTCAATGGACATTTGGGCTCTTTCCATGATTTGGCTATTGTCGATAGCACTGCTGTAACCATTGGGGTGCATGCGCCTCTTTGAATCAGCATTTTTGTGTCCTTTGGATAAATACCTAGTAATGCAATTGTTGGGTCATAGAGTAGTTCTATTTTTAATTTTTTGAGGACCCTCCATACCGTTTTCCAGAGCGGCTGCACCAGCTTGCATTTCCACCAGCGGTGCAAAAGGGTTCCCCTTTCTCTGCAACCTCGCCAACAACTATTGTTTCCTGAGTTGTTAATTTTAGCCACTCTGACATTGGTGGTATCTCATTGTGGTTTTGATTTGTATTTCCCTGATGATGAGCGATGTTGAGCATCTTTTCATGTGTCCGTTAGCCATCTGTAGGTCTTCTTTGGAAAAGTGTCTGTTCGTGTCTTCTGCCCATTTCTTCACTGGATTATTTGGTTTTGGGGTGTTGAGTTTGGTAAGTTCTTTATAGGTTTGAATACTAATGCTTTATTAGATAAGGAATCATAAACAGAGCTGTCGAAATTGACATGGGCCTCCTTGGGTTAAAGTGAATTCCCCCAGATTCCGGTGGTGACTACAGACTCCATTGGCAGGAATGTACAAGAGAAGTTTCAAGCACCTGACGAGGTGTTGGGCTGCTGTGAGCACTGTGTGGGGACGTGGCTATAGCCAGGCTTCACAAATGGGTTCCAGCTGGAAGTGTCCTGAGCTTCATGCAGAAGGCTTCTTCCAGCTTTGGATCCTGCAGGTGTCTAGATAAGTCTTCTGTGGTGTGCTGTTAGAATTCAATTTTCAGGATGGTAACCCCCTAACCTGTTGTTAAAAGCTGTTAGAGTGTCACTACACAGTTCTGAAAGGCGCTGTCCCGTATGGATTGAAAACAGTCCCAGAGATCATTTGCAGTAAACCAAATGCGCATATTCCTGTTCGCTTCAAGGCCACCAAATACCTTTTCTTGACACCCTAGGTTTTCTGGAAAATAATTGACGAATTGCCCTTATTACTGGCTTAATCGAAGAGATTGTTAGAGCTCAAGTGCAGACATCTATCTTGGGGAAAATGCTGAAGTTCTTTTTCCAGAAGCACCTCATGGCTTAAAATAATGTATTCAGTCCTTAAAAGAGCTAGCATGTTCTTCCAAGTAGCCAGGCAGAAGAGGAGAAAGCCCCAGATGGCCGGGTTTGGCAGTGCCTGGGCCACTGTGTTCGGGACGCCATATTTAAAGTAGATGAAGATTTATTTCATAGTCAAGCAGGGAAGGTGAAACATACTTTAGGATGGCATGTTTAAATAACCCCCTCCTTAGAAGTTGAAAGAACCTGAACACAGATTCTTTTCACTAAATGAATCGCTTCTGTAGTCCTTCTACTTAGTTTATTCCATAGGTATTTAGTGAGCACTGCTGAGTATTGACCCAGGGGAGACGGTATGCTGGGAGGGGCGCAGATGCAAACGGGATACCAGCCTTGGCCTGAACTAACTCGAAATATATTTGGGGCAGACAAGATGGAAAAGTAAGCAACTGCACAAGTGTGTCTGCGGCGTGCCCGTGGAACGGGTCAGGAAACAGGGACTGTGGAGGCCAAAGGGAGGAAAGGATATTGCTTTCGAGTTATTTAAGGGCGGAGTGGTTTTGACGAGCCCCGCAGGCTGCCCCAAGGAAGGGAGCAAGCGTATTCCATTTGGCAGAAATGTCAAGGGCAACGAGAGGCAATTACTTTGGTGATTAGGACTTCACTGTTGACCTTCAAGAGTAGGACTTTCAGGGGAGGATGCTATTGGAGGTCAGAACGCAGTGAGCTGCGGAGCAGGTGCATATGGGGCAACGGAGAGCTGCTCACTCACTAAAGATGTTTGCTAGGGAAGGGGGAAGGTACTCCAGAGCCAATGGGATTTTTTTTTTCTCAGAAGGAGAAATTGTTATTTTGAAAGCAGAGATTAGGGGTTTATGGAAGGGAGAGGTTAAATATGTTTGAAAAGGAATAATTACATTGTAAGATCCAGGGAGAATAATGTTAATAAAGGAAAGAACTGCGAGATAATTGGTCCTGTTTTAAAAAGATGGTTTTTTTAGTGTTTATTTATTTATTTATTTTTTTGAGAGAGACAGAGCACAAGTGGGGGGAGGAGCAGAAAGAAAGGGAGACACAGAATCAAGAGCAGGCTCTAGGCTGACAGCACAGAGCCCGACACAGGACTTGAACTCATGAACTGTGAGATCATGACATGAGCTGAAGTTAGACGCTTAACTGACCCAGGCACCCCCGTAGTATATTTTTTTAAGTTTATTTATTTATTTTGAAAGAGACAGAGACAGCATGAGTTGGGGATGGGCAGAGAGAGAGAGAGAGAGAGAGAGAGAGAGAGAACCCAAAGCAGGCTCTGCACTGTCAGCCCAGAGCCCATGAGGGGCTTGAACCCTCAAAGACATAAGATCATGACCTGAGCCCAAACCAAGAGTTGGAGAGGTTAACCAACTGAGCCACCCAGGTGCCCTGATAGTATTTTTGATAGGGAAATGAATGGTCATAAAATGTCTTTTTGCATTTTATGTAAAAACATTACATTAAAAAACCATAATATCGTTAGTGATTAGTGACTGAAGTAGGAGGTTGGGGAGGAGGAGAGATTAAAAGTAGTTCCATATTTAGAGTCTTGTTCTTTAAAGAACATAAATGTTTTATCCCTTCTGGTCGTAATTTAATGGGATTATTCCTTATCTTCTAATGGAACACCAAGAAATACAACCTGCAGAGAGGAGATTTTCTGGCCCTCGCCTCCGTCTCTTACATCCGGCATACTTACTCCACGTGTGCCAAGGCCCGCCATGCTTCCCACCATTTCACATCTCGGTTTCTTGAACAAGGTTGGGACGGAGAGGCGGGTAGCCCCCATGGTGGATGCGACATACGATCCCCACGAAGCTTGCTTTACCACAGTACAGGAGTATCCCAAGAGCTCTGCCATTGAGGACCGAGCAAGTTCAATCACCCATAATGACCGCCATTATGGAAGACTTCACAGGGATAGCCAAGGCACTGAGAAGATTCTTATGTGTGTGTGTTGGGGAGGGGGGTGTTGCGTGTGCTTACTAAACCTTCTGAACGTGTATTCAGTTCTGGTACCTCCTCACTGTTTGAGATCAATATCAATGCCTCTGGCTCCTTCAGAATTGAATGTGTCATTTATAAGAATTTTTCTCCCGGACGGACCTCACAAGCATGAACCCTTGTCCTCCTCAGACACAGGTGTGTTTGCAGTGGTGAACAGCCATTCCTTGTCCTTGCTGGGGAAGCTGACCATCAGTGCCGCCTTTAATGTGGTTTATATCTACACGTCCGAGCTGTACCCCACGGTCATCAGGTGCGCCTCACACGTCCCCTGCAGCGTGTTTCACTGTAGACGCTCGCAGCCACGGAGGTATGGTTCTCCTTCCACCGGGAGCACGGTTAGCGGGGGCCAGCAACAGTTCAGCGAGCAGCCACGAGCCCAGAAACTGTCTGTGTAGACCGCACTTTGCCCACTTGACTGAAGAAAGCCCAGCTGTATTTCGGGCCGAACTCCCTTGTGTAAATCGTGAGAGAAGTTCTCCACGCTAAGCGCATCCCGTCACCCAAATAGAGCTCGGATACCATTTTTACTTCAGTGGACTTCCTTTATTCAGTCACCCGTCCTCTGTCTGGCATGGACAGACAAGGGGACTGGGTCCCCATTCTCCCAGAACTTACATTTTAACACAAAATATACACATTTTAAAAAGATCATTCCAGGGGCACCTGGGGGGCTCCGTTGGTTGAGCGTCCGACTCTCAGTTTCCACTCAGGTCGTGCCCTCACAGTTCATGAGTTTGAGACCCACGTCGGGCTCCACATTCACAGTGCTTACAGTGCCTGCTTGGGAGTCTCTCTCTGCCCCGCCCTTGCTCACACCCTCTCTCTGTCTCTCTCTCTCTCAAAATAAATAAATAAACTTAAAAAATGATAATTCCATATAGTAATATGTGAAGATGAGGCTTACATACTAGTTGTTAAATGTGGTTCCTAACAAGTAGGACATGCTTGTATCAAAAACAACATGCTCTATCTGAAGCTTCCTCTCATAAAAGAAGTCTGAAAACAAAAAAAAACAAAAAAATTTCGAAGGGCAGGGACCCAGCCTAGTCTGCTCAGAATTGCCTCCGTGAGCCCAGCGGGTACTCCTGAGGTCAGCCCTTCCCTAGTCCTTTTGAGGAGCGTTCCACAGGTTTCCCACATCCGTACCAACGTAACGATTCCTTCTGCCTCTTAATTTAAGGCCCCCTTTCCCCAGTTTGTCCCAGACTCCTCGTGGTGGACTAGTCATTTCCTAATGACTCCTCTGACCTGTTTTCTCTGCCCCCTGGCTATCAAGCAAGGATGAGATCGTTCTGTCCAAACTGGGACACTTGTGAGAGCGACTGTGGGCCTGGCTAAGAGTTAGCAGGTGAGAGGGTGATGGGTGGCCACCGGCCCGTAACCCTTCTCCCTCCCGCCCCCCACCCCCTCTTGCGTGTGCACACTCCTCACAAAGGTGGTGTTCCTGGTTTCCTGAGAATATGTGCTCAGTCGGTTCCTATTTATGTGCCTGAGCCTTTCACCGCCGGTTAGTTGACTTTAAGGAAGCGGGCAGACTCCTCAGATCATGGAGCCCTGGCCCTCCGTGGCTGTGTTAATTCATAGGAAACCTCACACACACGAACCCGTGAGGACATTTGACAAGAAACACTCACACGGTCGTTTCTGTACCATCCTCTAGAGTGACTGCACTGTCCAGTGTGGTAGTTGCTAGCCTCGTGTGACTATTTAAATTTAAATCCATTAAAGTGAAATAAATTAAAACTCCAGTTCCTCGGGGCAGCTGGGGGGCTCAGTCGGTTAAGCGTCCGACTTCGGCTCAGGTCACGATCTCATGGCTCATAAGTTCGAGCCCCGCATCGGGCCGCAGGCTGACAGCTCAGAGCCTGGAGCCTGCTTTGGACTGTCTCCCTCTCTCTCCGCTCCTCCCCTGTGCTCACTGTCTCTGTCTCAAAAAAGAAAAAAATAAACTTAAAAAAATTTTTTTAAATAATAAACCCATTTTGGTGCCTGGGTGGCTCAGTCAGTTAAGCTTCTGATTCTCGATATAGGCTCAGGTCATGATCTCATGATTCGTGAGTTTGAGACCCACATCGGGCCTCTGTGCTGACAGCTCAGAGCCTGGAGCCTGCTTCTGATTCTGTGTCTCCCTCTCTCTCTGCCCCTTATGCTCCGTCTCTCTCTCTCTCTCACTCTCAAAAATGAGTAAACATTAAAAAATAAATTCAGTTCTCTGTTGTCAGGAGCCACGTTTCAAGTGGTCATAGCCACAGGCATCCAGCAGCTTCCATATTGGACAGTGCAATTACAGAACATTCCAACGTCTCAGATGTTCCAGTAGGCAGCACTGCTCCGCAGGAGCCTGTGCCTCCTCCCCTCTGGGATCCATCCCTATAGGTCCGCCACCCCACGGTGCCTTTAAATTCCACCCAGAATTCACTGATCCCACCACCCCCTTTTTTATTCCTTTCAGGAACGCTGGGCTTGGAACTTGTTCCATGTTCTCCCGAGTCGGTGGGATTATCGCTCCCTTCGTCCCCTCACTGGTTGGTTTGTACCTCCGAGTTTTGTTTTTTCTTGATTCTCTGCTTCGGAAATGCTTATGCTTTTGCGTAGAAAGTGGGAAGGCGCGGTTACCGCTTCCCGTCAGCCTGACCCGAGTGTGAACCCTGCATCTCCAAGGTTAAGGACTCTTTGAGGTTACAGATCCCTCGGGGCGGCCGGGCTCTTACCGAAGGCGCTGACGGTTTGCTCCTCTGTCTTCACCGGGGAGTTAGCTAATGCCCGCTTGCCCCTTCCTGCCTCTCTCCAGAAGTTAGTCACTTAGCGAATATTTTTTAAGCTTCGGCTGCGGGCTGGGCTCCGTGCCGATCACTTCATCATGTATCATCCCACGTCATGTCCACAGTCACCATGGGAGGCCGGCGTGATTGCTACCCCCTGTTAAACTCGAGGAATTCAGCAGAAGCAGGTTAAGTAACTTGCCCAACGGCACACCACTTAGGAAAGAAAATTAGGCACGCCTGGGTGGCTCAGGTGGTAAACATCCGACTTCGGCTCAGGTCATGATCTCACGGTTCGTGGGTTCGAGCCCCACATCAGGCTCTGTGCTGGCAGCTCGGAGCCTGGAGCCTGCTTCGGATTCTGTGTCTCCCTCTCTCTCTGCCCCTCCCCCGCTCACGCTCTGTCTCTCTCTCAAAAATAAGGAAACATTAAAAAAATTTTTGAAGAGGAAAATATGCCTAGCAGCGTGTCTATTAAGAGTTTCTAGCATTTTCTAAATTTCACAGTTAAAAGAAAGGGGATAGACTAAACGGCAGTCTGAAAATCCTTCTGACGTCGAAATGTTCGGGTTCTGTGACAGAATCCTTGGAACCCCTTGGTCCGACCTGTGGCTTCCCCAGCCAGGACTCCGCGAAGGCTGACTAGATTTGGGGTGTGGACAACCGTTCCTCCTTCGGGCAACTTTTCTCACCACTTCTTAGCAAGAGCTGGCAGGCCGGGTCCACAGTCCCCAGGGACAGGGGGCGGGGTGAGGGGTGGGGTCCCGCAGGACCAGCCCAGAGGGTTCCTGGCTTCCTGCAGGATGGAAACCAAACGTGAGCCAGCAGGAGGCGGAAGCAGAGTTTACTCAAGCTACAGAGAGAGCGGGCACACCCAGAGAGAGTGCCGGAAAGGCTCAGAGAGGAAAGGAGAGAGCGCGTCGTTGTTCAGGGTCAGGGTCTTTCTTGAGGCCGGGGGTCTGGGGTACGTGTCCTCTCAGGCGTCCCAGAACCGGTCAGAACAGAACTGGGGGCCCCGGGGTGACTCCCTGGAGGTAGGAGGTCTCGGCTCCTCCAGGGGTCTGGAATACTCACACGCTAGCTTCCTCTGGTCACTCTCCTTAGACGTTATCTGTTCTAGAGAAATCATCAGCTCCTTGTTCCTTACGAGGAGGACATACGCCGTTTACATTACGAGGCATGCATAGCGTGGGGCGAGGGTGCGGTCCTAGCAAGAACAGGAACAGGCAAAGCAGCAAAGCTAAAAAACAGCTTTTTCTCTCATGGGGTCCCTCTGGTGTCCCCGTCTCACCAGTACAGAAAGATGTCTTGGAAATGCCTTTTCTTTCTTTCTTTTTCTGAGTTCACTCCCTGTTCACAAGTATCTCTTTCCATGTTTCATGCTTAGTTTTACACTCCAAGACCACGCGCTGTCGTGGGTCTGGCGTCAGGGGTTTGTCTCTCAAGATCCCCGACTTTGGATGGCCCTTCTAGAACGTTAGAAAACCCAGCACTCTGTCTCTGCCGACTCCTGCTCAGTTGAGAAGAGGTCAGAGTGTTGTGTCCCCCTTTGATCAACAGCACACCCACAGTGTTGGACCTGTGTTTCCACGGGGGTGGCTGGAGGTGAGATTCTCCCCTCCCGGCTCGCCGTCACCCCCACTCCCCCTCCCGCCCCCGCCCACTTCTCCACCGTCTCCATCAGGAACTACTTATCCGAGAGGAGGTCCTGACTAGTCGTGGTCCTATCCACAGAGTTGGGAAGCCCACGTGAGGAGATGACTGTGCTAAGCCAGGCAGGAATTTAATCAGCTCAGAATGTTAATCAGCTCAGAAAGGCCCTGGAGCGGCACCCCACAAAGATGGGGGTGTTTAATTTTTTTTCTAACATTTATTCATTTTCGAGTTCGAGAGACAGAGACAGAGTGCAAGTGGGGGTGGGGCAGAGAGAGAGGGAGACACAGAATCCGAAGCAGGCTCCAGGCTCTGAGCCATCAGCACAGAACCCGACGCGGGGCTCGAACTCAGGAACCGTAAGATCATGACCTGAGCCAAAGTTGGAAGCTTAACCGACTGAGCCACCCAGGTGCCCTGAACCTGTTTGTGTTTAAAGAAACTCCGTAAATATTCCCGAGAAGGTCTCTGAAGGAATACTCGAGACCTTCGTGTTCGGTTCATGTAGTTTCCAAACCACACAGGTATGCTACGTTCTTTAGGTTTCTCTTTTTCTTTTTGGGGTGTTTACACCTTGAACCCCTGTCCTCCTGGTTACGTGCTTAGTGAATGAGAGAGCATGCTTGGGATCGTTTGGTTGATTCCAGGGTTGAGAACTTCAGAGTTCATCATGAGCGAGTATTTGGGGAGTCTCCTAAGCCAAGAGTACGTGGAGATCTCCGTGGTATAAGTGAGTCACCGGGAGCGAAAGCAGCACCCACCCCTCTGCTTCTGATCCACACACCTCTGCTGCCTTTTTATGCTCTCGCTCCCGCTCCCGGTGCTCCCGCTCCCGGTGCGTCCAAGCAGCCCCTCAGCGGTTTTCCGGGGCGGCTCTCGCTGGGCGGACAGGTGGCTTGCAGCGCACTCTAGTGGGGAGGCGGGAGGCGGGTAGTAAACATGGCGGTTCTCCGGTCGGACGCCCGCTGACGTCACGTGCTGGCGAACGAGTACTGAGTTTGTGTGTGTTTGTCCTGCTCTCCGCCCCCGCAGAGGTACGTGCAGTGGTCCTTACCCTTCATTGTCTTTGGAGCCACCGGCCTGACTTCGGGCCTCCTGAGTTTATTGCTGCCGGAAACCCTTAACAGCCCACTGCTAGAGACGTTGTCTGACCTTCAGGTGTATTCCTATCGGAGGCTGGGAGAGGAAGCGTTATCTTTGCAGACCTTGGAGCCCCCGCAGGTACGGCGCTGGTTTCTTTTATCATTCAGATGTACCACTTGGAGGATGGTAGTTTGGGGGGGGGGGAAGAAGAATGTTCTGGTTAGAGCGAATAGAACTGAGCGAAACGGCTGGAAGACAAAGCTGGGATTAATAGTGGCTGATTTTTTTGAGGGAAATAAAGCTGGCTGGTGATTCATTCGCTTTTCTTACAGCACTTAGGGCCAGTTCTCAGGGGAAATAGACTGCGTCTGTCTGTTGGATGCCAGGTCATAGTTTTCAGTTCAGAAATGTCGTGGCATCACTTGACTGCCCCGGTCTCCTTTCCCGTTCCAGTCTGCGGACAAGGAGAACACGTTAGGGAGTGAGAGTGAGGAAGAGGAGGAGTTTTTCGATGCGGATGAAGAAACCCAGATGATTAAGTGAAGAGTGCCGGGCGCCCCCCACCCCCTTACAAGCTGAGGATCTCCTTGCCTCTGGGGAAGGCAGGCCTTGCTGGGAAACTTCAGAGAGTTGTCGCAAAGCAGGCTCGAATGCACACGGAAGGTACTCAGCAGGGGCTCCTTGTTTCCCGGCACAAAGGAAGATGGAGGAGAGATTGCATGGGACAAACACCACCATTTTGGGGGAACGGAAGCGGATTTGTCCAGAATTCAAGTTCAGTTCAGAACCACGACTTCCGGCCAGGTAGCTCAAATCCACACGCCAGAGTGCAGGGCTGATTTGTTTCTGGAAGTCCGATCGTGTCATCTGCCCTTCTTCGTGACCTAAAGGCAGATGTGTCTCGTTTCTTCTCACCACGCTAGTGGGATAAGATAAACCATCCTGAAGATTTCCTCTTCATGCCATATTTGACGTCTGCCCCTTATCATTTGTGCCTCACTCACCTGGACTCTCTTGAGGCAGATTGGTGTTAGCGTGTCACTTTGGTGCCAGAGGAAAGGCACTGAGAGGTGACTGTGTGTGGCCTGAGGCCTCCAGCGTGACCCTACCTGATGAGACCTGGGTCCTCAGCCTGCTTCTCAAGCTCGTGGTTGGCTTGAACTCCTTGTGCCGTTAGCCCCACAGACAGTCCACTCGGAAAAGCCAACTGTGCTGAAGGGATTTTCTCAGAGCCAAAGGCGTGGTGGCTGCAGCTGCCCGTTCACTCCCTTTGACACTCAACCTGGGTCATTTCTTCAGTTCCGACTTGCGTGCACCTCCGGGAAAAATTCTTCTCAGATTCTAGTACCAGCAGTAACTTCAGAACTGTGTCAGTAAGTGAGGAAGCTTTCTAAAGATGGAGGGCAGTTAAAAAGTGACATGTTGAGGGGCGCCTGGGGGGCTCCGTCGGTGAAGCGGCCGACTTCGGCTCAGGTCGTGACCTCACAGTTCATAGGTTCGAGCCGCGTGTCTGGCTCTGTGCTGACAGCTCAGAGCCTGGGGCCTGCTTCGGATTCTGTGTCTCCCCCTCTCTCTCGGCCCCATCCCCCGCTCATGCTCTGTCTCTCAAAAATAAATAAACGTCAAGAAATTTTTTTTAAAAGTGACATGTTGAACACTTGGATGTTAGGGGGGGAAAGGTGCCATTTTTATAAGGAAGGAAAGAACGTGACCTCTCACGGTTTTTGGTTCTTTCGGCATTGTGCAACGAGGGACTCGGGCAACATTTATGAGCTTGAACACTTCCAGTCCCAGGTCAGTCTCTGCCCGTTTAGTCAGAATGGAAAGCAAGTAATTCCGTAGGAAATGTTGGCTTTCCGTGAAGTGCTGCCAACTTTCCGATAAATCGGTCACACTTAGTTTTCTAAAATCATATGCTGGAAATATTGAAGCTCGAGTGCTGTCTCAAGCAGGACTACGAACCTGGCGTCAGCCAGCTTGCTCAGCATTGCTTCAGGTCACGTTCCCAACTAGGAGCGTTTCTGTGTCTTCCGAATTTCCCTTTCCACTAGCTCTTGGAGAAAAGGAAATTGCATCGGAAGTAAGAAGACGCCGTTGTGACGGCTTCTGGAGATCTTGGAGGCGTGGCCCCCAGCGCGCCCCGACACTTCCGCGTCCTCTTCCGCATTAACCTCGGGGTTGCGCTGTATTAGCCTCCGCCTTTGGGTTAAGGTGTTTTTCTGTCTTTTGTGCCCTTGATCGTGTTGTGAGGTCTTCATAAATAAGGGCCATCTTCACTGCTGTTTGTTTCTCCCTGCTGTGCCCAGAAGAATACGGCCCTAGACGCAGTAAGGACCCAATAAATGTTACTGTTCCTAGGCATCAAGAAAACCGCGGAACTCCTCGCGGTAGCATTTTTATAAATCCCAGGCAAATCTGACCCAAACCCCCGGACTGTGGAATCCTGCTTGTCTTTCTCTTGGCAAATGGAGACCCCGCCCACCACCAGGAGAGGAAGGGTGGAGGAACTTACAAGGACACTTAGAAGCGCTTCTTCATGGTCGGGCATTAAAAATAAAACAATCGTCTAGCATGTATGTGCTCTTTGGTCAGTTAGAACAGCCTTACCATTAGAAGAGTCATACATCCCATTATCGAAAATTTGGAAACTAGACGTTGAAAAATCTATCACTCATGGACCCAACACCTAGAGGCAACCAGTGTGATGGCTTTGTTCTAAGTGAAGACCAGTTGGGAATCCATCTTCGGTTGGCACTGGGGTTCCTTCTGCCTCTGACTAAATAAAGGAGAGTTCTTTTAGCCCTATCCCTGGGTGTCCTCTTTTCCCTGCTATGGGGTGGGAGAGGGGAATGGGGATACACAGTTTGAACCCATGTTGCTAAAAAGGCTGGGCGGGCTATCAGCTGCTCGCGTCAGTCCCGTCACTGATTAGGTAGTCATTTCTTTCTACATGGTCTTCTGGTGAAGTTTAATAATCACTGTTTTTTCACTCTGCTGCCTTTTATAAAATCAGATTTTTTTTTCCTTTTGATATTAACTCTTGAACAATGTACAACGTGTGTATTCACATTGATTAAATTATCAGGAGGCTTTTAATTTACAGGTAACGTATTTTGTTTCTGCAGGGGATTTGTAGAAAGCATCCTTAAAATGGTTTCATTGCATTCAAAATTAAATTTCTTTTCTTCTCACAAGCAGCAAGAGAAATGTAAGATGCTTAAAGGTCAAAGGTCTTATAACAGCTGGACGAGAACCTTGGTACCACATTGGTATGTTAAAAGAAACTGTGTTGTAGTTTCATGGTTTGGTGAGTGAAAACCACTGCCCATTGAAAATGCAGTATTTGTCATTTGGCTGCTTTTGAGCAATATAGATATTCTTTAGTATTTAAAAATAGCGGCGCCTGGGTGACTCAGTCGGTTAAGCGTCTGACTTTGGCTCAGGTCATGATCTCACGGTCTGTGAGTTCAAGCACCGCGTCAGGCTCTATGTTGGCAGCTCGGAACCTGGAGCCTGCTTCCGATTCTGTGTCTCCCTCTCTCTGCGCTTCTCCACCATTCGTGCTCTGTCTCTCAAAAATAAATAAAGGTTAAAAAAAGGTTTTTAGGGGCACCTGGGTGGCTCAGTTGGTTGGGCTTCTGACTTCGGCTCAGGTTATGATCTCACAGTTTGAGGGTTCGAGCCCTGCATCGGGTTCTGCGCTGACAGCTCAGAGCCCGGAGCCTGTTTCGGATTCTGCGTCTCCTTCTCTCTCTCTCTGGCCCTCCCCTACTCATGCTCTATCTCTGTCTCTCAAAAATAAATAAATAAATATTTAAAAAAAGAAAAGTTTTTTAAATGAGCAAATAAACACGGTGCAACAAAAAAGCACACGAACGTGTCTAGGGCTCTGCTTACGTGAATATTATCCGGGCAGGTGTTTTTGTGGAAGTCAAATTGATGAAGATGCTAATAGTAGATTTATATTCTTAACAAAAACATAGAAACAATTGTCACTGGCATATCAGAGTTAAAATACAGCTCTCCAGTAGGACGTAGCCCTCCACTATAAATTCTTATTAGATCATTGGTTCTGAAATTGGAAAGGATCTATAAAGGATTTTTTTTTTTTACTAAATAAAGTACAGGTATTTAGGCTTCTTATTCATTTAATAAAGAATCACAAAGTGTAGGCCTTTTCCATTGTTAGAGAATGCATAAGGATGTATAGTAACATCTTTGAGAAACTGTTGGGCAAATACAGAATGTGCTAGAATAATGGATGGTATATGTAACGGGGGCTGTAGCAAAGTCAGAGAGTCATGGCCCAATAGCGAGGGCACAATACGTAACTATAAAAATAGTTTTAGAGAGAAAAATGCGAAGATAATACAGCGTTGGAAAATTCATCTGTGTCACATATTAAAGGAGAAGGAACTTAACGATTACCTCAATATACATGTAAATATTATTTGGGAAAATTCACGTATTCAGAATAAAAGCTATTAGCAGATGATGAATAAAAGGAAACTTCCTTAGCATAATAAGGGATATTGTCGAAGATGTGATGAGTTAGCACACAACATCCCTACACCTTCCTGGGAAATTGGCCTCCAAACTTGCTTGATCATGACCTATAATAAGAAATGTTTTCTTTTTTATATATATTTTCTTTCTTCCTCTTATTCTCTCTTTCTCTTTCTCTTATCCTGTATTTATATAATGTTTAAAGTATTTAAGTTTTATATACATAGTTGTAGTATATACTTTATATATATAAACCCTAATGAAACTATTCTTGCTAGGCACACTGATAACTTATATTCTGTTCTATTTCAATTTTTAAAAAGCCATTTATGACTCACTAATAGAAATCAGTTATTGAAAATAAATCAGTTATTGAAATCAATAAGTTGATTTCATAACCCACTAATAGGTTGCCACCCATAGTGTGAAGCCCACTGTTCACTGCTCTGTACTGCAAAGGTTGTAGAGCTAAAATGTACTCTTCCCAAAGTCCCTTGCAGCCAGGCTTCTGGGTGTGATTTAGTGTCTGTCAGTCAGTGACAGCTGGAATTTGGAAGATGGGAGTGATGCGGAGGCCATGCTTGTGAAGGGTTGTTTTTGGGGGCTGGGGTCCACAGTAATGGAGGCATTTGGTTTTTTTGCTGAGGCAGTTTCAGCAACATCATTGACAATGGCAACGTTGAATAAAATCTTACCAAGATTTTAGATAGAACATGGATTGAACTAGATGGAACAAGATTTTAACATAGAACCTGGCAAAATAATTCTAGTATTCGTATGGAAAAGTAAAGATCCAAAAATATTCACACTGAATATTTCACAGTCCTGAAAAGTAAGAGCAGGCAGAGGGACCTGACTTCCCAGATATCGAAACTTATGAAAACTCTATAGGATTGGTGCAGAAATAGGCAAGTAGAACAGCTGAACATAATAGAGATCCCAGAGCAAGACATGCATATAAAACAACTTGGCATTTTTTAAAGATAGCATCACAAGTCAGTGGGGAAAAGAGTGAACTATTCTGGGTCTCCATATCAAAGAAAAAAAATTAGGTCCTTTCTGCTCACCATAATAAAAGTAAATTCCAAGTGAATCACAGACCTAAATGGAAAAAAAGCAAAACTTTAAAGCTATTAGAGAGTGATATAGAAAAATATTCTTATGACCTTGTGGATTAGATGGCTTTCTCAGACAAAAGGTGAAAGTCACAAATCGTTAAAAAAAAAATGGTACGATTGATTACATCTAAATTTAAATTTTCTTTCTAGATAACTAAACACACCACAAAGTTCAAAGAAAAGCAATAAATTAGGAGAAAATATTTGCAACTTCTGTACAAGATAAGGATTAATATTCGGAATATATCAAGAATTAAGTGCAGCAAATTACCAATGTCAAGAATAAAAGAATAGACATCACTACAGATCCTACAGGTTGGTAAGACATTATTTTCAACAACTTTATTCCAGTAAATTCTACAATTTAGGTGAAATGGAGAAATATTTTGAAAGACACAAACTGTTAAAGCTTGCCCAAGAAGAAATATGTAATCTGAATATTCAGTCTTTATCAATGAAAGAAAACTATGACTATGAAGTCATAGTTACAAACTTTTCCACAAAGAAAGCTCCAGGCCCAAGTGGCTTTTCTTGTGAATTCTACCAACTACTTAAGGGAGTAATGTTACCAATTCTACACAGATTTTCAGAAAAAAGAGGAGAGGGAACTTTTCCTACCTCATAAAAAGATCCAAAAGATTTATTAAAAAAACTACTACAACTAAAAAATTGTATAAGGTATATGGAGTTTAGCAAGGTGGCAAGATATAGTCAGTATGTAAAAATCAATTGTATTTCTATGTCTTAGCAACAAATAATTGGAAATGAAAATGAAAATGTACCTCCTTTCAGCTGATTACAAGCAAAACCATGAGAATTTTATAATGAGATTACCTGGGTATAAATCAGAACCCTGTCATTTACTAGATGTGTGATCCTCAATAAAATTTAAGACTTGTCTTTTTTAAAAAGTTGAAAATTAGAAAGAAAAGTAATAGGAAATTTACGAAAATTCACAGATTTTCTTAGGCAATTCACAGATGAAAAGATGCTCCACTTCACTGGAGGGTCAGAGAAATGCAAATTGAAACAACATGAAGATATCATTTAAAAATCTGTCAGATTGGGGAGGGAGAGTCATGAAATCTAATTTTAAAGATACAGAGAAAAAGGAATTTGCGTACATCGTCATAGAAGCATAAATTCATTCATCAATGGATTGTTAATAGAGTCGGATTGAAAAAGCATTTTCTGTGGCACAGAAATTGTGCTCCTATGTATTTATCAAAGAACCGTTTTGAGATATTATGACTCTAACCCATTATCTAACCCGCATCCCGGTCTCTGCTGTTAGCGCAGAGCCCGCTTCAGATCCTTACCCATTATAAGAAAACTGTTTTTCCCTGTAACACACATGGTATACACATCTGTATGCATATCCATATGTATACCAATAAAGTTCAATAAAATAATTGCTACCCTTTCTATATACATTGCTTTGCATTTTCTATCTTATTTCATTTTAAAATGAAAAGAATGCTGGGGAAGACACAGAAAAGTGATTTCACAATTCATAAGCAGGTCACGACATGGAGCCGGTAACAGTGAAACCTGATACACTTCATTTTTGCCTTAATACTTGCCTAGTGGGCGTGTGCAAGGAGATGTGTACAAAAATGTCCATTGTAGTTGTAGTGAAACAATGAAATTAAATACCTTCAGTAGGGCAGTGTGTAGATACAATTTTATACTCATAGAATGGAATGAATCATAGGAGTTTGCTGCATTGAGGTGGACAGATTTCAACATTGTTAAACAAAAGGTTTGCAAGGTTGTGTTAGATAAAAGTCATTTGGTGGTTAAATTCCTCAGTGAGTGACTGGAAAACTTGCGAATCCTAGAGATTCGTATGTTTTTTATGCCATATTTAGAGTGAAGATCATTGATACTCTGTAACAAAATATATAGACATCTCATTGGTATTCCCATCCAGACAAAGAGTTATCCCTCCTCCTTATAGACTGAAATTTCTTTTTTTAATTTTTTTTAACGTTTTTATTTATTACTGAGAGAGAGCATAAGCATGGGAGGGGCAGAGAGAGAGGGAGACACAGAATCTGAAGCAGGCTCCAGCCTCTGAGCTGTCAGCACAGAGCCCAACACAGGGCCCAAACTCACAAACTGCGAGATCATGACCTGAGCTGAAGTCGGATGCTTAACTGACTGAGCCACCCAGGTGCCCCATAGGGTAAAATTTCTGTTGAGAAGAACTTTATATCTGTGGAAACATTTAGACAACTTCTCAGCTGAGTTCTGTAATATAAAGCTTAGAAGAGATTATTTATTTACTGAAAAATGTCAAAGGCAGATGCAGCCAAATTAGTATTAAAATAGCTTCAGTCCAGACCCCACAGGACAATTGGTTTCGAATGGAATAGATTCTGATGGGGGTGCCCGGGTGGCTCAGTCGGTTGAGCATCTGATTTCTGCTCAGGTCATGATCTCACAGTTCCTGAGTCTGAGCCCTGCGTCCCGGTCTCTGCTGTTAGCACAGAGCCCGCTTCAGGTCCTCTGTCCCCCTCTCCCTCTGCCCCTGCCCTGCTCACATGTGCTATCTCTCTCAAAAATAAATAAGCATTAAAATAAAAAAAGATTCTGATGGAATTGCTTTGCTTCAAAACATAACTTCAAGAAATTGAATGAGATGATTGTGCAAGATGGGCAAAAAGTGCACACTCAGCTTGGAGGAGAGTTTAATAAATGAGTGATTTACCAACATGTGGACAGAGCTTCCAGAAACCACAGAAGAGAAGTCAGTATGCGGATGGAAGCCCATCGCTTAACAGGGGCTCCGGATCCAGAGAGGCAGACAGGAGATACTTAGCACTGGGAGGCACTTTGAAAGTTGGTGAATATCCATCACATCAGATCATTAGGGTTTAAAATCGCTGAAGCTAAGCTCTTCCGGCAGGTGGGAATATAACAGATTCATTTGCTTCCTCTAGCCACTTCAGTTATTACAGATGCACATCTTATTACGGAAGTTTGCTTTCCTATCTGCTATTGCAGGCGGCAGGCATCCACTTAATTGGGTAGCACGACCCGGTTTAGTTTGCGAGGTAAAGGAAGAGGGAGTGGAAGTGTTTTACACTGCCCGTGGCTGGGGCGTGGCCTGCGCTCTTCCCTCCCTTCCCCACACTAATTCTCTCAGTGGGCCCTGAAGAAATACTAACCCCGTCAACGGTGGCCTCTCCCCACACTGCTGATCCTTTTTGAGGAAATAAAGATTGATCTCATCAGCAAATTATTCTAGCCCTCCTGGTCCCCCCCAGCCCCCCCGCCCACACTCATGTCCTCGATAACAGTGAGTTGTTAGGTCTGCGATAATCTTGCCTCTAACGCAGCACAGATTGGAAAGCTTCATTCTCAAGTTTATAAGGAAAAAAGTTGGCAGAGAGCAGCAGTTCACTTTCAAATCTTCTTTATGTATTGGTGATTGCAATTCATCTTTCCATCATAGTTTCCTCTGAATGGACACTGAAACCAGGGGGAGGAGGAGAATGAAGAGTAGTTAGCTTCTGCAGGAAGGATGGCAACGGAAGAGACCAGTGGTAAGGAAATGCCAGCCACGCTAACTTCCATAAAGACTCCCGAGGTCCTTTTTTTGCTGATATAAGTAACTTTGGGTCGTTTCTGTTTCCTGTGGCTCTAACAAATTACGGCAAACCTCGTGGCTTTAGAAAACACAAGTTTATTCTCTAATAGTTCTGGAGGTCAGACTACAAAATGAGTCTTCAGGGGCTAAAATGAAGATGTCAGCGGGGCTGGGGGTCTTCTGAATTCTTCAGGGAAAACGTGCGTTGTCTCTTGTAGCCTCCAGAGGCTGCAATATTCCCTGGTCCCGGCCTCGTCACGCCAGTCTCTGCTCTGTGGCCGCATAGCTTCCCACTCTGATTTTCTGGTCCCATCTTATAAGGACCTTGGTGGCTACCTTGGGCTCACCTCGATAATTCAGACTCCTCTCCCCCTTTCAAGATCCTTACCTTAATCACATCTGTAGAGTCTCTTTTGCCATAGAAAGTAACATTTACAGGTTCTGGGGATTAGAATGTGGGTGTCTTTGGGAGCAGTTATGTAGTTTATCACAGGTGTTTTTTAAGAGTGTGCCCTCAAGGAACCCCAAGTAGACAGACAGGATGTGCTGGCTCATTAGTAAGTTTTTTTTTTTTTTACATTTTTTTAATGTTTATTTTTGGTAGAGAGAGAGAGAGAGAGAGAGAGAGAGAGAGACAGAGTTCCAGTGGGGGAGGAGCAGAGAGAGAGAGAGGAAGACACAGAATCTGAAACAGGCTCCAGGTTCCAAGCTATCAGCATAGAGCCCGACATGGGGCTCGAACCCACAAACCTCGAGATCGTGACCTGAGCCGAAGTCGGACGCCCAACCGACTGAGCCACCCGGGCACCCCTCATTAGTAAGTCTTATGGAGTAACCTCATCGTCATTGGAGAAGCTAAGCCCAGACCGTGGATAGCAGTTTGTAATGTGCATTTATTGTTGCTTTTATTGGCCCAGTTATCTAAGTCCGAAGTCTTTCACTTATTGTTTGAAGATCAATCCGCTTACAAAAGAATTTAAACCTCCTGAAACTTTGTTTCGGAGTTTTAGTTGTTGCTGTGTCTTAACAGTTTCTAGCAATCGCTCATTAAAACCAATTCTGTTATTCCCTCTACCTTTGTCACATGCTCTTAGGCATCCTATCTCTACTTTTCCATCATAGCTCTTATTGTATAATTTAATAAGTGACGATGTCTTCCCTAGGTCATTCATAAGCCGTCAGCTCTGTGAAAACAAGGGACAGGTGTTTCTTTTGCTTTTACTACATGCTAGCTCACTGCACCGAACCCCGGGTGTCATAGGCATTTGAATATTCTTGAAGGAATGCGTGAATTTCTCACCACTCCTCCAGATCAACTCTATTGCTATGCTGCCTTCAAAAGCCAATGACGCCTGTATCTTACTCATCTTAGTAACTAAGAACTAGCAGAGTATTTGTGACACGGCAGGGATGTTTTAAATGAATACCCAGACGCAAATCCAGATTAGCTTCACTGGTCTATCAAGTAATGTACTCAAAAGGGATGTTCTTCTCCAAAATGAATTTGAGAAGGGGTCCGTGGGTCGCTTAGCTCTGAGAATGCTACTTACAGATGACCAGAAAGACCTCCATTCCACTCTAACCTTCTTGCTATCTGATGTCACCATTCTGTGCAAAATCAGAATTAGGACTAGAATACATTCAAGAGAGAAACGATTCTCTTCACAAAGTCTAAGATGTCTTTTCTGAAAATGGAAGTAAGCAAACAAGTGTTGATTATTAAATAATCTCATCCACAAAATAACAAGAAATAACAAGTGTTGGCGAGGATGTGGAGAAAAGGTCACCCTCGTGCACTGCTGGTGGGATTGCAAACCGGTGCAGCCGCTCTGGACAACAGTGTGGAGGTTCCTCAAAAAATTAAAAACAGAAATACTATGGGGTCCAGTAATTCCACTACTGAAAATTTATCTAAAGAAAACGAAAACACTAACTCAAAAAGGTATATAGCCAAGAGTTAGGAGCAACCTAACTGGCCATCCATAGGCGAATGGATAAAGAAGATGTGGGGTACATATACAATGGAATATTACTCAGCTTTAAGAAAGAATGAGATCTTGCCATTTGCCACAACATGGATGGACCTAGAGGGTATTAGGACACATGAAATAAGAGAAAAATGTCATATGATTTTACTTATATGTGGAACCTAAAACACAAAACAAAAAAAAACAGAGAACAAACTGATGGTTGCTGGGGTGAGGGTGGGCAAGATGAGGGAAGGAGAGTGGGAGGTATAGGCATCCATTTATGGAATGAGTAAGTCATGGGGACGTAAAGTATGGCATAGAGAATACAGCCGCTGGTATTGTAAAAAAATAATACTCTTGTCCACGTGTTTATAGATTTATTACCAAAAGGCCAGTCACCCTACTGAATTGTAGAATAAATGAATTTGGTGATTTGTTTCTTTAACTGAAACATGTCCCTGCCTCCATAGAGAGGTAATGTATTACCTCGATTCCTCAATTAAGGAATTTTTGGTGCAACCATCAGATCTCCTAAAATAATTCATCTAAACGAAACATGCTAACATTTCAGAAATGGTGTCAGTTTGGTTCCAGGCCTTTGAGGGAATAGCACATTCAGAAAAAAAAAAAAAATCACTAGGAGTTGGATCAGTGTCTAGATTTTTCTGTTTGCTCGGTAGCCGAGAAGCTGGCTCTTCCGTGTTGACTGACATATAGGTCGCCTCTGATTTATCAGAGGAATGCTTGGGCAGAAGAGTGAATACATACCTGAAAGCAACTGGCAGTAAAGCCTCAGGGAGAAGTTAGACAATAAATCGTCGTCTTTATTTCTCCAGTCTGCTGCATCCCAGAAGAAGCTACTCGTTAATTTATGAATAGCTCCCAAAACATCTTCATTTTGTTGTGAAGAGACACTTTTCTCACGGGGAAAGAATTTATCATCTTCCCAGTCCAGCCCATCCGGAGAGGGAGGTGGCTTGATAAGAAGTCAGCCGATAAGGAGAAGGGGTACCAACTAAAAGCCTGCAGATCTGGGGACGCAGCTGAGAACTGGGGGAAACAGTTTTTCGAGGAGCGAAGTTTGTGTTGGTGTGGTCTTGTGGAACAAAGTATTTGAGTTCAGCGCAAGAATGGAATCGAGTGTAGTTGACAAGGGTCTTAAAATGGCATTCCGAGAAACAGAGCAGCCACCTAGGCTTTGTGTGTCTCGGTTTCTTTTCCAGTATTCCAAACCACCCCGATAGCTTCAAGTTTATCCTAGGAAGATGGGCACAAGGTATCAAAAGATTTCCTTAACTAGTTTCTAGTATTCCAAAGATAATTTCAGGGGGGGAAATCACATTTATTTATTCATCGAATATTTTGAGTACCTACTATGTGCCGCATTCGTTTCTAGGTTCTACGTTAAAAAAGATGACATGTACTGAGCATTGTCCTAAAAATTTGCATTCCTTGGCGTATGTAATCCTCAGAAGAAAACGATGAAACATATGCTATTGATTGATTTTATGAATGAGCAAACTGAGGCTCTAGTTAGTAACTTTCCCAAGCCATGCAACTAATAGTTGGCAAAGCCTGGATTATCTGACTTTAGAGGCCACTTCTTAAGTCACTGTGCTATACCACTCTGATTCTTGAGGGGTTTTGATTTTAGCCAGACCTTATGTTTCCATGGGCTGTTTGATGATAATAATGACAGCGAGGATAATAAATGTCATGCATTGAGTGCCGTGTCCCATACAACCATGTTAACTGCATTCTGTGGTTACGTCATACTTCTTAGAGCAACTCTGTTAATATTAAGTAGGTTTACAATCCCTCCTCTGTTGATGAAAATAATAAACTTGGAGTTCATTAAATACCTTTCCTTTTTTTTTAATTTTTTGACATTTATTTTCGAGAGAGAGACACAGAGTATGAGCAGGGGGAGGGGCAGAGAGAGAGGGAGACACAGAATCTGAAGCAGGCTCCAGACCCTGAGCTGTCAGCACAGAGCCCGACGCGGGGCTCGAACTCACAGACCGCGAGATCATGACCTGAGCCGAAGTCACTTCACCGACTGAGCCCCCCAGGCGCCCCTCATTAAATAACTTTCTCAAGGACTCCGCCAATATATGACTGTGCTGGGTCTAGACCCCCTTTTGCCTTCTGCCAAGGTCCACGTGCTCAGCTACCCCTTCTGGCCTGCCTCCTGTGAAAGAGAGTTACTTCGACTTCTCTTTCAAAGTCTATTTCAGGACAAGTTCAGGGCAAGACCAGTAAGTTGAGAACAGGCACTGGTGGAATCCTTATGAAACCAAGACAGACTTTTTTTTGGTTTTTTTAGAGTGTGAGTGTCATTGGCCCACAATGTTGCATTAGTTTCAGGTGTAACACTGAGAAGTGATTTGCCAAGTGTATACACGATGCCATGTTCACCATGGATATAGCTCCCATCGGTGCCATTGTGTTGCTATTACAGCCCCACCGACTGTATTCCTTATGCTCGGCTGTCTATACTCATTCCATAACTGGAAGCCTGTGTCTCCCTCTCCTTCACCCATTTTGCTCAACCATCTGGCAACCATCAGTTTGTCCTTTGTATCTATAGTTGTGATTCTGCTTTATGTTTGTTTATTCATTATTTGTTTCGATCACGTTTATTTTTTAATTAATTAAATTCTTAAAAATTTAAATCCAAGTTAACATATGGTGCAACAATGATTTCAGGAGTAGATTCCTTAGTGGTGCTTACACATTTAGCCCATATCCCCTCCCACAACCCCTCCAGTAACCCTCTGTTTGTTCTCCGTATTTAAGAGTCTCTTATGTTTTGTCCCCCTCCCTGTTTTTATATTATTTTTGCTTCCCTTCCTTATGTTCATCTGTTTTGTATCTTAAATTCGTCATATAAGTAAAGTCATATGATATTTGTCTTTCTCTGACTAATTTCGCTTAGCACAATACCCTCCAGTTCCAACCACATAGTTGCAAATGGCAAGATTTCCTTTTCGATTGCCGGGTAATATTCCATTGTGTGTGTGTGTATGTGTGTGTGTGTGTATACACACCACACTTTCTTTATCCATTCATCCGTTGATGGACATTTGGGCTCTTTCCATACTTTGGCTATTGTCGATAATGCTGCTATATACATTGGGGTGCATGTGCCCTTTCGAAAATAGCACCCCTATATCCCTTGAATAAATACCTACTAGTGCAATTGCTGGGTCATAGGATAGTTCTATTTTTAATTTTTGAGGAACCTCCACACTGTTTTCCAGAGTGGCTGCACCAGTTTGCATTCCCACCAGCAGTGCAAAAGAGTTCCTCTTTCTCCGCATCCTCACCAACATCTGTTGTTGCCTGAGTTGTTAATGTTAGCCATTCTGATAGGTGTGAGGTGGTATCTCAGTGTGGTTATGATTTGTATTTCCCTGATGATGAGTGATGTTGAGCATGTTTTCATGTGTCAGTTGGCCTTCTTCTTTGGAGAAGTGTCTATTCATGTTTTTGGACCATTTCCTCACTGGACTATTTGTTTTTTGAGTGTTGAGTTTGATAAGTTCTTTATAAATTTTGGATACTAACCCTTTATCTGTTAGGTCATTTGCAAATACTTTCTCGCATTCCATTGGTGCCTTTTCAATTTTGCTGATTGTTTCCTTCGCTGTGCAGTAGCTTTTTATTTTGATAAGGTCCCAATAGTTCATTTTTGCCTTTGTTTCCCTTGCCTCTGGAGACGTGTTGAGTAAGAAATTGCTCCAGCCAAGGTCAAAGACGTTTTTGCCTGCTTCCTCCTCAAGGATTTTGATGGCTTCCTGTCTTACATTTAGGTCTTTCATCCATTTTGAGTTAGTTTTGTGTATGGTGTAAGAAAGTGGACCAGGTTGACTTTTCTCCATGTAGCTGTCCAGTTTTCCCAGCACCACTTGCTGAAGAGACTGTCTTTATTCCAATGGATACTATTTCCTGCTTTGTCAAAGATTAGTTGGCATTTGTGGGTCTATTTCTGGTTCTCTATTCTGTTCCACTGATCTGAGTGTCTGTTCTTGTGCCAGTACCATACTGTCTTGATGATTACAGCTTTGTAATACAGCTTGAAGTCTGGGACTGTGATGTCTCCAACTTCGGTTTTCTTTTTCAAGATTGCTTTGGCTCTTCCGGGTTTTTCTGGTTCCATACAAATTTTAGGATTGTTTGTTCTAGCTAGGTGAAGAATGCTGGTGTTATTTTGATCAGGATTGCATTTAATATGTAGATTGCTTTGGCTAATATCAACATTTTAACAATGTTTGTTCTTCCAATCCAGGAGCATGGAATATTTTTCCATTTTTTTGTGTCTTCTTCAATTTCTTTCATAAGCTTTCTATAGTTTTCAGTGCATAGATTTTTCACCTCTTTGGTTAGGTTTATTCCTATGTATTTTATGGTTTTTGGTGTATAGATCACATTTATGAGTGAATCACAGTATTTGTCTTTCTAGTATGACTTATTTCTCTTAGCATAATACCCTCTAGGTCTGTCCATGCTGTCTCAAATGGCATGACCTCATTTTTTATGGCTGTGATTATTTCATTGTACATACACCACATTTTCTTTATTCATTCATCTACTGATGGACACAGGTTGCCCCTGTGTCTTGGCTATTGTAATAATGCAGTGAGCGTAATGGTGCATATATCTTTTTGAGTTCTTGTTTTCATTTTCTCTGGGTAAATACCCAATAGTGAAATTATTGAATCATACAGTATTTCTTCAAAAAAAATTTTTTTTAGTGTTTATTTATTTTTGAGAGACAGAGACAGAGTATGAGCAAGGAGGGGCAAAGAGAGAGACACAGAATCCCAGGCAGGCTCCAGGCTCTGAGCTGTCAGCACAGAGCCCAATGTGGGGCCTGAACTCACAGACCATGAGATCATGACCTGAGCCGAAGTCGGACACTTAACTGACTGAGCCACCCAGGTGCCCCTACAGTATTTCTCTTTTTAAGTTTTTGAGGAACCTCCTTATTGTTTTCCACAGTGGCTGCACCGACTTATATTCCCACCAACAGTGCACGACGGTTCCCTTTTTTCCACATCCTCGCCAATGCCTGTCATTTCTTGTCTTCTTGATTTTAGACCAAGGCTCAGACATTTTGATTGGGCTCCTTCTGCAGCGGACCATTTTAAGCAAGATTCTCCCTATGTTTTAGAACCATTGAGATTTTTTTTTTCCTCCAGAAATAAATGAGTGGAGGATTACATGTGTCAGTCAATAATATGGATTGAGAAGCTTGTCAAAATTCAGACTTCCCATTAGTGGGCCAAATCCAGGTATGATCTCGTAGAGGAGAGGGAAAAGTTTTCTATGTCTCTGGGGTACCCTTTGGGATTACTTTCATTATTCACTCTAGGACTGCTATTAACCTGCCATTCCACCAAGGATATCCAAGAGAGATTTACTGGGGCCTAATGCGTGCCAGGCATTGTAGTAGGCTTGGCATTGTCAAAAAACAGTGAGGCGCGTTGCTCAAGCAGTGAGCCTTCCCAGAGTCTTTGACCTACATGGGATGTGGGAGGGGTTGAAATACAGCAAAGGTGAAAAGGCCTGGAGGGGGGACGGGTGGTTAGAACTTCTGGGATCCAAAGTTTGAGAAACTGGTTAGTATTAGAAATGGATTTCTTTTTCAAGGAAGAATTTCTTAAGGAGTAAGATCTCAGGCTAAGGCTTCTACCCATGATTTCAAGGGAAGTCCAAGTCATATAGCTTCTAAGTTATCCCTTGCGTATGCCTTTAATTATGCCAATAATGAAAATTAATCAACAGCCTATAACCTGTTATCTCAGGAGAAGCTTGCCACTCACAACAAAGGGAAACATAAACATTTTTCTAGCGCAAATACTCTCTCCCCTTATCAGATTAGCCACACTTCAAAGCCCAGAGCAAACGACCAGTCTTCCTCAATGGCCACCATTTTTTCCCCCACATTCGTCATTAAACATCTTTATTTGATGTTTAATAAATTTTAGCTTTAGAGTAGTTCAAAATATTCTTAAAGATATTTTAAGTACCTTTTGTGGTATTCCCAATATCACATGAATATGGTTTTAGGATCAGGAAGACTTCTCGTTCTCATTTTCTTCTTCTTTGACATGAAACATCAATAATATCATCTTTATTATAATTCCATTGTGCCGATCACTCTGCAATATGTACGTAACATTCCAACTGCCAGGTAGGAGGGCTTCGATTCACGGTACCACTTAGGAACTGTCCCACATTTTCAAACGAGGATTTAATTCACGCATTTTCAAAAGTGATGAAAAAAAGGTGAACTCACGAGATGCCATATTTTTCCCAAAAATGAAATTGATATAGAACGTTTCAAGAAAACCTTTTTTCATAGGATCCACTTTCTTGGCCAACTAATCACATAATTGAGGAGGTAAGACTTTTGTGAAACTACTCTGTCTTCTTTATTGTATTTGAAGATCTGCATTTCCTGTAGAGGAATTGCCTGTGAGCAGCGAGCAGCCTCCCCGCCCCCACTTCCCCACCCACTTTTCTGAGGAATCCTGGATTGGGAGGAGGCAGTAACCTCTGGGTGGAGGGGTGGAAGGATTGTAAAAACACACTTCATCTAGCAGAGGTCAACAGATCTTTTCTCTTCCCCTTTTGGAACCAGCTTGGACAGGTGAGTGTGGGACAGTTAATTGGGAAGAGTGTGTGTGTGTGTGTGTGTGTGTGTGTGTGTGTGTGTGTTTCATCCAGACCTCTATTAGGAAACTGGGAAAGAGGAAGCCAGGAGCCTGGCGGCACCATGATCTGGGTCACAGGGGAGAAGAATAATCCTTCAGGGTTCTTTGAGTGTGCTCAGGAAGACTGATGTGCCCAGGGTATGATCTGCATTTAAATTCTAAAAACCCATGCAAGCCTTAGGTAATTGAGCAGGAAAGCAAATTCAGTTACACATTATATGCACCATCCTTAAGTTTGGTGGACAGGTCACTGTCAGACTCACTCATCTCTAGTTGTTCCCATGGGTCGTGTCCTTTGCCCTTTCCACTTTATACCCTCTCTCAGAGCGATCTCAACATCATCTACCCTGAGTAACGAGTTTGATTATCTGCATATTATATTATTATATCATGTTTCTGATTATAAAAATAGCAATCTGTTAATTATAAAAAGAAAATCATCCAATGAAAAAGAAGCTAACATGAAAATAAAAATTAGATATAATCCCATCACCTAGAGAAAATGATTCTTTTTTTTTTAAATGTTTATTTATTTTTGAGACAGAGAGAGACAAAGTACGAACAAGGGAGGGGCAGGGAGAGAGGGAGACACAGAATCGGAAGCAGGCTCCAGGCTCTGAGCTGTCAGCACAGAGCCCGATGCGGGACTCGCACCCGTGGACTGTGAGATCATGACCTGAGCTGAAGTTGGCTGCTTAACTGACTGAGCCACCCAGGCGCCCTTAAAGATTTTATTTTTAAGTAATCTCTTACTTAAGTTCGTGGGGTTGTGGGGTTCGAACTCACAACCCCAAGATCAAGAATCGCATGCTCTACAGTCAGACAGCCGAACATCCCTACACAATTTTTACAAGCATTGGATAAGATTGCCCACGTTTGTATTTTATATTTTGCCTTCTTGACCTGCCAAAGACTGAAAGAGGCATGTTAAAACTTCTACTGCCATACCGCTTTTGCCAACTTTTTTTGTACTTCTTAGTAGTATACACTTCATATGATTATTCTTACTGTTAGTAATGATACATAAGGATTCTTGCTTGACTATTACATCTTCATAGTGTCTATTAAAAAGAGTAGAAAGTTGAGGGGCACCTGGGTGGCTCAGTCGTTTAAGCATCTGACTTCAGCTCAGGTCATGATCTCACAGTTCATGAGTTCAAGCCCTAAGTTGGGCTCTGTGCTGACAGCTCAGAGCCTGGAGCCTGCTTCAGATTCTGTCCCTCCCTCTCTCTTTGCCCCTCCCCTGCTTGTGCTCTGTCTCTCTCTCTCAAAAATAAGGAAACATTAAAAACAAAAAAGTACAGAAAATTGAAATCATTATGTTCCATTCAAGAGTTCATAAGGGAGTTTAACTCACTAGGATTTATTGTCATAATTGATATTTTGAGCTCCTGTCATCTTATGTTTCTGGCTTGTATGTTCCCTTGCTATATTATATACTATATTTTTGTATATGGATTATGTTTTATATGAGAAAATATATATAACATAAAATTCACCATTTTAACCATTTTTAGGTATACAGTTCTGAGGCATTAAGTGCACTGACATCATTATACAACAATCACTACTGTCCATCTCAAGAACCGTTTTATCTTCCCAAATTGAAACTCTATTCCCTGAATCCCCATTCTTTCTCCCACCAGCCTCTGGTAACTACTGTTCTACTTTTTGTCTCTATGAACTTGACTACTTTAGGTATCTCATATAAGTGGAATCATTCAATATTTGTGCTTTTGTAACAGCTTATTTCACTCAACACAGTGTCCTCAAGATTCATCCATGTCGTACCATGTTGTCAGAATTTTCTTTCTTTTAAGATTGGAATATAATTTATTCTAATATTATATCCAATATAATTTAAGATTATATTCCATTATATTGTATAGCCCATTTTGCTGATTCATTCGTATGTTCATTGACACTTAGATTGCTTCTACCTTTTGGCTCTTGTGAATAATGCTGCTATGAATACAGGTGTACAATAAGAGACTCTTAAATACAGAGAACTGAGGGCTCCTGGGGGTGGGGTGGGGGGATTGGGTTAAATGGGTGACGGGCATTAAGGGATAAGCACAGGGTGTCCTATGTAAGAGACGAATTACTGGGTTCTACTCCTGAAGCCAAGACTATACTGTATGTTAACTAACTTGAGAATAAAAAAAATAAGATAAAATAAACTGGAAAAAAATGATGTATATAGGTGTACAGTAACTGTGTGAGTTTCTGCTTTGATTTCTCTTCAGTATATACCCAGAAGTGAATTGCTATATCATAGTAATTAAATGTGTAATTTTTTGAGGAATCGCTATACCGTTTTTCATCATGGCTGCACTGTTTTACATTTCCAGCATCAATGCACCGAGTTCTAATTTCTCTATACCCTCCCCAACATCTCTGTTAGTTTCCAATTTCTTGAATTAGAGCCATTCTAATGGATGTGCAGTGGTATCTCATTCCGGGTTTTGATCTGCATTCCTAGTGATTAGTGATGCTGAACATCTTTGAATGCGCTTATTGGCTACTTGAAGATCTTTGGAAAATAATTATTTGAGTCCTCTGCACATTTTTAAGTTGAGTTGCTTCTTTGTGGAGCTGTAGGGGTTCTTTATATATTCCGTATATCAATCTCCTATCAGAAATATATATGATTTGAAAGTATTTTCTCCTCTTCTATATGTTGTCTTTTCAATCTGTTGATAATGGCCTTTGATGCACTAACCAGGTTTTAGCTTTGATACAGTCTAATTTATCTATTTGTACTTTTGTCACCTATGCTTTTGGTATCATAGCCAAGAAATCACTTCCAATTCCAATGTCACAAAGCTTTCCCTTTATTATCTTCTGCTAAGGGTACTACGGTTTTAGTGTTTACATGTAGGTCATTGATCCATTCTGAGTTAATTTTCATGTATTTGTAAGGTAACTTTGTTCTTTTGGCTGTGAAAATCTGGTTGTCCTCATGAACTCGAGTAAATTTTTCAGGAGGGCTATGTAGGTGTATGCTTTCTAAATTTTTAGGTATCTGAGAATGTTTTTGCTGTCTTCATGATGGAGAAGAACATTTTCCTTCAAAACTTTGTCAGCTTGTTGTAGTCTGTCACTTATTGTTGTAGAAAAGTCTGAGGACACCTCATTTTTGCTCCTTTTTAGGTTGTTTTTCTCCATCCTAGATACTGGTAGAATTACAGACATTTGCTTAGGCAGGTCTAAGGTATCTTGTCTCTTCGGTTATGTTAGAGGAGATACATGAGTCCTTTATTCCCTGGATTCAGGTCTTTTTTTCACTGGATGAAGGCTTTCTTCTATTTTTTATTTCAGTACCGATTCTATCCTATCTGTTCTGATCTCTTCTTAAGGTGTGCCGATTTTCTGTGTTGGGTCTCCGTTTTCTTTCCTTCGTATCCATCACCTTCTCACATTTTAGTATTTTTGTCTTTTTTTCTTTGCATTCTAGTGGAGGTTTTTCAAATTTGTCCACGTGATTCATTTGACTTTATTTTATTTTGTTTGTTTATTTTGAGAGAGGTGGGGGAGGGGCAGAGAGAGAGGGAGAGAGAGAGAATCCCAAGCAAGCTCAGCACTGTCTGTATAGAGCCTGAGGCGGGGCTCAAACTGACGAACCATGAGATCATCAGGTATGATGTTAGTTGTGGGCTTTTAGTAAATGGCCATTTACATAAATAGCCTAACAAATTTCATAACTTGTTGATTATCATTTTTTATCATGAAAAGGTGTTGGGTTATGTCAAATGCTTTTTTAGCCCTACTGAGCTTATCATGTGAGCTTTGGTTACATTTTTTTATTTTTATATGTTAAAACAACCTTGTATTCCCATAGTAAATCCCATTTGGTCATTGTGTTTGTATGGTCCTTATATATGTTGCTGGATTTGGTTTGCTAGTATTTGGAGGATTTTTCAATCTATACTCATGAAATATTGCTCTATAGTTTGCTTGTGATGTCTTTGTCAAGTTTGGGTGTTACCTCATAAAAGAAGTTGGGAAGTGTTTCCTTCTCTTCTGTTTCTTTTGGAAGAGTTTGTAAATAATTGGTATAAACTCTTTGTTTCTTTTAAGTTTATTTACATATCTTGAGAGAGAGAATGTGTGAGAGCAGAGAAAGGGCAGAGAGAGAGAGGGAGTGAGACAATCCCAAGAAGGCTCTGCTCTGCCAGTATGGACCCCCAAACAGAGCTCAAACCCACAAACTGTGAGATCATGACCTGAGCCAAAACCATGAGTCAGATGCTCAACCAACTGAGCCACCCAGGTGCCCCTAAATTCTTTTTTAATTGTTTGGTAGAATTCCCCTGTGAAGCCATCTGGTCCTGACTTTTTTTTTTTTTCCTGGGAAGTTTTTTGATTATTAATTAAAACTCTTTATTTGTTTTAGGTCTATTCAAATGTTCTATTCCTTCTGGATCAGTTTTGATAGTTTACGCCTATTACTAAAATTTGTGCATTTAGGTTTTCTAATTTGTTAGCATACAAGTGGTGATAGTGTTCCTTTATTATTATCCCCTTTGTACTTCGGTAGGATTCCTAGTGGTGTCCCCTTTTTCACTCTTGATTTTGCTTTTTGAGATGCCTCCCTTTTTCCAACTAAAAGTTCATCAGTTTCCAACTAAAGGTTTGTCATTTTCATTGATCTTTTCAAACAATCAACTTTTGGTTTCATTGATATTTCTCTATTATTTTTCTATTTTCTGTTTTATTTATTTCCACTCTTCATTACTTACTATTTTCAACTTTCCTTGAGTTTAGTTTGCTCTTCTTTTTTAGTTTCTTTAGGTAGAAGTTGAAGTTATTGATTTGAGATCTTTCTTTGTTTTTAATGTAGGCATTCACAACCATAAATTCTGCTAAGCACTGTTTTACCTGTATCCCATAGGTGTTGGTATGTTGTGTTTTCATTTTGAAGTATCTTAAAATTTCTATTGTGATTTCATTTTTACCTGTTCATTATTCAGGTGTGTGTGGATTAAATTTTACTATTTTTGAATTTCCCAAATTTCTTACTGTTATAGATTTCTAATTAAATTCTTCTGTGATTAAAGAACGTATATCATGTGATTTCTGTCCTTTTAAAGAAGTATTGATGTTTGTGTTATGGCCATGCATATATGGCCTCTCCTGGAGAATGTTCTATGTGTGCTTGGGAAGAAAGTATATTCTATTGTCAATAGGGGAGTGTTCTATAGATGTCTATCAGGTCTAGTTGCTTTATAGTGTTGTTCAAGTCTTTTATTTCCTTGCTGATCTTCTGTCTAGTTCTTCTGTCCATTATTGAAAGTGGGGAATTGGAGTTTTCAACCATTACTGTTTAATTGTCTTTTCTTTTCTTTAATTCTGTCCATTATTGCTTCCTTTACTGATGCTCATTTTTTATAGGGATCCAACCTACTGTCTCATGTCCTTTTAGTACTTCCTATAGAGCCAGTCTGCTAATGATAAGTTCTCTTAGTTGTCAATTATCTGCAAATTATCTTCATTTTTGAAAGATAACATTGCTTGATATAGAATTCTTGGTTGACAGGTTGTTTTTTTCTGTTCCTTTTAGCACCCTGTATATGTCATCCCACTACTGGACTAATTCTGTAGTCTATGTTCTATACTGTGTGTGGCCATTGAAGTCTCTGCTCATTTAGCTCAGCGGTCAACTAGTGATTGGACAGAGGTTTCCTTAACCTGGGAACAATATGATTCCCAGCCTTTGCCAAAGGACCCTGTCATGTGTTGGGACATGCCTTCAACAAACAGCGAGGCAGTTTACAACTTTGCCTTAGCATTCATTTCCTGCTTGGTGTGGAGCCTTAAGTCAGCCAGAGGTGAGAGCGTAGGGCTTTTTCAGGTCTTTCCTGAGCATTTTTTTAGCTCATGGGAATGTGTACAACCATGTGGATATGCATAGCCTTCTGGATTCCCCAAAATACCTAAGAGCTTTCCAAAGCTTCTATGAAGATCTCATTCTCCGGTTCTTCTTTTTAAGTTCTTGGTTAGTCTACTGTTTGCCCCAACTATTCACCTCTTCGGGCAGCCGTGAATTGAAACTGTTGATTGTAATTGTTTTCACAAATGTGCTTAGGAAAAAGTCTGTTTGTACTGGAAGGACCCAGAGTCAAGTCAAATAATAGACAGCAAGTGAGGTCAGATATAGACAGCAAGAACAGGCATTATTAGCCAGGTGAAATAGTAAGAATTCTCTGGAAATGAGGCTGTGGAGGAACCCCATCCCTGTTCTGTTTCCTTTGGTGGCTGCCGTCCTGCCGGTTTTCACCATGATTATGGGCTGTGAATTTTCAAGGCTACCATAGAGTGGTGAGTAAAATAGAGAGAAAGTTAAAACACCACAAAATGCTTTCTTTTTACCAAGATTCAGCTACTTTTCTTTTAAAAAATTTTTATTTATTTATTTATTTTTTATTTATTTATTTATTTATTTAAGAGAGAAAAAAGTTTATTTATTTTGAGAGAGAGAGAAAGCATGAGCAGGGGAGGGGCCGAGAGAGAGAGAATCCCAAGCAGATTCTGTGCTTGGTGTGGAGCCCTACACGGGGCTCGATCTCATGACTGTGAGATCATGGCCTGAGCCTAAATCAGGAGTTGGACACTTAACCAGCTGAGCTACCCAGGCACCCCTCAGTTGTTTTTCTTGAATAAATCCTGCCCAGATTGTCATAAGGCTTTAATTAGTTCACCGCTTTCTGAAAAAGTTGATTTTGACCATCGTCGCCAGTTTTCTCATTATTTTTATGGAGGAGAGAATTTTTGAAGGTCTTTGCCATTTTCACTGACCTCATTTGCTTCCATGCTTTTGAACCTGCCATTTTCTTGTCATGAGCATCCTTTACCGTCCTAAACATCCTCAGGAATCCTTTTGTCCTCTAAGACTCAGTCTAAATGTTCGTTCTTCAGTGAAGCTTTCCCCTAACCTGCTGGGAACATTGCTTTTATTTACTTTAGCACCATCAGTGGGCTTGTGTGTGTTTATCTCTGTTGTACTTACTCTCACCTGCTTTACAATGAAGTGTCTGTATTTCTCCCTTTATTAAAATGGGTCCCTTTCATTTCTCTTCCATGATTTTGCAGCTTTTCAGTGTGGCGCCATGTTTAATATAAAGGAAAATATTATCAGTGTTGCACAGCTTTGTTTAAATGCACACAGGTAATCTACAGACTTTTAGCACACAGCTAATCTTACGGTTTAAAGTAGAAAATGGAAAATTCACTTATCAAGAGATTAAAACTAAGTTACAGATAGACCCTCAACTGGCAGACAGATTTGTTAGTTATGCATTCTTCTTTTTTACATAGCAGTCTTTCTAGGAGTAGTTGGTTTTTATCCAATTCAGGATTACAAACTATATGAAAAATAATTACTGTGTCCTCAGCTTGTGGAGAAAAGCCATTACATAATTCCCCAGTAATTAGAGCCATGGTTTGCTATATCTTTAATTGTATCATTTCAATGAACCCAAAATATTTATAACAGATATTTTGGTTTAGGAAGCTTCTAGAGTGTTAATCAAAGAAGTCACGGTGAATTGTACGAGGCACCCCAGCTGGGATACAAAAAACTGCAGACGTGGTTGTCTTGTATGCTGTTTCTTCCATTTCCTTTCTGATAGGGCTTTTGTATGACTTATTTGTTGCCTACTGTCATTCAGCATTGCCTTTTATCTTGGATCATTTTAGTCTCATTTAATGATTGGGGTATAATTTGATTGAGCCGGAAAACTGAGGATTTATTTACTCTTACTCTTAATTGGATATTGAAGAGGAAACCAGGACCTAAGCAGTCCTGGGTGGCAAGAGCCCAAGACCCCTTGGATCTCCCCAGTGCTAATGACTGGCTACTCAATGTTGTAATAAGGCAAGAGCTTACAGAAAAAAAAACAAGATTATTATTTCAAATAAAGTCCCATGATTTGGGGATGAAGGCTTAGTCTTTACTTCCTGGTTGTTTTGGCTGCTTATGACTGATGGGGTTTGTCATGGTATGGGAGAGAATGAATTGGCAGATAGCTGAGATAGGCATTACCGTGCAGAAAAAGGGGACTTAACATACATATCCTTTGTTAATAGGACTTCGAAATATTGTGTTGCCTCTCCTGATATTAGAGTGCAAAATGAAGACGGTAAAAATATACTAAGTTCTGCAAATCAGGCTTGTCTGTGTCTTCACTCCATTATCCCAAGATCCCAGGGAAGCTTAGATATGAGACAGAGACTTGGTAATGAACACCTGTTAGTATTTGTATGATAAGTTTAGGAACTACAGCCAAATGTAAAACTCATTTCAATTGGTACAAGTCATTTGGCACTTTGTTCCAAGTTTGTTTTTTTTTTTTATGAAATGCTTAAAAATAGACTCATTGATGCTTAGATATCAGAGTTCATTAATTTTTTTCTATTTTTGTTATTGTTACTGTTTTGTCTGGATAGTTTGACCTTGATCATTTTTATTGACGGAATCCAAAAGGCCAAATTTTATTTTCTCAACATTGGCTGTAGATTATAAACTGTCATAACCTATGGTAAAAAGCCACGTTTTCCTTGGCATTTGGTTTGCTTAATCGTGTTTCAATAACAAATATTGTGGTTTCTGAGCAGTGAAACAGAAGTGGGGTCTGAGTGTTCCTTTTGGTGATGATGCCTCCAGCATGTATTTTGAGAAGTTTTTTCCTTTCTCAAAGGAAGGGGTATCTCCAGTGTAGCCTTTGTGGGCTTTCTTGGTTTCTCGAAGTCCTGAGGGAAAGCTCAGAAGAAAGATTTAACTTCAGAAGGTTCCTGATTTGGATGCCTAAATCAAGAACTCTCTGTTACCAAGACTGAACATCAGGGAGACTCATGTGAAGAGTACCTGCTAGGCCTCCTGAAGAGAAATAATAAAGCCGGGGCTGTAGTAATAGTGAGCTTCCTGTGGTTCTAAGATTGAAACTCCAATGTAGAGAGGAATCTGTCCCCAACTTCCAGGAGGGGTGGGAAGAGTATCAGAAACCAGCCCAGAAAAGCAAGAAACTTAGCCTTCAGAAGACATCAGCTGAAAGGCTGTTCCCCCTTCCTAGGGTGACTGGTTAACTGGTAGGAGGGAGGACAACACAGGGTGATGCCACCAAGAGGTCTCTGTTTGGCTGTGGGAAACCCAAGTGAGTGTATGTTCATCTGCTAGAGCTGCCATAACAAAAATGCCACCGACTGGGTGGCTTCAGCAATGAAATAAGTTTTCTCACAGTTCGGAGGCCAGAAGACCAAGATCAAGATCAAAGTGCCAGTAGGGTTGGTTTCTTGTGAGGCTCCTTTAAGATGGCTGCCTTCTCCTGTATCCGCACGTGGCCTTTCCTCTGAGTAGGTATATCCTTGTGTCTTCCCTTTCTTACAAGGATGCCAGTCAGATTGGACTGGGGGCCCACTCCAAAAGTCTCATATTAATTTTATTACTACTTGAAAGGTCCTGTCTCCAAATACAGTCATATTCTGAGGTCCTGGGGGTTAAGAATTCAGCATAGGAATTTGCGAGGGACATAATTCAGTTAATACCAAGATGGGATGGGAAACTCTACCACTGGGGGCTGAACGAGGGGGAAGCTCACAAAAAAGGGAACAGTAACTTACTTGGCAACTGATGACCATCAGAGTATATTCAAAGGAGCTGAAGTGTAGTTAAAAGGACGGAATCCTCTGGGATGGTTGGGACTCTTATTCCAATTTGTCATTCTCCCAGAGTAGGAGGAGAAAGGGACAGCAGCAGTGGGCACAATATAAAGGAAAATGGTGACGCTCCGGAGGGAAACAAGGGTTAGCAACATATCAAATCAGCCACAGACAGATCTGTTGAGATTTAAGAGAATAAAAAGGCGTAAGACACAGTCCCAGACATCAAAGACCATAAAATCTCATTAAAGCACAAGGAAAGAATGTGTGGAAAGTTATTAGATACAGAGAAATGATCCAAGTGATTGCTAAGATATTTTTGGAGACCCCTTATGTGCCCAACACTGGGCCTGGCACTGGGAATTTGATGGAGAGCAAGACAGACCTGGTCCCTGACCTCTTGTGGTTTCTGCTCTAGAGGGGGAGACAGACTAATAGCCACACAAATAATTTCAAACTGCGTTAAGTGCTTTTGAAGCAAAGGACAATGGGACAAGGTTGAGTGTGAGAGAGAGCAAATCCATCTCAAAGGAATTCTAAAGCCCCAAGAATAAGAGTTAGGCAGGTGAATAATCAAAGGAACCTTGTTCTTGCAGAGGGCATTACGTGAACTAAGAGCAACACATGGGATATTGGAGGGGAGATAATGTGAAAGCTTTCTCTGATTACATAAATGATGCATGCTTATAGGACATATGTTTTATGCATTTAAGTATTAAAAATTATCTAAAATCTCACTTCCTTGAGATAACTACTGTGAGAATATATGCTGTTTCATATGGTAAACTTCAGTTTAAAGCCTAAAAAAGTTTTCTTTTTTACTTCCTTCTCATCCTCTCTCTGACTCCTCTCTCTCTGTCCTGGACTCGTGGGCCATTTGTACTCCATTTCTTAACTAATAACAACCACATCTGTATGTTTCCAGACATTTTCCATGTTAATATATATAATATATTTATGTATGTATATTATACACACACACACACACACACACACACACACACACACACTGCCCCAGATGCTGATTTAATTGGTTTGAGTTGGGTCCACACATCTGTGTTTTTCAAATGCTCCCCAAATGATTCTGTATTTAGGTAGAACCATTAATGTTTGAGAACCATTAATCCAAATCATTCTTTCAAATAGCTGCACACTGTCATATGATATGGTGGTCAAATTAAAACAAAAATTATGTCTATTTATTTTTGAGAGAGAGACAGAGCACAAGCGGTGGGGGGTGGGGGGATGGCAGAGAGAGAGGGAGACACAGAATTGGAGCAGTCTGTACAGAGCCCATGCGGGCCTCAAATTCACCAACCATGAGATCATGACCTGAGTCGAAATAAACTGCTTAACCAATTGAGCCACCCAGGTGTCCCATTGATAGGCAACTATGCCACCATTGATAGGCAATCCCTTTGTCTCCATTATAAACACTGCTACCATATACATCCTTATGTTTTCTAGCTAACTTGTAAAAGGGAAATAATCATAACACTTATCTCATTGGGTTGCCATGTAGCTAAAGCGGCATAATACTTGTAAAATACTGAAAACAGTACCTGGCATATGAAATGTGCTTACTATATGTTAACTCTTTATTATTGATGGTATCATCATTATTACTTGTATTTGATATTCTTATTATGATTATTTACTTCTTTGGGTTGGATTCTTAAGGGTGAGGTTTCTGGGCTATATATATTACATATTTAAATGTTCATTTATTTATTTTGAAGGAGAGAGAGTGTGAGCATGGGTGCGTGTGAGCAGGGGAGGGGCGGAGAGAGGGAGAGGAAAAATCACAAGCAGGCTCCGTGCTCAGCACAGAGCCCAAAGTGGGGCTCACTCTCATGACTGAGATCGAGACCTGAGCCAAAATCAAGAGTGAGGCGCTCAACTGACAACCACAGGTACCCCTCTGGGATATATTTTTAAATTTTGATAGATATTGACAGAATATTTTCCAAAAAGGTAATAATTCAGACTTGCACTGACAAGTTTCAGAAGGAAACACGGAGAGAGGGAAGGAAAGAGAGATTCTCCTCTTATTTTCCTTTGCCTATATTTTCTATTGGAATATTTGTCTTTTTCTTATCATTTGTAAGAGTTCTTTGTTAACACAGATAAGTGTGAGCTTTTTTTTTCTTTTTTCACTTACCTTGTGGATATTTTATCCCAAACTGTTATTTACCTTTTCAGTTTTTTTGTGGTGCCTTTGTTCACATGATTAGTTTTAAAGTTCATATCATCAAATATATCTATATTTTCTTACATAGCTTCTAGATTTCTTGGTTGAAACCCAATTCTAGGCTACACATATATTCTCTTAAAATTTGGTTCAAGATTTAAGAAATTCGAATTTATTTGACGTCAAAAATATGGTGTGAGGTAGGGTGAAGAAAACTTAATTTTCTTCAGAATGGAAAGTCAGTTTTTAGATCAGCATTTATTAAATAATCCATCCTTTCTAAGTTGGTGCTTTTAGAGAAGTAAGAAAAGGTCATTGGAGCTAAAATTTTATGGGAACAGGAGAGAAGAATAGTGAGACATGAGAGTTGAGAAGTAGGCAGGAATCTTGTCCCACAGGGTCCTAGGCATAAAAAAGGGCTTTGGAATTTACCTTTAAAAACACAATTCCAGGGGCACCTGGGTGGCTCAGTCAGTTAAGTGTCCGTCAGACTCTTGATTTTGGCTCAGGTCATGATCTTACAGTTTGTGGGATAGAGCCCCAGTTTGGGCTCCAGAGCCTGCTTGGAATTCCCTTTCTCTCTCTCTTTTTCTACCCTCCCCCACTTGCACTCTCTCTCTCTCAAAATAAATAGATAAACGTAAAAAAATAAAAGGCAATTCCATGTAAGAGTTTCAGCAGGAGAGTGATATGATCCAATGGGAATTTTAAGAATGTTCACCCTAGGAGTCTCAACACCTCTCTTTGGGGCTCCCATACATATACAATGTAATAAAAATTGGGGTTTTCCCCTCCTGTAAAAAAAAAAAAAAAAAAGGATTGCTCACCCCAGTGTGGAAATGGTGCCGAGGTACAAGTTAGGCAGTAGGGGATGATTTATACTGGATGGAATAGTCCAGGAAAGATGTGATGGTGACACGGAGACGCTGTGGCACAGGTGGCCGTGATTAGATGGATGGACCCAAGAGCTATTTTGGAGGCAGGCAGCGGTGAATGGAAGATTGAATGTGGAAGGAAAAGGATAGGAAAGAGTCAAAGATGACTTCGATGTGGATATGATGGTGGTTCCTTTTTCTGATCTCCATAAAACTGGACGAAGAGCAGATCTGAGAGAAGTATCAAGAATTTGGTAGGAAAGAGATGAAACCTATCAAAGGAACATTATTATATAAAAATCTGTGGCAGTAAACTTGAAACTGGATGGAATGGGTGATTTTTTTTAAACCTAGGTTCCAGTTAGTTAACATATAGTGTAGTATTGGTTTCAGGAGTAGAATTTCGTGATTCATCACTTACATATAATAAACACCCAGTGCGCATCCCAACAAGTGCCCTCCTTAATACTCATCACCCATTTAGCCTGCCTCCCCACTCACCTCCCCCTCCAGCAACCCTCAGTTTGTTCTATTTAAGAGTCTCTTATGCTTTGCCTCCCTTTTATCTTACTTTATTTTTCCTTTTCTGCCCCTTTTGAGTCAAATGTAAACTCCCAACACGGACCCTAGAAGAGGTAGAAAAATCAAACCTATCAGTAGCCTTGGGAGATGTTCAAAATGGAGATTTTTCACTTTTAGGGGGACCAGAGCAAGCCAGAATGCTTTGGCAGCTGAATTGTATCTAAGCTTTGAAGAAAAGACGTGTCTTACATTACTTAAGCCGTTCTAGACTGCTGAAAAATACAGATGAATCGCAGCATTGTTTCTAGGCAGAAACCTTGAAACAAGGGGAGTGCCTGTCAGAAGTGGAGTAAACCCTGGCACACTTTTACCATGGACTACGATATAGCTATTTAAAGAGTGAATCCTGTCTATAGCAGTAAACGTGATAGGGCGGGGTGGTGGGGATGTCTATACTACACCGTTAGGGGGCAAGATGCAGAGAAAGTATATATAATATTATACTTTTTTTTTGTAAAATGAAACAAAAAACCAAAGCCTAAATGGCATGTATGTACAAATGTAGTGGCAACGTAGAGTTTACTTTTTTCTTTTCATGTTTCAAATGGTTTCCCTTGTTACTATGCAAACATATTACTTTTATGATGAAAAATGAATAGCAATCAGTTAGGTTTTGGCTATGTTGACTTTAAATCATCTTCAAGAAATCGAGAAGGCAATGCCAAACAGTCAAGATGCTGTACGGACTGGTGTTTGGAAGAGAGGTGTCAACGGGAGGTCATCAGTGGGAGCCATGGCAGTGGGGCCCTTCAAGTCATGGGAGTGGATAGGACTGCTGAAGGGACATGTAAAGGAAGTGAAAAATAAAACACAAGACCAGAAGGAACTCTGGCAAAGAAACGCTCACTGAAAGAGGAAGCACCGATGAAAGAGACCAAGATGGAGCCACCAGAAGTGGAACGAGGCAAGGAAGTGTTTCTGGGTTAGTAGACTTTGAGTGATCCGGGGTTCAGGTGAGCCTCACTTTGATAGAAGTGACCTTCATGGATATCCCAGAAACTCGTGAGAGACATAATCTGCCTCCCCATCCCTACCATGTCCTTTCCACCACCAGAAAATTATTGCCAACCAGTTGTTCAACATTCTTCACAGCTTCTTTCTAAGATAGTATGAGGACAGGTATTTGTAAGTACTGTTAACTCAAAATAACACAAAGCTTCTTGAGGAAGCTCTCATGTTGGAATGCCTCCAAACGAGACTAGAGGAGACTAGGGCCAGACTATGGAGAAGCCAATGCCTTCAGACAAGACTTCGAAAACAGAATTTTCTAGTAGGGCATCACTGAGGAGCCAAATGGAACGAATTTGTAAGAAAGACCTGTGCTTGTGGTAGATAATACCTAGGGTCTCAGAGAGCAGCCATTCCAGTCAAAGGGCTGGAGAGTGTAGTGCCACTTAGACCTCTCCACTTTCTGCCCCTCCCCCCGTTCACTCCTAGGGGGTCACTTCTGAACTAGTCACTTATATGTGGCTTCTCAGGGTCTCCAGCTAATCGTAGGTGGTCTACTGCACAGGGATACCTGAGTGAGGGCAGGTGGGGCTGAAATCTAGGGTGCTCCGCTCACCAACCCACGAAACCTTGGGTGGACTGCTGCTCCCTAGAAGATCTTGATAATGCAGGTGTGGCCAGCTCACCATACATTAGCCTTGCAGGGTTGGGGAAAGGGCCACCCTTCTCCGATTTGCACAGTGGGTGTTGAAGTGTCTAGTATCAGTTCTGAATCCCGCGACAACAGTGAACCAGACATAATCTCTTCCCGTCAGGCTAACAGGCTAATAGAGACAGATGATCCCATGGAAAACTAGTTGCAAAGGAAGTTACTTTAAAGAAAAATTTTTAAAAATTTTTTTAATGTATATTATTTGTTTTTTGAGAGAGAGACATAGAGCAAGCAGGGGAGATGCAGAGAGAGAGGGAGACATAGAATCCCAAGCAGGCTCCAGGCTCCACACTGTCAGCACAGAACCTGATGCTGGGCTCGAATTCACGAACCTTGAGGTCATGACCTGAGCCAAAGTCAGACACTTAATTGACTGAGGCACCCAGGCACCCCAAAAGAAAAATTTCTGTCATATCAATGTATTGTTCAAAATCCTTCAAAGGCTCTCCACTGCCTACTAAGATCAAAATACCTGGGGCGCCTGGGTGGCTCAGTCGGTTAAGCGGCCGACTTCAGCTCAGGTCATGATCTCACAGTCTGTGAGTTCGGGCCTCGAGTCGGGCTCTGTGCTGACGGCTCAGAGCCTGGAGCCTGCTTCTGATTCTGTGTCTCCCTCTCTCTCTCTGCCCTTCCCCTGCTCATGCTCTGTCTCTGTGTCTCTCGAAAATAAATAAATGTTAAAAAAAAAATAAAAAAAACAAAAAAACAAAATACCTTAGCCTTGAGTTCAGTGCCTTATGTAATCTCTCCAGACTAGTCAGACATCCTCCAAGTGGACTTCTCTGACCACGGTCCCTGACTGTGTCTCTCTGCCTGTGCCCGGATGGCATCCCTGGCTTAAGATGGTCCCTGCCCACCTTCCTTTCACAGCGCTCACCTCCTCAGTATGCTCTCAGCCTTCCTCTCCATGATTCCCTGCAGCAATTTCTGTCTGGGCCAGCTGGGACACGACCCATCAGTACAGGGCTGATGACACCATTCTTTACACCTTGACTTTGACTCAAACTTTCCGTAAGGAAGGAGCCTCTGGAATCAGTAGGATCTTTGCATTGTTGGCACAGAACGGCACCCAGCAGGGCACAATGAGTTTGACTGTGTGATCTGAAGATTCTTTAAAAATGTTTTAATGTTTATTTTCAAGAGAGAGAGAGAGAGAGAGAGAGAGAGAGAGCAAGTGGGGGAGGGGCAGAGAGAGAGGGAGACACAAAATCTGAAGCAGGCCCCAGGCTCTGAGCTGTCAGCAGAGAACCTGATATGGGGCTCAAACTCACGGACTGTGAGATCATGACCTGAGCCGAAGTCAGACGCTTAACTGGCTGAGCCACCCAGGTACCCCTGAAGATTCTTTTCAAATTTCCCAGTGTAATTGTAAATATTTCTGTCCAGTGCTTGCCCTTGAAATTTTATAGCTACCTTGAAAGATAGATGTGTACCACAAAATGATTTATGAATGTTCTCTTACTGCCTCTGACCTACATATATTTTTATGGTTTCTTTTTTTGTTTATGTCTTTCCTGCCTCAGCATGATACATCTTAATAAAGAAAATCAGCACAGAAATATGTACTTCACAGTTGTGCTAATAATTTTTTCCCACTTTAAAGCTTTTACAAAATTGAATCTGTGTCTTTTTTTTAAGATTTATTTATTCATTATTTTTTGAGAGACAGAGAGCAAGCTGGGGAGGGGCAGAGAGAGAGGGAGACACAGAACACAAAGCAGGCTCCAGACTCTGAGCTGTCAGCACAGAGCCCTGACGCGGGACTCGAACCCCTGATCATGACCTGAGATCATGACCATGAGATCACGACCGGAGCCGAAGTCAAACGCTTAAGCGGCTGAGCCACCCAGGTGCCCCCAATCTGTCTTCTAATTATGCAGAAAAATATTGGCAAAACTAGAAAGCAAATATAACGGAAGCATCAAGAAATGAGTGTTTTAGGGGCACTTGGATGGCTCAGTCGGTTGGGCTTCTGACTTTTGATTTCGGCTCAGGTCATGAGCCCATGGTTTGTGAGATTGAACCCCTTATCAGGCTCCGTGCTAAGCATAGAGCCTGCTTGGGATTCTCTCTCTGTCTCCCTCTGCACTCTCTCCTGCTCATGCTCTCTCTCTAAACTAAAAATAAAATTAAAAAATAAACGAGTGTTTTGTTTTATTTTAAATAGCATTTGTAGCATTTACACCTTTTTTCTGATTATAAATAACATATGCTCATTGTAGAAAATGTATAAAAACAAATGCACACCAAAAAAGCCCATAGTCATTCCACCGTCCCCAAATAACAACCGTCAACTTCATTTCCTATTTTTCTTCCCCCTCCTCCTTTTCCTACATACTCTTCAAAAAATTCCAGTACACCTGGTTATTAAAATGTATTATTCAGAAGAGTCACTGTCCAAAGCAGTTATAGGACATATACACGTCCGGAATGACCCTCCTCATCTTTCAACTCATGATATTAGACTTAATTATTTCAATCCGACTCATTAGCTGTCTGATTTTAAAGTTTAAAGCCATTACTAGCAGTTTAATAATCAGTATGTGAGATCAAACAATGAGAGTTCAAAACCGGCACTACTGGACGCCTGGTCTCTGATTCCACACATAAGGAGCTTGGAAGTCGCCTCTCCAGCCTAACAAGTAAAACACGGAACAGACTCAAAAATCAACAACTCTTCTTGGATTCGTAAGACAGGACACACCACAGAGCAGACCACTGCCCTCCAAATTGAAGAGACAGGTGAATACAGAGCATCCCCGCTTAGCAGAGCAGAAACACGGAGAAAAGGGTGGGAACTGGCAGCAGGGTGTGGGGCACTTTGCTGGGGGCTCAATGCAAAGAACTCTGAGATAAAAACTCCAGGGGCCCAGTCAGGAGAGGCCTCCACAATTTCATGAGATTTACCTCCAGGCTCTCTCCCAGATCCTTCTAGTAATTACCAGAAAAAAATATCCCTCGTGCTTCCTGTGAGGGGAGGGAGAAGGAACCATTTTTAAATACACCTGGCAATCTGTTCTTTCTGACAAAGCCTGCCTTGAGCAGAAACTGGGTAACCAAAGCCAAACCTGCGGGGGTCTTACCAAGAACTGCCTTGGGAGAAGGGAACTTCTCAAGCCCAGTCAGCTTTAACCCTCCATGGGGAAGAAGAAAAATAGCCAGCTCCTGTCCCGCTTCAAGAGCGAAGAAAAAATGGAGAAACACTGAAAGTTCACAGTCCAGGGGCACAGACTCACTAAAAGTCTGCAACCCAATGGTAGGACCCGAGAAGGCTCCTTCTCCCCTCATATCACCCACCCCCGAACCCCAGCACAACCTGCTCCAGGCCTATTTCTGGCAGCACCTATTACCCAGAATGCCCAACTGTCAAGGAAAACGTCCAAAGCCTATGAAAAGACAAAAATCACAGCATCAGCCATGACAGGGATGTTGGAAGTATCGGACCGGAAGTTACAAACACCTGTGGTTAATATGGGAAGGGCTTCAGCGATGAAGTAGACAGCATACCAGAACAGATAAGCAATGTATGTAGAAAGAACCGAAAAGAAAGGCCGGGAATAAAAACCACCGAAAGAGAAACGAAGACTTAGTCTGGGGTGCTTATGATAGACTGGACACGCTGAGGGGAGAATCTGCAGAGCATCACGCTATCTCAATAGAAATCTCCAAAACTGAAAAGCAAAGAGAACAAAGATTGTAAAACACAGAACAAAACACCTAAAAGACCGTTGGACAACGGTGCAGCATATACGTAACGAGAGTACCAGAAGAAACAGAGATACAAGCAGGAGAGATATTTGAAACAATAATGACTGAGGATTCCCCCAGTTAAATGCCAGGTACCACAGCCCAGATCCAGGAAGCTCAGAGAACACCAAGTCTGCTCAGTGCCAAATGTCAAACAAACCAAACAAATCAAAAACTAAATCCAGGCATGGCATATTTAAATAACAAACAATCAAAGATAACGAAAAAAATCCTTAAAGAAGGGAAAAAACACCTACCTATAGAGGAAGAAAGGTAAGGATTCTCTCTGACTCCTCAGAACTGATGCAAACAGGGGCCCCTGGGTGACTCAGTCAGTTAAGTGTCTTGACTTTAGCTCAGGTCATGATCTCACAGCTCATGAGTTCAACCCCCACGTTGGGCTCTGTGCTGACAACTCAGAGTCTGGAGCCTGCTTCAGACTCTGTGTCTCCCTCTGTCTCTCTCTCCCTGACCCTGCCCCGCTTGCATTCTGTCTCTCTCTCTCTCTCAAAAATAAATATTAAAAAAAATTTTTTTAAATGATGCAAACAAGAGAAAGGTAGGGTGAAATATTGAAAGTGTTGAGAGACTAAAACCACCAACCTAGTGTTTTGTACCCTGTGAAATTATCCTTCAAAAGTGAGGGAGAAAGAAACTTTCTCAGACCAACAAAAATTGACAGAATACATTGCCAAGCAGACTTGCCTTGCAAGAAATATTTTAAAAAGTTCTTTAGAGAAGGAAAAGAAGACAGATCAGAGACTTGGATCTACATAAAGAAAAAGATGAGCATTGAAGAAGGTAAAATAAAAACTTTTCGTCTTGTTTCTAATTTTTTACAGTTTTTATTTAGCTAACATACGGTGTAATATTAATTTCAGGTGTACAATATTGTGATTGAATGCTTACATACACTACCCTGGGAACTATCAGTTTGTTCTCTGTAGTTAAGAGGCTGTTTCTTGGTTTGTCTCTTTTTTCCCCCTGTGATCATTTGTTTTGTTTCTAAGTTCCACACATGAGTGAAATCATATGCTATTTGTCTTTCTCTGACTGATTTATTTCGCTTAGCATGATGCTCTCTAGCTCCATGCGTGTTGTTGCAAATGGCAAGACTTCATTCATTTTTATGGTTGAATAATGTTCCATTGTGTATATATACCACATCTTTATCCATTTATCGATCGATGGACACTTGGGCTGCTTCTGTATTTTGGCTGTTGTAAATACTGTAGCTGTGAACATTGGAGTGCACATATCCCTTTGAACTTGTATTTTTGTATTCTTCAGGTAAATACCTAATAGTCCGATTGCTGAATCTTACGGTAGTACTATTTTTAAATTTTTGAGGATCCTCCCTCTGTTTTCCACAGCGGCTGCCCCAGTTTGCATTTCTAGCAACAGTGCAGGAGGGTTCCCCTTTCTCCGCATCCTCGCCAACACCTGTTGTTTCTTCTGTTGTTGATTTTAGCCATTCTGACAGGTGTAAAAGGATATCTCATTGTGGTCTTGATTTGTATTTTCCTGATGTCTTCCTTGAAGACACGTCTATTTATGTCTTCTGCCCATTTTTAAGTTGGATTATTTGTTCTTGGGTGTTGAGTTTTATAAGTTCTTTATATTTTTTGGATACTAACCCTTTATCGAATATGTCATTTGCAAATATTTTCTCCCATTCCATCGGTTGCCTTTTAGTTTTATCGATTGTTTCCTTTGCTGTGCGGAAGCTTTTTGATGTAGTCTCAGTAGTTTATTTTTTAAATTTTTTTAAAGTTTATTTGAGAGAGAGAGAGAGCACACCCACACACAAGTTGCCCCAAGAGAGAGGGGCAAAGAGAGAGAGAGAGGAGGAGTGGGGGAATTCCAAGCAGGCTCCGTGCCATCAGTGTAGAGCCCAATGGGGGGCTCAATCCCACGAACCCGTGAGATCATGACCTGAGCCAAAATCAAGGGTCAAACACTTAACTGACTGAGCCACCCCGGTGCCCCCAATAGTTTATTTTTACTTTTCTTTCCCTTGCCTCAGGAGACCGAGGCTATGGCGGATGTTAGAGGAATTACTGCCTGCGCTGTCTTCAAGGACTTTTTATGGTTTCAGGTCTCACATTGAGGTCTTTAATCCATTTTGAATTGGTTTTTATGTATGGTAAAAGAGACTGGTCCTGTTTCATTCTTTTGCATGTAGCTGTTCAGTCTTCTCAACACTATTTGTTCAAGAGACTTTTTCCATTAGATGTTTTTTCCTGCTTTGTTGAAGGTTAATTGGCCATACAATCGTAGGTTCATTTCTGGGTTTCCTCTTCATTCTATTGATCTATGCATCTGTTTTTGTGCCAGTACCATACTTTTTGATGACTACAGCTTTGTAATATAACTTGAAGTCTGGGTTTGCTTTGATTTTTCAAGATTATTGTGGCTATTTGGGGTCTTTTGTGTTCCATACAAATTTTAAAATTGTTTGTTCTAGTTCTGCGAAAATTGCTGTTGGTATTTTGATAAGGATTACATTAAATGTGTAGATTGCTTTGGTAGTATAGACATTTTAACAATATTTATTAAAACTTTTATTTTTCTTTTTGAGTTAACAGAAAATGATTTGTTCACAATAATAGCAAAGGTGTATTCAGCTATGTATGCTTGTGCATATTGTATGTATATTACTTCTTATGTATTCTTATATACAAGTAAAATGAATGATAGCAATGATGCCAGGGACCGATGGATGGGAGGCAGGAGTTAGGATTATTTTGTTATTGTACGGTACTCATACCACCCATAAAGTGGTATCGTGTTGTTTCAAAGTAGACTTGAATTAGTTATAAAACCATAGGTCAACAACTAAAAAATTTAAAAATCAGCAAATCAAATTCAACGACACTGAAGATACAACACTCTTGGGGTGATAATGAACTTCGGAGGATGATGAGGTTTGTCAACTGCACAGACATACCACTGGGGTGGCAGATGTTGGCAATAGGGGAGGCTGTGCATTGTGGGAGGTAGGAATACATAGGAAATTTCTGACCTTCCTCTCAACTTTTCATGAACCTAAAACTGCTCTAAAAGAAGTCTTTTTTTTTAAAGGCACTGTTCAATTACTTTACACAATACTTAAATTTTTTCAGTGAAATAAGGTAATATATTATGAGGAATCTGGTAACTTGATTTTATTTTCATTACCATCAGTCATTGACTTTCCTTATTTTAAAATTATCTATGGTGGAGAGCCTGGGTAGCTCAGTCAGTTGAGTGTCTGACTCTTGGTTTGGACTCAGGTCATGATCTCACAGTTTGTGAGATCGAGTTTCGCATCCAGCTCTGGGCTGACGGTGTGGAGCCTGCTTGGGATTCTCTCTCTCCCTCTCTCTCTCTCTGCCCCTCCCCCACTCTCTTGCATGTGTGCTTTCTCTCTCTCTCTCTCAAAATAAATTTAAAAATCTAAAAATTATCTGTGGTAACACTTTTTTGGTGAAAAGTTCTGTGTATTTTAATGCATATATGGATCCATAGAACCCCCACCAACATTGGGATACAGAACAGTTCCCCCATCCCATCCCCAGCTCCCTCAGCCATCTGCTTGTAGTCACATCCTCACCTCACCCCAAACACCCTAGCAACCACTGATCTGATATCCACCATTGTAGCTTGAACTCGTTTTGAGAATTTTTGAGAATGCCAAATAAATGGAATCATACAGGTGTCACCTTTTGGTATTGGGTTCTCTTACTCAGCGATTCATCTGCGTTGTGTGTATCAACAGTTTGTTCTTTTTATTGTCACAGAGTGGTCTATGGTGTGGAGGTACCAGAGTTATTTATCTGTTCATCTGTTGAAGAGCTTTGGGGTGGTAGTCAGCTTTTGACTATCACAAATAAAATTCCTATAAATGTTCACATACAGGTTTTTATATAAACCAAGTTTTCATTTCTCTAGGCTATAAACCTAGCAGTGGGGCAGTCGGGGGTCAAATTGATATTTAACCGTGTGAGAAACTACCAGATCATCTTCCAGGGTGGCTGTACCATCTCACATTCCCATCAGAAATGTGTGGAGTTGTAGTTGCCCTGTGTACTTGTCAGCACTTAGTATTGTCAGTATTTTTTTAGCCATTCAAATAAGTATGTAAGTAATGGTGTCTTATATACTTGTAATAGTTGATGATACTGACTATCTTTTCATGTGTTTATTTGTCATCCTTATATGCTCTTTGTTGAAGTAGCTGTTTTAGTCCTTTCCCCACTTTTTAATTGTTTTATTTGATTTCTTACTGTTGAGTTTGAGAACTCTTTGTATATTCTGTATATAAGCCCACTGTGTGATAGGTGGTTTTCAGATTTATATTCCTGGTCCACAGCTTGTCTCTTCATTCTCTTATCTTTGGAAGTACAAAAGGTTTTAAATTTTATGAAGTCTAGTTTTCCCTTTTGTGTGTGTGTGTGGATCATCTATTTGGTGTCATTTCTAAGATCTCTCGGCCTAATTCCATGACACAAGGGTTTATCCTATGTTTCTTCTAAAACCTTTATTATTTTATGTCTATATCATTTAGACATATGATCTCTTTTGAGTTCATCTTTCTTTATGCAGGGTGTGAGCTTTTTATTAAGGTGTCTTTCTTTCCTTATGGATGACTTCTTGTTCCAATACCCATTAGTTGAAAAGAATTATCTTTCCTCCACTGAATGGTTGTTTGTCAAGGGTCACATGGCCATATTTACATAAATCTATTTCTGGAGTTTCTGTTTTGCGCCATTGATTTCTGTGTCTATATATCTTCTCTCTGTGTCTCTTTTGACTAAAACAACAACGACAACAACAACAACCTCAGAAATACTGTCATGTGTCATGAGCAATAGAGAGTGGATGGGGGAGAAGGCAGTCCACTGTGTGCCCGTGAACTAGCAGCGGTCAATTCCACCCTATTACCTATTTCCTGCCGCCTCCTAGCCAGACATCACAGAAACCGAGCTGAACGGATCGATAAAGTTACCAGTTAATTTCACGGTATATCCGCTTAATAAAACCAAATGTCTTCTTTCTTAAATACTTCCCTCACTCTCAGCGTGTTCCTCGTGGTGTCACCTGAAAACTGTGCCAGCCTCACGTGACCCGGAGCAGAGGGAAGGGAGTTGTGCCCGGACTTAAGGAAAAGTTTCAAGTGAAAATACAACTCTGCTTACCAGGTAGGGAGATACAAAAATGGAAACATTTTTTACAGTTTCATTTGAAAATAAGTTGTCATCTCAGCTACAGCGGGAGTTTTATTACATCAACAACTGGTCGCTGTTAGAAATAAGTTTCTGGGCTGCCTTTCAGCCTGGGCCCTTTGAATGAGGAAGGTCCAGAATGACATTCCAGTGCACAGATACATAGATGGATGGACACAGACAGATGGACACAGCTCTAGGTCGTCTCCTTTCCTTTCCCCAGCCCAGACTGGGATCACTTAATACATAACAGTGTTTAACTAAATTAGGTTGCCTTTGCTGCATGGAAAGCTGAGCATTGATGACACTAATTATTTTTCATTGTTTCTTTTTTTTAAGGTTATTTAGTTATTTTGAGTGAGAGAGAACAAGCGGGGAGGGGCTGAGAGAGAAAGAGAGAGGGAGAGACAGAATTTGAAGCAGGCTCTGCACCATCAGCACAGAGCCCAATGTGAGGCTCAAATCCACAAACATGCGAGATCATGACCTGAGGCGAAAGCAGGAGTCGGATGCTTAACCGACTGAGCCACCCAGTCGCCCCCCATTATTTCTTTTGATCCCAGGTGATACCCGTGGCAGAGTCATTGGTGGAAAGTAAACATACGTTTTCTCCCTTCAGGCTGATGTTGGAGGACTTTTCCTCTTTCTGGATGTATTAGGGTAATAACTGCAGCTAAGAAATAATGTACTCTCTATCGACATGGCCAGATGGTGCCATTACTTTTATAAAGACACATGGGCGTTTGGATTCCAAGATCCACACGCATCTTCTAGTGATTGGGCCGTTTTGCAGCAGTCCTGACGGTTTTAGGCTGTGAATAGTGGCTTCTTTCTGATGCAAACACATCTTACCCTGTTGCTCTGCTCTTGCTGGGGTGAAGTCAGCTTTTAAAAAGGTCATTTATCTGGGGCACCTGGGTGCCTCAGTTGGTTAAATACCTGACTAGGTTTCGGCTCAGGTCATGCTGTCACAGTTTGTGGACTTGAACCCCACATCAGGCTCCGTGCTGGTGGTGCGGAGCCTCTTTGAGATTCTCTCTCTCTCCCTCTCCCTCTGCCCCTTCCCTGCTCTCTCTCTCTCTCCTTCTCTCTCTCAAAATAAATAAACGAAATAGGTCATTATCTTATTCCCTTTTATTCCCTTTGTACTTTTGTTAATTGTGTCCCCAAGTGAACCAATGAGCATTTATTCAGTATTCGCCTTTTACTTTTCTCCCTTTTCTTATGCCTCTAGACAGGATGGGATTAGAGTGAAGAATGAGGAAAGGGGCCACCCTCACGTATTCATGTATTATTCATGCATGCATGAATTCATTCTGCAGGTATTGTTTGAGTACCTACTCTATGCCAAGTACTCTACCTTCAAGGAGGATACAGTTCAACAGGTAATAGGTGTAAGTAAACCAGCAATTGGTCCAGGAGCACTACAGAGAGCCAAGAGAAGGTCTACGTATGAGTTGGCCTAGTGCACAGGGGGGAGGAGGTAGGGGAGAGCACCCAAGCAGAGAGCATTGCCTATGTAAGGGCCGGAGAAGATGTCAAGGACTTTTTAGGGGACTGCAATGATTTTAGTATTGCAGGAGTATAACGCGCAGGGGTGGGTTTTATATTGTCTAGTATTTGATAGTACGGTGTTGTTTAAACACGCGCGTGCACCCACGAATATCCTCCCTAGACAGGGAGTAGATTCTTGAATCCGTCATAGGCCCCACCCCTGCCTGTTGTTCTATTCTATCCTGACTTATTTTATTACCTGCCCGACCCATGTAGGCATTTGACTTTGGGGTCTTCTACCTCTGAACCTAGACAAAGATCAAGTTCAAAACTATCTTGGTTGCCATTTCTGGTATGACAGAAAAGGAGACTAGCATTTTGATGGAACTGTGAAGACCAACCCAATGAAAGATCTTACCTGGAAGATAAGACCAGGATGATGACTCGCGTCCATTAAAAGAAGGGGTCCCCTCCCCGGCCGAGAAAATGGAGTATGAAAACAAATATTTATTGAGACCCTACCATGTGCCAGGTGCTAAGCTAAATTCTTTTGTATCAGACCTTTCTATAAAAGATGAGAGTAATTTAAAAGATCACCGGCGCATGTATGAAATTAAACTTATAAAGTGATCTTATGCATCTCCAAATATAGATGAGAATGTCACTTTCATGTTTAATGCAATCAAATATTAAAAACCACTGTTGAGGGGAGGTTATGTGTTAACTACTGGACCACAGTGAGGATACAGTACAAGCAGGGTTTATATGTTATGTCTGTACCACAGTGGGGATGGGTTTATGTGTTAGGTACTGGACCACATGGGAATGGGTTTATGTGTTAGGTCTGTACCACAGTGGGGATGGGTTTATGTGTTAGGTACTGGACCAGATGGGAATGGGTTTATGTGTTAGGTACTGGACCTGGTGGGGATGGGTTTATGTGTTAGGTACTGGACCGCAGTGATGGGTTTATGTGTTAGGTACTGGACTGCGGTGGGGATGGGTTTATGTGTTAGGCACTGGACCAGGTGGGGATACAGAACAGAAAGGCTCACTCACTGCCTTCTTCACTGCTGGGGGTTTCCTCACAGCATGGACAATTGTCTCCCTCTGGTCCTTTGAGCAGATTTGAGCCACCCTGGAATTAATGGAATTTTTGAAAGAATAAGTCAGAGTTTGTAACTTCGATGAACTTAAACGAATTTGTATATGTAAGATTGATTTGGATCAAGCCAACCCTCCTCCTTGGGATGAAAATCCCAGCCATTAGGTGAATCAATAACAAACGTCTCTGCTGCGAATCGGGGGTGACATTACCTTCCTAGGGCTTTCAGATGGATGGCTGAGGGTTTTGAATACCTTGTGAAACTGACTTGAAAAAATAATTTCTTGGTCCTCACAATAGAAATTGGGCCCAAGCTGGTTTCCATGTTCATGCTTGCCTTTGGTATGAGTCACGAGAAATGAGGATATAGATTTCCTGAGAAAGGAGGAGAATCTGAATCCCTCCTGTGGCCCGACAAAGCACCTTAGGCAGACTGTTGCTCAATAAATATTTGCTAATCCAAAAGCCACATAGCCTGAGATCTGTATCTACAAAGAAAGGGCCTCTTTGCCAACGTGTCAGAGGGCCTGCACTGTGGGACTGCCCGACCTATTGGAGCCTTTGCCCATGAAGAACCGTATGAGGGAGTCAGGCACTGGTTGTGTTTCTAGAACCCCTATGTGTCAGGTATGGCACCCCGGTAAAATCAGAATGTAGTAAGCCTCCTGAGCACCGACTTCTTCCTTCTCCAAGGCTCTAGAGTTGGCCTGCTGGTTGTTGTCCCGGTTCCCATCTGGGAAGCATCACTGAGCCCTCGCGAGAGAAGAATGTCAGTTTCAGTATTCTGATCAGTGGCGGTGCTGGACGACAGAGGGAGGGCAGCCACAGGCACCGAATGAGGCAAGTTTGGGCATCTGATGACATGCCTCTGGGAGAAACTTAGAACTGTAGGAAAGGCCCCACCAGAGGAATTGGAATCCCGAGTTAATGATTGCAGCAAAGCAGAAGTAAGGACCAAATCAAGAGCTCCTGGGAGACACAGGGGGACTTCAGTGAAACTGAAAATGAGAGGGAGAGAGAATTCCGCATTGTACGAAATTCAGAGACAGAGGCCCGGGTTCTGTTGGTGAAAAACTGAGTTTGGACTGATGGACCAGCGGTAAGCCAAGGGAAGGAGGTTCAGAAATATTCCGGGGCATCTGATATCACGTAAAGGAACCTTTGGGTGATGAATGGAAGCAAATGGAAAATCAAGGTAGTTTTGAGAGGGGGTAGCTTTGCAGTACTTGCATAGCCTGTTGCGATTTGCTCCGGTGTTTCACAGAAAGGATCTACAGAAGCTGGCGTGAACACAGGGGTTTATGAGGCGGGTGGAGCGGGAGCTGGCACCGCCCAGTTGTGGCTTGCAGACCTGGCAGAGTGCAGGATATGCAAATGCTGTGGTTGCGGGCAGCGGGGTAGCCCGGGCGCCCAAGAGTTGCTGAGCGCCCAGAGGTGGGTCTGGAAAGACCGTTTGCTCAGAGGCGAGCTGGGCTCCCAGAAGCTCTATAATTTCTTCAGATCACCTGATAGCCGTCTCTGATGTTTACCAGCCTCGGGGAGAGCAGGCCGTTGTGAAATTTTTTTTTTTTCTGTAATAAAACTAGCCCCAGCCAGCCAGACTGAGACCTTACCGCCTGAGCTGTTTTCCAACATGGTTTTGCTGGCAAAACGAGACAAGAGTGTTTCCTCGACTCTCAAGGGGCCTGTTTACACTGACTTTATTTTTACTGCCAGCTTTCAAGTGGGAAGAGGGAGATTATATTTAAAGGTCAGCAGGTGAGCGGAAAGATCCCTGTCTTGCGATTCCTGGGCGTGCCTGTGTGTGTGTGTGCGCGCGCGCGTGCCTCTATGTTTGTGTGTGCGCGCGTGCGCTCGCGTGTGTGTGTGGGCTTTTCCACATGCAAATTATTGTGCCCTGATCTAGTTGATGAGACCCGATCACTTGTCTGTAGGTGTAATGACGGCGCCAGGCCGCTTGTTTGGCAGTCCCCTATTTGTTTATTGTAAAGAAGTAAATTAATCTGCGGGATTTTCTGGATTGGAGGGCAAGGAGTGTTTACTGTCAACAGGATAAGAACAAGGAGATAAAAGATACCTGGACTCCGGGGTGCGTCTGGTGTCAGGACAAGAGCATAAAAAGGCGGGGAAGGAGCCAACTCCAGAGAATTCCTACCTCGAGTGGAACTTTTAAGTATTCGAGTGGGAACTACTACTTGGAAAACCGCCCTTCGGTCAAAGCACCGGTCAGGAGATCGAAGTCGCGTCAGATGAGGCGGGACTCCAGTTCAACCTCAATGTCATCAGCTCTCCTTTCGGAATTCCTTTCTAACAACACTCTCCCGAAAGATGACAAGCGAATGCTCCCAATTTGGATATGAGAGCCAAGGGAAGAATCGGGAAGGGAAGCCTCTGGTCCACGTGCACATTCCCTAAGAAATTTAGCACCGAGACTAACGTTCCGGGGAAACCAACCTGCAACGGTTGTCCTGCCCTGAGGGACAAGCCACAATATTGCTGCTCGACTAAGGACTGACCGGGAAACCATGAGATCTCTGTCTGCAGGAGACTTGGAAGATTACCTGTTGAATAAGGTAAGGGCAGGCACTGTCTCTCCCATGCCGCCCTCCTCACCCCTGCCGCCCCACTAACCTGGATTCAAAGTGATTCAATCACGGGTACTTGGTATAGACGTGAGCAAGGCACTGAACCTGCCTGAGCCTCAGCTTTCTTCTCTGTATAATGGGGGTGATAAGAGGGGCTTAACGGGGTCATTGAAAAAGAGTAGATGGAATTAAGAATGCCATTTGGAAACTGTAAAACTGCTAGATTTAAAATATATATCATATTTTTAGTACACAGCAATTGAGAGTTCATTGAATTTCTTCTGTAGAGAGTCATGACTCTCAGAATGTTAGAACTTGAAGGGGCCTTAAATATCCAACTTAATCAACCTTTCCATTTACAGATGGGTCTATTAAGGCACGGAGTCACCCATTAAACCTAAAACATTTCAAGTAAGGGTAGGGACTTGTCTGAGATTAGGGACATGCCTTCACAAGCAAACAGAGCAGAGTTCACGATCGCAGTGATAAGGAGAGTTGATTTCTTAGGCGAAACCGTTTAAAGAGGTAAGTAGGGAACAGGTGCTGATAAAAATTATAGCCAACAAAGTGATTTCCCACTATTTCTTTTTTGGGGGCTATTATAAACAGAAGGGGTTTGGGCCGAGTTTTTGCCCTGGTCCCGTGTTTTCTGGAAGAGAAGACTCCCAGCGTTGGAACCTGGCATCCGAGTAATGCTTGATCTCTCCGCTCTCTGCTTCCCCGCGTCTCCAACAGCAGAAATGCTCCACAGCACTCGGCACGTTCAGTCTAGCCTGTGCCTGTGTTTTCTTTGGCCTCCAGAGGAGTTTTAAATGTTTTCAAATTTGTTACCAACATTTCATAATAGCGGGATTTTGCATAGAAATCCGGATTTCCATCTTCCCCGGGGGAAGGGAAACCTTAGGGTATCTGGCGATCGCGGGGCCCACGGGCTGGCGGTGAGTGTGGGCTCAGGAGGGCGTGTGCTCGTGGGGTGCTCCCGGGTCCCACGCCCGCCCCCCTCGGCCCTCCGGCTCGCGCATGTCCCCCCTCTGTCCCGTGCATGTTTGAGTCTGCCGCAGCGATGCCCCGAGAAGGTCTGAGGCCCCGGTCCCCCTCTCTCCTCTACCAGCGGAGGTACCCTCCCTCCTTTGCATTTCGCCGGCTCATATTGTCCTTCAAATTCAGCTCGGCGCCCGCTGCTGGCGCCCCAGCACAGAACGCTTTTGCTCCTGCGAACTCCCGCTGAAATTATTACTGATGGTATTTAGTTGGCAATCAACTGTATATCGACTCTTGACCCCTTTCCTGTTATTTTCTTGGCTGGCCACATAAATATTACCTCATTTTATTCTTTAGAAGTTTCTGGAGGGGAGAATAGTGTCTTGGAGAGCTTCGTTCCCCTTGACATTTACATGGCATCTTTGCACACAGTGTGGCCAGAATAGGACTCATCGAGGATAATGCGAGAGTAGCGGAAAAGACGCTGGCGGGCTGGGGCCCTTGCACTATCTCATTTAATCTGTCGACAACCATGCGGCACGTGCATACTACTAGCAGTATTTACGGAGGAGGAAACGGGTAATGTGGATTAAATAACTTGTCCAAAGTCACACAGCTAGACAGTGAGAAGCGCTGAGGTGTCAGTAAGAACATTCTTTTTTTTTTGTTTTTAACTCCAAAGCCATGTTTGCTCTGCCAAGCCCCTCTATGTCTCCATAAACACACACCGAGCACCTGCTTTGTGCAAAACACGGCACCCAAAACACAGGCCCAGGATGTGGCCTGCTCAATGAGAGTGACGTTGTGTTTGGGGTATCTTTTTTAAAAAATATGTTTTTAATGTTTATTCAGTTTTGAGAGACAGAGAGAGAGAGAGACAGAGCATGAGCAGGGGGAGGGACACAGAGAGAGAGAGAGGGAGACACAGAATCCGAAGCAGGCTCCAGGCTCCGAGCTGCCAGCACAGAGCCTGATGCGGGGCTGGAACCCACGAACCATGAGATCATGACCCGAGCCGAGGTGGGCCACTCAACTGACTGAGCCCCCCCAGGCGGCCCACTGAGTATCTTTTTTTTTTTTTAATTTTTTTTAACATTTTTATTTATTTTTGAGACATAGAGACAGAGTGTGAGCAGGAGAAGGGCAGAGAGAGAGGGAGACACAGAATCCGAAGCAGGCTCCAGGCTCTGAGGTGTCAGCACAGACCTGATGCGGGGCTCGAACTCACAGATCGTGAGATCATGACCTGAGCCGAAGTCGGCCCCTTAACCGACTGAACCACCCAAGCGCCCCCCCACTGAGTATCTTTAAGGATGGTCCTGTCCTGCCTGCCGATTTTGCCCACAGCTCCAAGGGTGAAAGGGGATGGATGTTCCGTGTGCGGATAGGGAAGTGGTTAATATAACATGCGGCCGAGAGGAAGGGCTGCAGCCGAGGCTCCCACAGGGCGCTGGAGGAGAACGGAGGAGTGTGAGCCCTCGTGGGGGCGGCGGTTCACAGGGAGAGGAGTGGAGACTAGGCCTGGCGGGGGGGGTGGGGCACGCATAGGGTTTCAACAGACGAAGGTGGACAGGAGGGGCCTGCCGGCTGAGGGAACCTCATTCAAGCAGCCGGCGTGGCTTTCACTCCCCGTGGCCTGGTCCCCGGGGAGGCGGAGCAGCGCGGTGGTGACCAACATGGGCTGCCGGGCGTGATGGTGGCTGGCACGGATCCCCATTCTGGGACTTAGTGACTCGGGCGGGACCCTGGGCAAAATTACTTCCACGTCTTGACTTGCCTTTCCTCCTCTGCAAAATGGGACTGACCACAGCACCCGCCTTCAAGGAGTGCCTGCGGCCTTCATTAAGTGATCTTCGTAAGGTGTCCAGCGCCTGGGAGGGACTCGGGTCTCGGCTCCACACCGCCGCTGTTGCTGCGGGTTCTGCCCGGCTGTCCGTACTCTGCGGGGCCCCGGCAGACGGCTCGGGGAAGAGTGGGTCTGAAAAGATGGGGCTATGACGGTGGAAGCCTCTGTCTCATCCGTAGGTAACGCCTCCCTGTCTCCATCATCATTTTTTAAATTTTTTTAACATTTATTCATTTTTGAGAGACAGAGAGAGACAGCTCGAGAGGCGGAGGGGCAGAGAGAGAGGGAGACAGAACCCAAAGCAGGTTCCAAGCTCTGAGCTGTCAGCACAGAGCCCGCCGCGGGGCTCAAACCCACAAACCGTGAGATCGTGACCTGAGCCGAAGTCAGACGCTTCACCGACTGAGCCGCTCGGACGCCCCATCATCATCCTCATAGATTATTAACCCATGGAAGACAGAGATGGTGCCCGTCCTATTTTATTAAGAAACCCGATTATTGGATGTAAGCAATTCCAGAATTAAAAGCCTGACTTCCTGTTGTCTGGAAGGAAGCTCTCAGCCTTTTATCGTAAGTGACGGTCACACAGGCCACAGGCTCCTGGTTGTGGCCAGGCCTGTGTGACGTTCCCGGCATGCTGCTTGGCACCACCTCTCTCTCTCAAGAAAGCGTGTCGGAATGCAAGTGAGTCAGAACGGTGTTATTCTAGGGAATAACCTTGCGTTCTCACCAATTTGTATTTGAAACAGTAAATTGTTGGTGAACTGGAGCTATTAATAGAAGCCAGTGATGTGTGGGACAACAGCGGGCCAGACACTGCGGTCGGGGAGGCGGAAAGCGGCCCGGGATGAGATGTGTCCGTGTGTGTGGACACGTACGCATGCCCTGGAGACAGGGAAGCCCACCGAACATGCCCGGACACTTAAAGAGCGCCTCCGACGACTCTCTTCACACAAACTCTATTTAATTAGGGTCCCTGAACCTGCAGGCTAACAAGCGTGGCGTAATTTTCCGGGGTCGGCGTGCCGCAAGGGAGGATCAGAGGACCCGACCACATCGGGCCTCGTATGTCTGACTGATTTCGCCCAGTTCATTTCTGCCTTTGAACAGAAAGGGCTCTTGTCCCATCCGTAAACGCAACCTTTGAAACAGAAACGCATAGCTTTGTTCATTGACCTAATCGGCAGAGGCGGTGGGTGAAACTCAAACAGGCACCGAGGTCAAGTTCGGCTTGAACGTGCCTTGATTCCTTCTCCTGAAATTACCATATCCCCCCTCCCCTCCTTACGCTTCTTGCAAAGCTGTGCCATGAAATGGCTCTGGTGACAAGGAGGCCACAACTGGTCTCTTCCTGAAGTTGGACAGACACTGCAGGGCTTCTGGGGTTGGGCTGGCCCCGGTCTCTGTTTGCGGTGGTGCCTCCTTCTTCCCCTGAGATCACTCCCTATAAAGCCGCCTCGGGCCCCATTCCCTGCTCTCCCACACCCTGAAATGGAATCTTGATGCTCTACCTCACCGGGCTGTGGTCAGGACGGCTGGAGGGAAGCGGCCTGGACTTTCTGGGTTGTGGCTGACGCGAGGGCAGTGACAAGCGGGGTGTGGGACGGAGCCTGGGAAACCTGGAGAGAGCGCGTGGTCCATATAGGAGCGTGGGTCAGAACTCACTGCAGCCAGCGTCGCGGTGAGGAAGGGCGGCCCATTGTCACCTATGGGAAAGAGGCTCCCGCTCGACTGCCGGCGCTCGGGCACGGCGAGGCAGGCCTGTCCCAAGTGGGGCTCTTCCCCATGTTTCTGGTCGAGCCCCACAACACAGGCCCTTGCTGTGTTGCCCTGGTATGCCGGCGGGAGAGAGGGGGTGCCAGAATAGTCAGTAATGCCCAAATAAATGGAGACTTTGGACTTGTTATTTCACAAGCCTTGACTCCAAATGGCGGGCGAGGTTAGGTTCAGGAAGAGGATAGAGGTAGATATTTCTTCTGGAACCTCAACTTGAGGGTCCGGCACAGTGGGAGGGAACCTTGATGTTAGGGCCGGCTCTCCTGCCAACTACCGGGGTGACATCAGGACCAGCCACTGCTCCAGCCTCCTGTCAGGGGACACCAGGCATGACGATTTCTGAGGTCTTTGCCGATTCTAAGGTCCCGAGTGAAGACCGCAGCGGAAGTAAGGGATGAAGGAAATCAAAACCAGAATTTGTGGCTCTAAGCCCAGAAACGTATGCCCTTATTCTGAGTTTCGGCTTCAGAAATCAAGACAGGTCATAAAGCTGCGTCACGAGTGAGAGATTCCCGGCGTCTCCCAGGGAGTGTGTGTGGACAGCCCGGTTCTGCCCAGTGAGAAAATTCCACCCTCAAGCGAGGGCATGATCTTTAGAAGAGATTCACGGCGGAGAACTTTTTCCAATAGGCTGCTCATCATGCGTGTGTATGTGTGTGCATGCCTACGTACTCTTTCTCTCAAGCTCTCATCCGTCAGACGTTCTGTAATAAATAACGTCAAACGTTATTTGATGGTGTCAACATGGTGATGAATCTCTCAACTCCGGAAACAAAAGGTACGTGCACATGTGGAGTCGCCACTCTGTTACTGACACTTGAGTTCTATGAAGTCACATCAGTGGACTTGGAGGATTTGTGGCTGAACCTTAGTCCTCAACAGAGTCTAAGAAATTAGCTGTTTGAGAATACTATTTCCCAACCACTCGGACTGCTGCGTTCTCTGTAGGTAGCCCTCGTATTGCTTTCTCCCGCTATTCTTTTTTTTTTTAATCTTTATTTATTTTTGAGAGAGTGAGAGAGAGACAAAGCACGAGTTGGGGAGAGGCAGAGAGAGAGGGAGACAGAATCCGAAGCGGGCTCTGGGCTCTGAGCTGTCAGCACAGAGCCCGATGCGGGGCTTGAACTCACGGACTGTGAGATCATGACCTGAGCCGAAGTCGGACACCTAACCGACTGAGCCACCCAGGCACCCCTCTCCTGCTATTCCTGATTAGACTTCTGGTCTCTGAGCCTGTCCAGGGTTCCCTAATCTGCTAAATGGCTTTATCCATTCTCTTCCCCGGCTGGAAAACATGGCACACCATGGAAACCCTCTCTTGTCCCTCTATTCTTCTCCAGCTCTTGAGCCCAGCAAGCCCTAACCTTAGCAATCTCCTTGTCACCTTTGGAGGGCCGAGTGTGGAGTTCATCTTACAACAGAGCCCATTGGTATCCCACAGCCTCATAGACCCCCTCCCCACAGCTGAGTCTTGGGACTTCCAGGCAACTCTCACACACATGCCTGAACAGCCCCCATTCCTTAGAGATGTGATCTCCAAAGCCCGTCACCCCGGGGTCCCCTACGTTCCCTTCTCCACCTTACAGCACATTGCCTCGTCTCCACGCTGTAAGGAAAAGTCATCAGACAGGAAAGCTCTCCCGTTTCTCCACTCCCTACCCTTTCATCTGTGTTCGCACCTGTCTTTCTTTCCGTCTGACGTGCCAGGGTGAAGTGTTCCCCGGGTTTCTGGGTTTGCAAGACCCTCTGGCTGGGAAATCCTTACTCTGCGGTTTCACTCTCTGCTGCCTCTTCCTTCCCCACCAGCTCCTTCCTCTCTGCATTTAGACATGTTCCAACCTGTGTGTCATTTCGAAAAAAACCTGTTGGCGTCCCTGTTTTGTTTTTCCCCTCCCCTGGCCAGACTTTCTGGAAGAGTTGCTTACCTCTTTACTTGCCCGCCTCCCGTTTACTCTTCACCCACTTCAATCTGGCTTAATGCCCACCCCTTCCCCGAACACATTGGTTCTAGTTGCCAAACACGGTGAGCCCTATCTCGCTCAGCCACTTACAGTTGACTTTGTTCTTGAAATTCTTCTTCCTTTATTTTCAAGACCTCTTGCTGCTCATTCTCTCATTTCACCATCCTCCTCCAAGGCAATCCCTTCTCCAACAATACAGGGACCATTGTAGTTCTTCCCTTGTGCTCCTCATTAGATTATCTGCCGTTTTCTCTTTCTAGAACAACCTTCGTGCCCTTCTCTTTCTAGCTAACTCCTACTCATCTTTTAAGATACAACCCCACTACGCTCTGTCTCCAGGAAGGGCCCCCAGCCTCCAGTACTAGACGAACTTTCCCTTTTGTGAGTACCCTTGGTAACCTGTGCCAACCTCTACCCAGCCCTAGGTTGCCGTGACTTTCATTTCCAGTTTATTTGTCTTGCTTTGTCTGTAAACCTCTTGACATGTACGCACAGAACCTGGCATAAAAGGTTCAGCAAAATTGGTCGAATGGAGTTGAATTGCAACACAAAGAATGTCTACACTGCCGAGTACCCTTCATTCTGGGCTGCTGACCACATTCTCCTTTATTTTGGGCCTGGCAAGTGATCTGCCCCCTCTGTGACCACCTTTTCCCTTCCACTTGGACACTCTGGAAGAGGCAGAATCTTGGCAGTTGACAAATGCTCAAGGTGGGTGCCCTGGGTCGCTTCGCCCATGTAGTGGGGTAGAAATACGGAGAGCAGTGGGTGGCTGCTGGTGGCAAGAAGATGGTATCCAAAGCCTGTATAGCCATGATCATCGTATCAAAGGTCAGATAAGACACATGGGTTTGGGAAAGACTGATTCATGTGTATCATGTATTTTCAGTGAGATCGTGTGCTTCTTAAGATCCGGGCCCTGTCTTACGTTTCTTGTCACTCCTAGACATCTGGAAGGTACTAGTTATTCAAAGACAGTCCCCTGTGTGGGGATAAGTACCTTTAAAACAGGTGTCAGGCTTCTGACTAGAAGGCATCTGCCCCATTGTACCCAGGGGCACCCTATACTTCCCAGTCATGGCACCCGTGCTTCTATTCAGTACTGACACCTGTCTTCCCCACCGCTGTCGGCCATGGCTAGGTCTGTGCTGTCCATTGCTGTGGCCCAGCATGTAACAGAGTGCCCGGAACACAGAGGTGCTAAATAAATGTTTATTAATGAATTAACAGTATATAGGATATACTTTATACATGTAACATACAACATGTGTTCATGCCAACATTTGTGTCCTATGTCTGTATGTGGTGGTTGGGTTGGTGGGTGGGAGGCTTGAGGTCTCAGGTGACTGGGCTAACTGATGGCTTTATTTAGAGAAGCAGCTAGAAATGTCTTTTTAATGTTTATTTATTTTTGAGACAGAGACAGAGTGCGAGTGGGGAAGGAGCAGAGAGAGAGGGAGACACAGAATCTGAAGCAGGCTCCAGGCTCTGAACTGTCAGCACAGAACCCGAGGCAGGGCTTGGACTCGGGAACGGTGAGATCATGACCTGAGCCGAAGTCGGACACTTAACAGACCGAGCCACCCAGACGCTCCAAAATCTCTTGGACTTGGACTTCTTTTCTTGACCAGTTTATGGGTGTCTTAACCTACTCAAGAATACATAGAAACAGCCAGTATACAGAACTGGGCAGGGATATAAAGGTGCATGGTGGACGTTGCATTTTGATATATCAAATACTGCTTCCAGTCAGTTCCTGGCAAGGCTCAGTAGCCCCTCCAAGGGGACATTTGTCAAGGCACCAGGCTGTAGGCGCCGCCTGAGCAATGGAACAGAGCCCCTCCATTTCAGAGAACACTTATGGACTCTTCCTATTTCCTCTTCACTTGGCTCTTCCTAATGCTCCTGGAATTTGCCGAAAGTTCCTTTGTGTCCCCCGCAAACACCGATTTCCCTAACCCTTAAGTATCTGTGAAGGTATCTATCTTCAGTGTTCAACGTTCTTAGGGTAGTTCTGGTTTGGGGGAACTCTCAGTGCGGGGTCTGCAGGAACATGAACACGCACCTTTTCTTGTGAGTCTAGTACCAAGAGGAGGGGTGAGTACCAGGGCGAAGAGAGCCATCTTGATGGACAACGTAAGTGGGAACCCATCTGCGGCATGATTACAAGCGTCGAATGGCTTAATCTTCCCCAACCCGGACAGCAGCCTTTCTACCCCGTTCTACAGTCTCACTGCGGCGCACAAAGCCCTGTGGGATGGCCTGGTCCTGCCAGCCTTCCCAAATTCATCTCCCGCCACCCTCCCTTCCCTTTCCCAGGCTCCAACCACAGTGGCCTCCTTACCAGTCCTTGAGTCTTTCCAAGCATTCTCCTGCTTTAGGGGCCTTGGGATTGGTTTCCCCAGCCATTGACAAGGCTCACTCAGATGTCACCTCCTTAGAGAGGCCTTCCTTGGCCACCCAGTCAAAAATAGCCGCCCCTTTACTCTCTAGTCCTTTATACTATTTTATTTGTCCACATGGGATTTATCAGACCTGATATTAGATTATACATACACACATACGTGTATGTATGTGTGTACGTGTGTATGTGTGTACATGTGTATGTGTGTATGTATACACATATCTACATATGTCCTGTATATATGAGGACAAGTCTATCTTGTCTGCTATTTTCTTGTTTACTAGACAGGCACTCACCGCTCGGCAGGTACTGGATAAATAAATATTGAACGAATGCTTCTATTTCAGAGGAGAGCATCAAGCCACCAGCCGCTGCCATCACATCCAAGTTCGTCTCCCCTGGGGCTCTTAGGCAGGCGGGGTTGTACGAGTGCTCTTCTGTGGTTGCCCAGCACTGGGCCCATCTCGTCACTTCCCCAGGCCAGTGCCTGGAGCCTGCACCGGGGATGACCGCCTGTGCCGATCCCTCTCACACAGGTGGACTTGAGGCGGCGGCGGATCGCCCGGATTGTGGAGGAGGTGCAGAGGGTCGTCCACCGTCTGACCACAGAAATCAGCCTCCAAGACCTCCGATTTCAGGCTGTCCCTTACTCCGACACATACAATGGGAACATTAAGGTAAGTAGGGCTCACTTGTACTGCCAGCGCCTCCCAGAGAGCCAGGGAATGTGGGTGGGCCCATCTTGGCATGCGACAGACGTCACACTGCTGAGAATATGGATAAGATTTCATGTTCCGCAGGTGCTCTTAGTCTTTGTTGTTTACACGCTCGCTCCATCGGCACTGTCTCGTGTGAACCCCTGCGCTCCTCCTCTATGGATGATAAAAATGGAGCCTTCGAGAAGTCAAAGGACTAGATCACGTCCTATCAGGCAATAAAGCCGGAACTCAGCCCAGGGCTTCTGATTCCAAAGCACATTCTTCTGTAACAACTGAAATTTCGTTAAACATCACATTCGTTTATGAAGCACCTAGTTAATGGATTAGGGGCTGGGGCGAGGGAGCTCAGGACATTGGTGGGAAAACAGCTGAAAGCGAGGGTCTAGGGGTTGCAGGTGGGGGAAGGAAGAAGAGGAAGAGGTGGCCCTTAGAAACTGCAGCAGCAGCCCCACCGTGCCCACTGCGGACAGGGCTCTAAGCCACCGGGGCCAGGGGAGACAGCCAGCCTTCCCGCAACAGTGCTGTTTGGGCCAAGCCGTTGTCACAGAAATGGCCTCACTCATGCCCACAAACAACCGTGTGGGAATAGACTTGGCTCGCTTCCTTTCGGTGACGAGAGAAGAGAGGCTCTGAGTCTTCACGCTCCTTTATCTCAATTTTTCTGATGGCACAGAAGAACGCCTTTCACTTGCATTAAGTACGTATTCGTGCCCTGTCTCTCACACAAGACTGCAAGCTCCTTGTTTGGAAAGATCGTGTTGATTGATCGCTCCATTCCTAGCACCCAGCATGGTGTGTGGCCCCCGGCAGACACGCGGCTTCAGTGAATAAGTGGATAAGCAGAAGAAACCGTACCTGAACAGAAGACCCTTGCGGGTCCAGGACATCTCAAGATTGCTGGGCACAAGGACCGCCCACGAGATTCTGGGGCTCGTGGATTTGGGGTCAGAGTGCAGAGCTTGGGAGATTCACTCCGGGGTAAAAGTTGGAAAACTAGACCAGATCCTAACATATCACGACATCGTTTGCCCATGTCCACCACTCTTCTGACCTGCATTAGACAAATCCAGACCAGTGACAAGGAGTAGAGGCAAAGCGCCATTTTTCCTAGAATTCTATCTGAGAAAATTTCCTTCTGTGGTCTCACTTTGAATCCATAGCTTAAGATACATCTTGCATTTATATACATCATGTCCTGCATATTAAGTTTTGAAAATAGTCATAGGGGGGCACATAAAAACTGCTTTTATTTTATCTCGGACCACATTCGGCAAATTTTAACTAAGCGTCATTGACGTGACTAATAACCCAGTAGTTGAAATCTTGAATTCACATGCAAGTGGACTCAAGTAATATATTGATTGTGGGTGCCATAGTTTAGATTTGTTCTCTTTTTTAAATGTGTATTTATTTTTTTTAATTTTTTTAAATTTTTTTTTTGAGAGACAGAGAGAGAGTGAGCAGGGGAAGGGCAGAGAGAGAGGGAGACACAGGATCCGTAGCAGGCTCCAGGCTCTAAGCTGTCAGCACAGAGCCCAACGCGGGGCTCCAACTCACAGACTGTGAGGTCATGACCTGAGCTGAAGTCGGCCGCCCAATCGACTGAGCCACCCAAGCGCCCCACATGTATATTTATTTTTTTGAGAGAGAGAGAGAGACAGAGAGAGAGACAAAGCACAAATGGAGGAGGGACAGAGAGAGAGGGAGACACAGAATCTGAAGCAGGCTCCAGGCTCTGAGCCGTCAGCATAGGGCTCCAACTCACAGCCCGTGAGATCACGACCTGAGCCAAAGTCGGATGCTTAACCAGCTGAGCCACTCAGGCGCCTCACTTTGTCTTTGTTCCGTTTTTTAATCCTACCCCTTTCTTCGGGCACCAGAAGTCACGTGCATCCGTTGTCTAAAGCATCACGCTGTCGTTCTCCGAGAATGCAGCCAAGTTCACTGTTCGCCCCTGAATTGGCCAATGACTGGGCTCTGGGCCAAGGTTAACCAAACACCACTGTCAGAACTTTCCATGGGAGGGAGGCGGCTCTTCCAGGAGGTGGCTGACTGATGGAGGAAGGTGCGGTGTGGAGTCGGCTGCCACGTGACGTGGCCCACAGCGTCAAGCTCCCTTGGGAGGTCGCGCCCTGCTGGCCAGTGTGTTCTCTCCTTTGGACTGTTGACCCGACCACTTTCACCCTGACCTCCGCTTAACCGGTACCTGTAGGCAAATTCTGATCGTTTGCCTTATTCCATGAAACTTAGAATCATCTCAGTAGCTCACGTGGTCTCAGCAACTGCCTTTCGTTTCATCCGTGGTATTGTAAGGACCGATCGATAACACGGGCTGTGAGTCTTCACCACCTCTACCAGACTCTTCGCCCGTTCCAGGTCATTCCTCCCTGACTGAGAGCCGGCCCATCGGAGGGCTCAGGCTCCCCTTCTGGCTCTACTGCTGAATGGCCGTGCGGTCCTCAGAAGATCTCCAAACCCCTCTGAGCCTTAGGTGCCTCATCTGGCCAGTGTGAACAAAGCCCGCCGCCTCGTTGTGTAACCGGGAAGATCGCAGAGTCTAGTGCGTGAGAATTGCGGTGGCGTGTGACGGCCACTTGGCTAGAACTGAATAAACGTGTGTGCATGCGTGTGTGGCCCACATCGGGGCCTTCCTGGTGCCACGCTCCATGCTGGCCCCTCCCCCCCTTTGTAAAATCTTTTTTTAAATTTCTTTTTAAGTCATTAAAAAGCACAACGTTGCGCTATTTCCCTTCCCCGCTTTCTCTTCTCCCCCCGGACTCGAGGCGTCCTCTAGGGTTCCAGGTCAGGCTCCCTCTTTTCCCTGAAGATTCCTGACGCCAAAGCCTCAGCGAGTTAACTCGCCTGCCTGAGCGTGGTGGTGGTTAGCGGCAGAACAAAGATGTACGCCTCCTTGATGGACGGGTGCAGCTCTCTGCCCATCTCGGCGCGTCGCTGAGGGTTGAGGAGGTCACTGAGCTGCCCGGGTCGACGGGGCGGTGCTCCCTGAGATTTTCTGTGGTACCGCTCCCCCCTCCGCTCCCCCAAGTCTGTGAACTCACACTTCTCTCTCCTTTCTCGACCCCAGGTTTTGGCCCCCAGCCAGTTCCTCGTCACGGTCCCAGTGAAGGGCCTGGCGGGGTACAGGGAGGCCAGGGAGCGGCACTGGCGGTACTACACCCTGCAGGGCACCAGGCTCCCCTGTCCCCTGCAGGACCCGGAGGGCCTGCGGCAGTGGCTGGCGGCGGAGCAGTTCACGAAGAGCCAGTGGCAGTGGCACGAGGCAGACGTGAACACCGAGGGAGACATCGTGCCCGCCAAGGTCCTCCAGGTGTTCCGGAAGCTGGTAGAGAACGCAATTGGAACGTGTCATCTCTCAGGTGAGCGGACCGAGAAAAGTACAAGAGATTTGCTCTAAGACTCCTCTGCTTCGGTGTGAACCTGAAGCCCCTGCCCCTCAAGTGAGACCCTAATCGTGTGCTCCTCACATCTGTTCGATCCTCACAGCAGAAGTTAGCACTCTCTTCTGCTGTGACACACCAAAGAATGGAGTCCATACAGCATTTGCTTAGATTTAAGTGGATTCCTGCTCTGGCATAGATATGATGGGCTTTGGGGTATGCACCTTTTCCTGCATTTTAATTTAAAAACGTGGGTACTGTTTTATTTTTTATTTTTATTTATTTTTGAGAGAGAGAGAGAGAGAGAGAGAGAGAGAGAGAGAGAGAGAGAGAGGCAGAGAGAGGGAGACACAGAATCTGAATAAGGCTCCAGGCTCTGAGCCATCAGCACAGAGCCCGATGCAGGGCTCCCACCCATGGACTGTGAGATCATTCCCTGAGCTGAAGTTGGACGCTTAACTGACTGAGCCCCCCAGGCGCCCCATAAACGTGGACACTCTTCTTAAAAAGCAAATTACTCACAAACCACAGATCTTTGTTATCAGCACATTTCTACAACACCCCCCGACTGACGTGTTTTGTACCCCGGTGTCTCAAGATGCCACATCTGACAACCACCGACTTGTGCCAAAACACAAAACTGAGAAGCTGTGAAGGACTGATTAAATTTGACAATCCCCGAATCTTAAACTGTATACCCCCGTGTGGTATCTGTGCACATACGCACACGCACACACATGTTCACACAGAATAAGAAAGTGAATTTCCCACTGGGAAAAACATGGCTGATTCCCTTAATGATAAAAGAATATTTATAAACCAATAAGAAAAGGTAGGAATAGAGCAATAGAAATAATGACCAAAAAAACCAAATGAGCCACAGAAAAAGAATATAAACAAGTAGTAGTAAAAAGTGGGCAAACATGGTCCATCTGACATGTATTTCCAGCAGCGTGCATTCAGACACCTCGTAAGGGGGCGCCTGGGTGGCTCGGTCAGCTGGGCGACCGACTTCGGCTCAGGTCATGATCTTTCGGTCTGTGAGTTCAAGCCCCGCGTCAGGCTCTGTGCTGACGGCTCAGAGCCTGGAGCCTGCTTCGGATTCTGTGTCTGCCTCTCTCTCTGCCCTTCCCCTGCTCATGCTCTGTCTCTCTGTCTCTCAAGGATAAATCAAGGTAAATGAAAAAAATTAAAATAAAATAAAATAAAATAAAACACCTCGTATGTTGACGGGATGAAAAAGTGTGATTGTGCTCAGTGTAGGGATGAGTGTGGTGCATTGGCTTTCTCGTGCATTGTTCCTGCAAGTGTAAATTGGTGCCCCTCTTTTAAAGGGTGATTGATCTGTTTTTATTTTTATAATGTGCTTAACTTGACAATTCAACAATTCCAGTTCTAGAAATACATTACTACACATGAAAGAGAAATACATAGGGCCGCCTGGTGGCTCAGTTGGTTAAGCAGCCGACTTCAGCTCAGGTCATGATCTCACCGTTGGTGAGTTCGAGTCCTGCGTCGGGCTCTGTGCTGATGGCTCAGAGCCTGGAGCCTGCTTCGGTTTCTGTGTCTCCCTCTCTCTGCTCCTCCCTTGCTCACACTCTGTCTCTCTCTCTCAAAAATAAATAAACATTTAAAAAAGTGTTTTTTTAAAGAGAAATATGTACAGGAGTATTTGCTGCCTTAGGCTTTGTGATAGAAACTGGAAATAATGTCAATTACAAGGCAAAATTGATGAAATAAACTGTGCTACCTCTGCCTCTCGGGAAGCTGTGCAGCCTTTAAGAAGAATGGGGTACATGCGTGTGTGTACACACAGAGCTGTGAAAAACCGTTATTCTGGGTAATGAAGGGAAAAGCACAGGCCCAAACACCGTGCACTCCCACCTGTGTAGAAAGAGAAGGATCTGAATGTACATTTACCTGCCTACGCAGAGCTGCTCTGGAAGGTTCCATAATGGAATTGGCACACGTTTCATTTACTTGTCTAGACAGACCTGTTCTAGAAGGTTCCACAGTGGAATTGGCACACGTTGAATAGATTTTTTCCCCCGTGTAAGATGCTTTCAGGGAATATGTAATGCACAGAGCAAACCTGGGAGCAGAAGAGTTTTACAGACGACAGAACTGAGGTGTAGAGAGATGAGGTAAGGTGTGTGAGGTCACACGCCAAGGAAGCAGAGCCGGGGCAGAAGCAGGGTGTGGGCGGGACGGGCTGGTTCCAGCATGCGCTAACCTCTTCACTTGGCGACATTGGTAATAGAAAGTGCAAATGAGAGAGTCGAACCAGGCCAGGGTGATGAGATGCCTTCGGTAAATCTTGCCAAAGTGCCAGCCGCTGCCGTGTTTCTGTCCGGCAGCTCTGCCCAGATGCAGACCAGAAGCTCTTTCTCGCACCCCAACCAAGGAGAGGGAGGTTTTCCTGTGGAACGGCCTAACACAATGAGTGAGTGTGCTTCCATTTTCTCCTCTGAGCAAAGAAGAGAAAAATAATAGATGCCGATTCAAGACCGCTCATCCTTCTCTGTAATGAGGGTAGACAAACAAACAAAACCACGGCGTGTCTTTTGAAAGAAAGGAGAACGGATTGGTGGTGAGTTCTCGTATCGGAGCAGGAAGAGGCTGCCAGGTGCCTTTAATTTCTCTCCCTCTCTTTGCCTGGTTGGAAGAGGCAGTGGGGGCTTCTTTCCACTCCTGCGGCCATTTAAGCCAAGGGCTGCGAACACTTTGAAGTATTTTATAATTACGGGGGCTTAGGACGACAAACGCATCTGAGGCTGGACTGGCATCGTGGATGGTGGATACAATACCATGCCGTCTGAGAGACTGGGGGTCAGGTGAGAGGCGGGTTAAGCCAAACTCGCCAGAGGCAGGTGAATGAGCAAGGGGACGGAGCCTGTCCTGGCAAGGTCAGGACATCTGGGTGGAACGGAGGGGGCCTGGAAGAATGGGTGGATTTTATTTTTACCCGCAAGTACTTTTCTTTGTCTTCTGTGTCTCTTTTCTTCAGTTGAGCCTTCTGAAAAGAATGTATTAATTAATTTTATTTTTGAGAGAGAGAGAGAGAGCACAAGCACGGGAGAGGCAGAGAGAGAGGGAGACACAGAATGTGAAGCAGGCTCCAGGCTCTGAGCCATCAGCACAGAGCCCAACGCGGGGCTTGAACCCACAGACTGTGAGATCATGACCTGAGCTGAACCTTTAATCAACTGAGCCACCCAGGTGCCCTAGGAATCTAGTAATTTAAAAGAAAAGGTACCTTAAAAGCCTGGAGGGTGGGGGAGAAAGGAAAAAGAAACACCCACCAATGATGAGATTTTATAGCAACGTTTCTTTCGATACCGACTCAGCTAATTGTCTAGTTTTGACATCAGCACCTCGCCCTTTGTGTGCTCCTGACTCGCGACAGTTGCCCCACCCGTCGCAAGGAGCTGATCAGAGCTGCTGTCCCCAAATTCCTCCTCGCAGTGAGCCAGGCCCTCGCTTCTCATCGCCTCGCTGTCATCCCCCGCCCCCAGGTCAGGTCAGCATGCTGACGCAGCTGTCGGCGGTTTGGGTTGCCGTGGAAACCTCCGCGGGCCAGGTGGAGCTGGAGCTGGTCCCCGCCGTGGAGATCCCCACCGCCTGGTCCGAGAAAGCTCGCTGGCCTCCCTGTCTGAAGCGCTGGCCTTCCCAACAGCGAGTGGAGTGTATCAAGGTATTGGGGAGCCGCCCCCCACCCCCCGACCAAGCAGGGGGCTCTCAACTCAGCCGCCCACAGCACCGCCGACCAGCTGACCAGCTGTGGAAGGCCACGGGAGGTTTCGCTGGATCCGCGGGTCTCCAGGTGTGGGTCCCAGAGTCCCAGAGCCTGTTAGGAATCCGGGCCCGGCCCGGGACCTCCAGGATGAGACCTGTGCGCGGGCCCGGCCGTCTGGGCCTTAGGAAGCCCGGCGGGCGATTCTGGGGCAGGCTCGACGTGGAGGGCCAGGGGAGAGTGGACTCGGCCCCTGCGGTTCGCTGCGCTCCCGGAAGGGGGCTGGTCCCCAGGCCCCTTCCGCGTCCCCGCGTGGGAGGCACTGCCTGCCTGCTGGCAGGTTCCCTCCCCCCCACCCCCCAGAGCGGTGGCCGGCCTCGGAGGTGGCCCTCGACTCCAGCACGCCCCGTCCTCCCTCCCCGCAGTCGTTCGGGTTCGCGCTGTTGGCCTGCCCGCATTACCACTGGCAGCAGAGCTTCCTGCGGGCCGAGCGGGCGCTGCTGGAGCAGCTGGACGAGGACGGGGGCTGCCGCGGGACGTGCTTCCGGGCCCTGAGGCAGATGCAGGAGGACGTCTGGTGTCCGGGGAGGAGGCCCGTCCTCACGGCCCTCCATCTGCAGGTGAGCCGGTGAGACGGCGCGCCGCGCGGCGGGGCCGGGCCGCCTGCGACAGGTGTGTGCGTGCGGGCCACGAGTTCCGAGAAGGCCCGAGTGTCCGTCCTCGCCGGCCCGCAGTCACGACTCGCTACCCGGGCGGTCTGCGCGCCCTGCCCAGGCCGGGTGGCCTCCACCGCCTCCCGCGCCCCCCTTGCCCTCTTTCCTTTTCTCGCTTTTTGTGCTTTCCGGTGTTTCTTCTCTCTCTGTCTTTCGCTCAGCAAACCAACACGAGTGCCCCCCGGGGTCCCAGAAACCTCGGGGGATTCCGCACGGATAGCTCAGAGCCCCCACCTTGGAGACCCCGACGGTCCCATGAGGTCTCGCGAATCGCTTGAGCCTCCGCTGGATTCACGGTCTCCCCCCGCCCCCTCCGGTGGGAGGACTCGCTCAGTCCCTACCCTGACGAGGCACGAGGCACGGCCACTGGTGCCCCGCTGCGCAGAGGAGGAGCTGGAGACTTGAGCGGCCGGGTACCGAGTCATCCGGCAGGGGTGTCCCCAGACAGGCGGGCATGCCTCCTACGCGGGGACCCCAGGCACCTGCCGCCCCTGGCCCCCAAGCCCCACACTGTATATTCCTGACCGCCCTTTCTCGCTCCCGCCGCTGATGCGTATTGAGGTTGCTCCAGCCGCACCCGCCCCAGCCCCTGCTGTGTGCGCTACTCCGAGGCACCAGACGAGCAGACGCGGAAGTGGTGCCTGCTGCCTGGGAGCTTATGGTTTAGCAGACGTTGGTCAGAAGGTACCCCGGGTGCGTGTGGCATCACACAGCACCGGGAGCTCCAGGAAGGACGGGAGCATCATTGCGTGAGGGCTGGGAGCAGCAGCCACTGAGCCAGGCTGCGGGGTCAGGGGGTCCCCCCTGAGGCTGTGAGGTCAGGGGGTCCCCCCTGGGGGGGTGGCTTTCACACTCTCAGCTCCTCTTTTGCAAACGTCCAGCCACGCATGGTAAGCTGGGCTGGGCGTTCATGGGGGGACACACTGTGTGGCACCCCGAGGTTGGGAGGAGGCAGACGTAGAGACAGTGCAGCCCGAGTCTAGCCGGCGTTTGTCCCTTCTCCCGGTGAGCCCTTCGGCACTGTGAGCACAGGTCCCCTGTCTGTGTGGTGTCTTCCCTGCACCCTCCTGCCATGCCCCGTAGCGTTCAGGGGACCTCCATCTTCTGACTCTGTGTTCCTCTTCCAGCTCCAATGTAAGCTATGTAAGGGCAGCTACTAGTGAACCCTTAGGATCTCTCCCAATGTGGTGTACCTAGTAGTTGCTCAGTAAATACTTGTTGGTCAAATGAATGAATGCCTTCGCGTCGTATTCAACTTTTCTTCCCGCAGTATCAGTCCATCTTGGCCTTGCTCTTTCTTTCCTAATAACCTGTTCTCCTTGACCTGCCCAGGAATCCATTACTATCTCCTCTGCAGTCTCTCTGGGGTCTCCACATTCTCAACCCCGAGCACATTCCCCTGAAAACTCCGACCTCTTCTCCTGGATGGAGGACGCGTGCTTCCTGAAGATTGTCTGGTTCATTCTGCCGGTTTAGCTTCTTTCTTGCTGGCCTTTCTACAGGCCATGCTAGCAGGAGTCAGAGCTGGGATGCAAACTCCATCATGTCTCCTATTGAAACTCATAGTCTTAACCACTGACTTCATTGCCTCACAATTAAGATGGATGGAAACCCATTAAGCGACATGAATATTTTAGATGAGGTTGAATAGGGCCACCGTGGGCCTCCCAGCCCTTGCCTGCTGTCAAAACCACATTGCCTGCAAGGATTTGCTCTTATTCCAGCGGCTTCTCAATCACGAGAGGACTTTAGGGCGACTCCTTACAGGTGCTCTGTTTGCAGTTCTCCCAGACTCCCCTGCAAAGCACAGAACTGTGCACTCTCAAGAACGGACATTGTAAAGGGGGGTTATGTGTTGAGAAGGGCAGGAAGGACAAAAGCGGTACTAACTGCCTGTTCTTCTCATCTCCCACCCTGGGCCCAAGGGCAGGGTGCTCTCACATTTAGCCATTGGGACGGACGTGGCTGGTGACAGTGTGGTGTTAGCCACCACCCGGATGATAGCTTGAGTGTGCGGGCTCCTTGCCGAGCCTTCAGCCCGGGGAAAGCAGACGAGACTGGGTTGCAAAACAGCATCAGGAAGGATGTGCCCGTCATTGTCACCCCACCTTCTGTCTGTCAGTGTCTGATGAGCTTCTCGCCTCTTCCCCAAAGCGGCTCTCCCCCAGCAGCTCCATGTGAACAAGAGCTTTTCCTTCATTGGCTTGTTCACTCCCAACGCCCACCCAGAGGCACAGGGCTTGGTTATAAGAGGCTCACCTGTTTTGATTTGCTTAGGGAGATAAAAGCTTAACTACAAGAGGCGTTAAAACACTTTCTGTATCTAGGTTATCTTTTTTTTAATGTTTATTTTTTGAGAGAGAGAGAGCTGGGGGGGGGCAGAGAGAGAGGGAGACGCAGAACGAAGCAGGCTCCAGGCTCTGAACTGTCCGCACAGAGCCCGACGCGGGGCTCGAACCCACGAACTGTGAGATCATGACCTGAGCTAAAGTTGGATGTTTAATCGACGGAGCCACCCAGGCGCCCCAGACTCTTCTGTGTCTAGGTTATCTTGACTAGCCTGACATCATCTCCAACTCAGTTACTTTGCACAATGTGCTCTAAGTCAAAACAAGCTCAGCGTCTTGCTGTGAACCCGGAGCTGCTCTTTTCTTTCTTAGTAAAGGCTGTATTTTAAAAACGCTCCACATCTAAACCGTAACATTAATTGATAACTTCACTTAGTCGATAAACGCTTACCGCCTGCCTCCCATGGGCCAGCTCCTCTGGTAGGTGCTAGTGACATAAGAGCGATTAAAATAGGCATCGCTCTCTTCTCTGATGGAGTTTACAGTCTAGCAGGGGGTCACGTCAATAAATACGGAGATGGCCACCGAGGTGCTTATGAGAAGTGTCACCGGTGCTTATGGGAAGTACATGGCGAAGAGAGTATTTAATGGTTTCGTAGGGAAGTTTGGTCGGACGGGTGAGTTCCCTGGACACGTTGGGGAAGGAAGTGTACTCCACGCAGAAGAAGCCAGAGATGAAAGAAGTCACCGTGTGGCAGAGGAGAGCACGAAATGAGGGCAGTGGGGCTGGAAGGAGAGAACGAGGGAGGATGAGGCTGGAAAGAAAGGCAGGGCGCAGACCTCGTAAACCAAACCTTGTTAAGGGTTGTGGTTTTTCATTAACCAGGGATGGGAAGACTTTAAAGGGTTTCTTGTTTTGTTTTGCTTTGTTTATTTATTTTGAGGGAGAGAGAGAGAGAAAGTGCATGTCCATGCAAGCAGGGGAGGGCAGAGAGAGAGAGAGAGAGAGAGAGAGAGAGAGAGAGAATCCCAAGCCGGCCTCACTCTGTCCATGCAGAGCCTGATGCGGGGCTCGAACTCAATGAACTCGAACTCAGCCAGTGAGATCATGGCCTGAGCCCAGATCAAGAGTCAGACGCTTAACCGACTGAGCCACTTAGATGCCCCTAAAGCATTTCAGACACGAGGAAACAGAGATTTATACTCAAAAAGATCGCGCCGGCCACAGCGTGCTAGTGACAGACAAGAACAGGGGCGGAGGTCCAGGTGAGATGGAAGAGGAAGAAAACCGTGAGGGTGAGCATATGTGGTAGACCAGAGAAACCCTTCGGAGGACCTGGCAGAACTCGGTGAGGGTGGTGGGGGAGGGGCGACTCCCGGGTTGTGCCCTGCGTGACTGGCTGGAAAAGGCACTCCGGAAACACACCAGGTTCGTGGAGGGGAGGGCCGTGAATTCAGTTGGGACGTGTCGATGGTGATAACTTTCAGCTTCTCCAGAGATACTCGGTGAGGAGGTCAGAGAAGTCTTGGCTGGGAAAGGAAATTGCAAGCAAGCTCTATTTGTTCGGTGGGGATTCTAGCCACTGAGGAAGGAAGAAGAGAGACCAAGAGAAAAAGAGGGTGTGGAACCGAGCCTCCAAAACTCCAGCACTGGGGGGGGGCAGGAGAGGGGACACATGCCAAGGAGTAGCCGTGGTGCCTGGAGACACCCAGAGAGCCCAGAAGCTTGGAAGCCCAGTGAAGAACGGCCCACACGGGAGGGTGTGGATGAGAGAACCCCATTCCCCTGGAAGGTCAGGTAAGGCCAGGGCTGGGCAAGGCCTACTGGACTTGGACTTAGCAACATGGAGATCGTTGGTGGAAAAACCCAGATTGCAGTGGATCGAGATGGCAGTCAGAGGAGAGGAAATGACGACAGATCGTGGAGATGGTTCTTTGGAGAAGTCTGCACATGGCGGAAATGTGAGCGGTCAGGAGGCAGACGTGGCTCTGGGGCGAGGGGTGGGGCAGGAGAGCTTAGCACCATTTCGAGAGCCAGCAGCCGAAGGGGCAAGGGCAAGAAAGAGGGAAGTCCATCACAGACAGCTCCTGGAAGGAGAGAGCCCAAGCCCGGCTTAGGGGGTTCCCCTGGCCAGGCGGGGTGGTCCGAGCAGAGAGCAAGATGCCCACGGAGGCACGCTGTCTGGCTTGCCGCTGCGAGGGTTTCCATTTTCCCTGTAAAAGTAGGAGGCAAAGGCGTCCGCCAGGAGTGGGGGAACTGCAGACTTGAGGAGAGGTCGCTGGAAATGCCAGTGGCGACAGAAACAACGAACAAAGAGGCGCAGGAGACCCAGCAGGCCGAGGCCGAGAGCCCACCCGAGGGTGGGGATCGTGAAATCGTGGCAGAACCAACTTGCCCTGGGTGGCTCCCTTCTCCCTCCCTCCGAGGCCGCGTGGGCGCGGTACCGTTGCCGAAGACCTACCTCCTCCTCCATTGCCTGGCACGATGTCTGACCCCACTTCTTCCTTCCGCAGACCGTGCTCTTTTGGACTTGTGAGAAATACCCCCGCTCGAAGGACTGGCAGGTGTTCGGCAAAGCATTCCTGCGCCTGGTGAGAAGGCTGCACAAGTGTGTGAGCCAGCGCTTTCTGAAGCACTACTTCGTGCGCAAGAGCAACCTCCTCCAGTACGCCAGCCCGGGCGAGCTGGACGCCATGGCCCAGAGGCTGGCCCTCTTCCTCAAGAACCCCCAGATCAGCCTGCCTTGAGGCTGCCCGGGCCTGGGAGGCTCCTGGACATGATTTCCTGGCTCGGCCTCGTTCTCTGTAGGATCCTGGCCAGGAGAGAAGCAACATAGGGCACGGGACAGGACATCAGTGACCCGCTAGCACTTAAGGGGACAGACTGTACCCCAAGATGTCCGACGCAGGCTTCCCCGGGGCCCAGCAAACCTTCCAGCCCTCACTAGCTACGTCTCGGCTGTCACTGGGGGGATGGAGACGAGAAACCCTGGAAGGCCGGGCATCAGCCCACTGACCGAGGGCTCATTGCTTTTCCGTTCGCAAAATGCAGCTGTGAATGTACCTTTCTCGGAGCAGGGCTGCGAGCCTGTAGGACTGCTACGCTGGTGCCCTCACTAGAGGAGGGCACCCGGTCAAGGCGAAGTTAGTTATTGGCGGGCAGCTGGCGTTTGCCTCCTGGGTCGGCACCAACACCGCTGATTAAGTGATTGTGGCTGATGGATGGGCACGCCTGCACTGGCCTTCCTGCCTTCAGTTCTCCCGAACCGTGCCTTGGGGCTTGTGGTTCTAGCTGCTTCCGTGGTGTTCTCGAAGTGGGGAGAGGGTGGTTTCGATGACCGGCATCAGCCAGAGATGAAAGTGCAGCTCTGTTTGCCAGCTTGGTCCAGCGACTCCCCTTTCTTGCGCTCAATGCCTTATATTCTTGGAATGCACTCAGAACAATGACCTCCGTGGAATGGCTTGCCGTCACTCACCTCTCAATACCTGCCTTTGCCCCCTCGTTCACTCGCTCACTCGTGGATAAATCCACACTTATTAGGCCCTGGGGGTATAGCGAAGGGCCAAACGGACAAAGGACGTACCCGCTGGGGGATGGCACCTGATGTCAAAGACAGGAACTGCACGGTAGGTAAATAAACACGATTATTACAAATGGTAGCAAGTGCCCTGAAGGAAACAAACGGAATATTGAAATAGAACCACAGAAGAGTTCCTCGAAGGATGAAAATGCAAACAGCGGAAGGAGAAGGGAAGCAGGGGGTGGAGGCAGGCTTGGAGGGGCTGGGATGGGTCAGATCCCGGGGCCTTGTAAAGCTGGTAGGGAAATTGTATTTTATTCTAAAATCAAAGGCATGACAGTTGGCATGACCATATGGTGCTCTGATTTGCCTTTTGTTTGGTTATTTATGACTTGCATTTTAAATGCCCATTCCAGCACATAAAGGGGGTGTAGGGTCCCACACAAGAGTTGAGGCATCGAAGGCCAGCTCAGCCCATCCATTTTGAGTTTCGCTGAGGTCCGCGGGGGGCCACACACCCCGCGCGGCACAAGGAATACTTGGGGAGGTCAGTAGCTTCTTCTGGCACTATTTATGCTTTTCAGCTCGAGGAAATCCCTTATTCCTTAGAACGTTTTCCCCAAGTACGTAGCACTGAAATTTCTAAAAGCATGAACAACTGAGTTTTTAAAAGAAAAGTCACATTGGAAAATACTTTTGCAAAAATACCATAACCAAATGGTGGGGTCCCTGGGCTATCCCATAGAAAATCAGGGTTTAAAACTGTTGGGGAAAAAAAAAAATCCTTTCAAGCCTACGATGAGTTTATACTTTTTGAAAATGTGAAATCATCAGCCAACCAATGTTTTGTTAAGTCCTCGAAACTTGTCTTCAAATTCCCATATTCTCGAGCCTTGGGAAACATTTTTGAGAAGGTGGCAGACAATAACTTTTTTTTTTTTAGTGATGAAAACCGTTGAAGCAAGTTTTAAGCTAGCCGTATAATGCTGAGAAGTGAAAGTTGGCTGGACCACCGACTGGAAATGTGCACGAGGAGAGGAGTGGGACTGACATACTCCAGTCTGATTCCAGTAGGTTCTTCCCGCCTCTCCCCATCTGTCTGTGGTCTTTGAAAGAAGTAGGGCGATCTGCGGACTCCTGAGTGTTCCTCTGCTGGGCAGCAGAGGGCAGTAGAGGACCGTGTCTGGAAAGAGCCTCTTTCCCGCACACACCCGTCAGAGCCCAGTAGGTGTCACCCTCCTCAGCCCGTAACTTAAAACCTGGCTTCTGGGAGAAGGGAACCAGGGTCGGTGGATTTCAGCCGGTGCTAAAATATTGACCTTTCCTGCCATGTTGGCCAGTCATCAGTCTTTCTGCTTAAGGCTCTGGCTTTAAAAGGGAGCCTGAGAGAGAGTAGTCCATCCATTCTGTTTGTAGGGACAGAGTGCTGAGCTCTGAGAAGTCTGGGATTACTGATATTCTGATATACTGATATATATGTATATATGTGTTGTGTATATATATATATACTCTTTTTTAAAGAGGTGATCAAGTTAAAATAAGGCCGTTAGGGTGGGCCCCAGGCCGCTAGAACTGATTCCCGTAAGAACAGGAAGAGGTCCCTGGGCACAGGCGCAGGGAGGAGAGGCCACCACAAGCCAAGGAGCGAGGCCTTCAGGAGAAGACAATGTTGCCAGCACCTTGATCTTGGGTTTCCGTTCTCCAGAACCGTGAGAAAATCATTTTGTGTTGTTTCAGCCACGCAGCCTGTGATAGTTTGGTACGGCCACCCCGGGAAACCAAGATAAGCATGATGACAGAGCAAGTGCCTCACTGCCTTGACCAGGGCGTACACAGAATAAAAGATGTCAAAAGCCCATCTAGTAATCTGCTGTGTAGGAACTGTTGGATGAGTGGTTAGAATTTCAGACGCCTACTCCTCAGGGCCCTTCTCCCGCCTCTGCCATTCTCGGCAGCTACCCCCACCCCATGTACACATTCTTCATCGAGAAACGAGAAGCCATTGCAAGGAAAACGTGCATGGCATCCCACCACGAGTTCCACAAACCCATCGCTTCCTTCGTTCCTCTTGCTAAGTAGAGGAGGTGTCTCTGGATTTCTCCATGTGCAGTGGAGCGATGCTAACCTGCCTTCTCGGGGACAGCCTTCCACTTACTGCCAATAACGTCCCCCACTTCCTCTTACACCTGTCACTCCCCCCTTTGCCCCTTTTACTGCCCAGCTTCCAGAGCTAATGTACACATGGCCTCACTTCCCTGCCTCTTCACACCTTTTTTGTGTGGGTATGTATGAAAGATATCATATAGGTGGGAGCTAAAAGTATCTAAAGAATAATAATAAAACAGATACCTATATGCTTACAATCTAGGTAAAGAATAGCATTTGGCCTGTACTTTAGAGTTCTAGGTGCCTGTTCCATTCCCTAGCCCCCACCCTCCCCAATTTTATGTTAGCCATTCAGCTGCTTTTCTTTATAGTTTGAGTACCTGTCATTATTTCATTGAACCTAAGCCCCTAACAGTTGTGAGGTGAAGCATGAGTTCACGTGTAGGAAAGAAAAGCTGCTTTCATAATTTTAAGTAATTACAAGTCACCACTGATTATAAGATGTATCCTCATTTTTAAAAAAAAAATATTTATTTATTTTGAGAGAGAGGGAGAGAGAGAATTCCAAGCAGGCTCTGTGCTGTCAGTGCCGAGTCAGATGCAGAGCTCAAACCCAGGAAGCATGAGATTATGACCTGAGCCAAAATCAAGAGTCAACGCTTAACAGACTGAGCTCCCCCCCCAGGCACCCCATGCATCCTCATTGTTTCAGAGAGATCAAAATGTGAAAAAGTATATTTTAGATTCAACAAAATACGACGTGCATGCATCTGCATGCCGTTTTAGTTTTGCCTGTTTTCGAGTTTTATATAAATGGAATCATACCGTACGATGACTTCCAGGATTGACACTTGTCCACGGTGTGCTTCTGAGGCTCTTCCACGTGGGCGCAGGGGGCATTGCTGTTTTCCTTTTCACTGCTGTGGAACATTCCACAGCAAACTCCTGCCACTGTATGTATTTACATTCCTGTAACTGCACATCTGGGTTGTTCCTAGTTTTAGTGATTTGAACTGTTTTTATACATGTTCTTATTTGTGTCTTCCAATGCACTCAGGTCTTTTTGTAAACTTTTTTTTGTTTGTTTTTATTTTTGATAGAGACTGAGCACAATCAGGGAAGGGATAGAGAGAGGGAGACACAGAATCTGAAGCAGTCTCCAGGCTCTGAGCTGTCAGCACAGAACCTGATATGGAGCTCGAACCCCATATATATATACATGGGGATATATATATATATACACACACACACACACACATATATACGTATATATGTATATACACACACACACGTTTAAATTTGTGAGATAATGTCAACGTATTTTCTGAAGTGATAGCACCAATCTAAATTCTCCATGTTCATGTCAATGGCCTTTCAGTGACTTTCTCCATTATAATGGAGCCCATTTTGTATCTTGTGTAAGGAATCCTTCCTGTTTGTTAAGGTCACGGACTCTTATGTTCTCTAAAATTTTACCACTGTGACTTTTTTCACCAGCATTAGGAAATACTCTCTTTTTTCCTATTCAATTCTCATACAATTAGAATAATCTCTTTGCTTGGAACTTTGGTAAGACTCACCTAAAAAGCTGACTGGGCCTTGTGTTTTCTTTGTCAGAAGATTCGAAGCTATTAATTTATTTTCTTTTAGGGGTAAATGATATTCAGATTTTATACTTCTTCCTGACCTTTCTGTTAATTTGTATTTTACTAAGAATTCACCCGTTTCATCTAAGTGTTCAAATTTACTGGCAAAATAATTGTTCATAATACTTAATTATCTATTTAAACTCTGATATGTTTGTATTCTTCTTTCTTGATGAGACTTATCAAGTAATCATTGTTAGTTTTGTTCATCTTTGTATGTTTCTCATTAATTTCTGCTCATATCTTTCTTTCCCTCTACTTCCTTCAGGCTTATTCTGATGTTATTTTTAAAAATAACTTCTTAAATGTTTAGCTCAGAACTCCTCAGCGTGTCTTCTTTTATAAGCATATAAATTTCCATTTAGTACCATTTTAGTGGAATTCTAAAAGAGTTGGTAAATTGCATTTTCATTTCATCTTCTTTTAGTTCTATTTATTTTCTGATTTCTACCGTGATTTCCTCATTGACCCATGAGGTACTTAGACATTTAAAAAAAAGTATTATTTTCAAACATATTGGGTTTTTTGGTTATGTTTCCATTAATGATTTCTAAATAGATTGCATCAGAGTCCAGGAAGGGATCTGAAGGCCCTCAGATCGGATACTCCTGGAGGCCAGCTTTTTTGCCCTGAGCTTCGATAGTGGTCAGTGCATACAAGGGGGTGTGTGAGTTTAGGTGCAAGGAATGCCCGTTAGATGGTGTGCTGCTCAAAGTTTGCATCTATTTCAGATTCTTTTTGGCTGCATTTTCCAACGTTTTCTGAGAGAGTTGTTTTAGAATCTTCCCTTACGAGCATGGATTTTTCGATTTCTTCTTATAGCATTGACAACTTGTGCTGATACACTTTTAGACTATATTATTCGGGTCATACAGGGTTAGAATTTATATGTCTTCTCAGTAAACTGAAGAGGTTATCATTATAAGGTGACTTTTTTTTTTCACTATCAGAAACATTTGTGTAAACATTGCTCTTGTCTGATATTAATATTGGAACACCACCTTATTTGCACTAACATTTTCCATCAGGTAGCTTTCCACCTATTTGTATCTTTACATTGTTGATAACAGTGTCTCTCATAAATGGCTGAGTTTCTAAAAGCAAATCCCATCTGACAGTGGAGGCCTTTTGACTTTAACGTTTAATCCATCTGTATCTATCCTGACGACTCATGTATTTGGATTGGTTGCTACTCTTGTACTTTCCATGTGACCCATTTTCTAAACCTTTTCTGTCTTTTGCCCCGCCATCTTGCCTTTTTAAAAATTAGGGGCTTTTTTTTTCTCTTTTTCTATTCTCCCCCCCCACCCTTACTAGTTTGTAAAGTCTATATGCTATCTCTCTGTCCTCGTAATGGTTACCAAGGCTATTTGTCCATAT